>JAEAOA010000290.1:277500-417500 GCA_016746295.1 Potamilus streckersoni
TAAAAGAAAAGTCGGAACCTCGTTTCCATGTAATGAATAATGTATACATCTCGTGGTATATCGTTGTTACTGTTACAGCGTACATTACATATATATATATATATATATATATATATATATATATATATATATATATATATATATATATATATATATATATATATATAGATATATATATATATATATATATATATATATATATATATATATTGTTTTGATGGGAAAATAAACTTTTTTGATTAACTATATCGATTGAATGAAAACTGTTAATAAAATTGTTATCCTGCTGAATGTCAATTTAAATTTCGAGAAATGAAAAAGGGATTTAATCGAATGAATTATTGGTTTACGACCATCGAATGGACGATAAACGGATCCCCAAAGACCTTCTCTACTCTAAGCTTGCCTCAGGCAGAAGATCAATAGGACGGCCACATCTTTGCTTTAAGGATGTCTGCAAGCAAGATATGAAAGCTCTTGGAATAGAGGTCAACACCTGGGAAGAGCTTGCCCTCGACAAGTCCAGCTGGCGACATGCTCTGTACACAGGTCTGAAAGCCAGCGAGGAAAAGTTACGACAGCTCGCTGATGAGAAAAGATCTCAGAGGAAGAGGAAGCAGTTCCAACCAAGACCCGAGTCATACTTCAAGTGTAGCAACTGCAGCAAGGATTGCCACTCCCGTGTGGGACTTTATAGTCACAGAAGACGCTGCACAGCTACAAACTAGGACACCTTTCATGGGCGCATTTTCATCGTCTCTCGAGACTAACGGAAGCCAACCAACCATATAATATATATATATATATATATATATATATATATATATATTTTTTTATATATATATATATATATTTATATATATATATATATATATATATATATATTTATATATATTTATATTTATTTATATATATTGTTTTGATGGGAAAAGAAACTTTTTTGATTAACTATATCGATTGAATGAAAACTGTTAATAAAATTGTTATCCTGCTGAATGTCAATTTAAATTTCGAGAAATGAAAAAGGGATTTAATCGAATGAATTATTGGTTTAAGACCATGGATGCCAGTCGACTACCAGAATGGTTTTGTTCCAAAGAGTTCGTAGATGACCACGACGTCAAAAAATGGTTTTGGTTCTGTACAAAAGCTGAGATCCAAAGTTTATAGAAAGAAACGGAAATTTAACATAAGGATAATATTCTGGACAATTCTATAGACCCAAAAGGGAATTTAGTGATACATTGGGAATTGTGGTAGATCGTTTCCTTACTGAACAATTTATGAAGCTTCAATGGAAATGTTATGTCAGCTTCTTTCTGATTATAATCGAAACGCAATAGCCTAGTACCTAATAAAAACGATTAGAATGTTCCACCAATCAACTTGCGAGTTACAAAATGCAGTCAGAGATCATGATCTTTTTGCGAATCAGAGGAGAAGAGACATGTGATGTCACTTTTAACATATAGGAATATGAGAGTTCTTGCGGTTTCCCATTGCGGAATAGTTTAAGTGATCACATGTAAACAATTTATTGCAGCGCCCTGCTGCAGTTACATGTTATATACGTAGCGATGGTAGCGTGACTATGGCAGCTACTGCAACTATTGCCAGTAATCTTCTTCCAGACTATGATGACTTCAAATCATCTTTGACTAATTTTCAGTCGTTTCAACAAGGAACTTTAACTGAGGTACTAGTATTACCTTGGCCTATTTCATTGCTATTGGAGGAATAGTGTAAGAGATTTTTCTGCCTCATAAAAAAGGGGAACAACCATTTGTTTAGCAACAGCAACATGAAGACCAACGACAAAAAAGAGAAGTTTACAATTTAAACAGTGGACGGCGGAATGGAGTGAAGACGAGACGATATTTGTGCTAGTAGACATTTTAAAGGAGTATAAGTATCTAAGATAAATGTATCAGAATTCCTTAGCTAAAGCCAGGAGAAAGAGGCTTCGCGTGCAATGATTTCCAAACATTTAATCACAAAATCCAGTGTGAGAGTCACCATCAATTGCATGCCAGAAGCAACCATTACGATCAGTATCAAAACATGAAATATTGTACCAAGAAGACTAAGACTTGGCCTTGCAAACATTTAACACATTTAAAGCTGATAACTTAATGTCCAGAAGTTTTTCTTTCTCTTTTTTTGCAATTAAATAAACAAAACACGCCAACGACCATTTCAGGACTCCTCTCTAAAATAGATGCTACTCAATAATTGTCAGATCAAAGAAAAATTAAATCCCTACCAAGATATAACAATGCTTATGTGCACATGTGTGTGAGTGATTTCTTTATCCTATTCATACCAAAAGGTTATTCTAACAAACAAGACCCACAATGAAACTTTCATAGCACATCCCAAAAGCCAATTATCGTCTTCTTATCTGTCCATCTCTCTTTCTTTCATTGAATGTCTCTTCTGTAATTAATTTAATTGCAATGGGTCTTCCTCTCTTCACGATTTTACTTATCGTGCTGTCTTAAATTTCTGGACGGTTATGGGTTTTTCTGTTTCACAAGAACATGCCACCCGTTTCACCACCTTTTTTTTCAGCCGTATCTCTCTTTTAGTCGTCCACACTCCGTGAAAGATCGCTGTGGCGTAGATTATATGCAGGAAACTGAAGACAAAGATGATAATAGAAACGGTGGAGAAAAGAATATTGTAATGTTTTGGACTCTTGGTATTTTTAAAGCATCACAGATGGTCTGTTAATTCCAGGGATGTTCATTTCACGAAGGCCTCACTTGTTTTCCTCAAAGCTAATTTGTAAAGCAATGTCTCATGGTGATTTCGATTTTGAAAACGTTACATTCAAGTTATCTTTGTTTGGAAGACAAATTAATGTAAGATTCTTGCTGCAAGACTTGGGTGGACAGAACTCAGAGAGAACAAATCAAATATATGGATGTGTGTTTCTTGCATTCTTCGTTTAGCAAATATCAACAATTCTCTATCAAATACCCTAAAATATTGACAAAAAATAATTACTCGGAGCACACACGTCAATACGAGGTGGTTGATCAAATGCAATTTATAACCTCCTTTAACTTGTACCATACTATCTTATCACATTGCCATTGAAACTGAGGTCTCCTTTATGTCATATGGGTGCTGAAATATAGAATTAAAACCATTCCTGTTGGCACAAAAAAGAAGATCGCATATTCAAATGAAAGTGGGTGAGTGACGAATTGTTTCATGTTCTAGTCCAAGGCTATCGCTTGTTAAATGTATACGAGATTTTGCATTTACCTACCTACAATTTCAAAAAGACAGCGACTTCATTGCAGGAGACTGCTCCGGTTAGGTAAACAGATTCCTAAAGTGAAACAAGAATTTAGTGCTTATCCTTCTTGGAATCAGACTCTAGAACATAAAGAAAAATTCTATGAACGGTACATATTTCAAGAAGCATTACCCTGGAACATATATAAACACGATCATTTGCCAAAGTTCTGTTGATTATTTTGCGAGAAATATTTGGCGAAACGTCCGATATTGCCCAAGACAGGATACTTGGCAGATCAAAGAGCCTATATTCAACTAGTGGAAAACAGATAAAAATAATGAAACACAAGGGTATAAACAAGCATATTTTTTTGGTAAATTACAAAGAAGCGACCGAGTTTGCCATCCCCGATACATCTGGAAATGCCATCACTGCAGCTTACGTTACTACCAATACCTGTGCATCTTTCAGGAGATCCATTTCTCTATATTGTCATCTACATGTCTATGTAAATACATACTGCCATCACCGGACTGAAAAGGAGATCTAAACTCATGACTGACGAATCTTGATTTATATGTCAGATGGAATGTTACTCCTTTCTATGCTGTAGCTCAGCCTGTCCCCACGGCAAAGTGTTGTGGTCTGAAAATGGAATTTGTTGTTGCCACACAATCTGATTGACTTTTCTTTGTAAATTCAATGTTTCCACTATAAAAGCACAATTTTATCGCAACTATGAAAGCTCTTGAACGATGTCTAAGCTGACGACATGAACCATAATTTAGTTAAATATTTCATTTTGCCTTTGACCTTTACTTTTGAACGTGGATCTCTTGGTATACGTATAATTGGAAGAAACTGCTAGAAAAAAAACTTCATTGATGTTTACATTTCTTTGAAAAACATTAATAATATTAACGTCAGTGTCATTTTTCCTGAAAACAAACGATTTCAGCAAACGGTGCAAACTATCATCCTTATCATCCAAATATTCAACCGAAACAGCGGTTGGGAAAAATATTGGTACGTTTTCACTAAATAATAAAACCGTAAAATTTCAAATTAGTCACAGTAATAGAGAAGGCTTTCTGAGCATGTTTAAATGACATTTGTTAAAAGGACCTTGCTCCTTTGTTAAGGTAGATTGTTAAACCCATTTAATAACAGTGATTCGATGATATATAAGAACGATATTCTTTTATAGAAAGACAAAGAAGAACTAAATCTCAAGTTAGTTCCAGACAAACGATGGATGTAACTCCGTCGTCGGTACGAACAACGGACATATCCGTTTCATCCCAATCCTTATATCAGTTATATGTCCGGTTACAAAAAATACTTTTTAGGTGACGGCTCTAATATATTTGTCAGCAACAGAAAATTTGCAAAGCTGGTGATAACTATTGCATCGTCTTAAACTGTTTCACCGGAATATTTCAGACGGGAAAGCTAAACCTACTATGAGGGATTTCAAGCTTATCATGAAAATGAAAGAAACAAAACTCAATGCCACCAAATCAGAGACAGCGAGAGAGATGGAAAAAGAATAAAATGGTTTAAAAATTGTCTGCACTAATACCCAGTACGACTGCAGCTTCCATATTGATACCACACCTCTCATGCTTATGAAAAAAACGATAACATCAGTACTCATTGGATTGCTGTGGTCCACTTTCAGATCTTTGACATTTGATTCAGATACAAGTCAATATTATACAGATCTATTTAATCTTCCGTTTATCCTTTGATTTCATATTTGACGGGGGAATGATGTAGTCAAAAAATGAAACAGGATGAAAATCTACCGATTGGAATTCTTTCATAGTCATCATGGTTGGTGAACAAGAAGACGAAGAACAAGAACAAGAAGAGGTGTAGGAGGAGGAAGAGGAAGAAATAAATTGTGTTTGATGATTTTGTTTTTGTTTAAGAAACTTTATTAACTGTGCATATTGCGAAGCTGCAAACAGATTTATCCTCAAAAGATATAAAAGTAAATATGATGTTATATTCTTCTCTCTCCCTACAGGACTTAAATCTCCTTTCGTGTTATAAATGATCCTTTGAAAACAGTGTCTAATTTATAATGACGATGTTGGTACTTATAAACGATGATGTATTAGAATAAGTTTTGACAGACTTTGCTTTCTTGCTTACGAGTTTGGAGTTTTCCAGTCATTTTAGTCTATGCATTGTTTTTCCTTTTTCAAATTATTTTTCTCAACAGATCTTTGGTCTGTTCAACAATGGCTATACATTTTTTTTCTATTATTTCAAAAGAACATAAAATTCGTTTAGATGTTCTAATTGAAAGTTGAGTTTCATGCTCGCATAGATGATGCCACAGTTGCTAAACTGTATGCAAGTTCTTCGTATTATATAGCCTTGATTTAAAAATTTAACATGACTCAGTTCACAATGTAGCTAAGATCAGTCATGTGTGTCATACCTTCAATATTTTATAATGGAAGCAATGCGACTGAAATGTCAACCCGACATGAAACTACCTAAGAAACATATTCTCTGCTATAGACCATAGAATTTGTCTCGCTTTAGTTGTGTTCCGTCGTCGAGTTTAAACTCCATTGCATTCCTTTGATGTGGATAAAGCTACAAAAGTCCATGACTTTATATATCACTGTGTTACCCAAGTCTTCTATTTTTTTGCTGATTGTATAATATTATTGTTACATCTTGTCGAAACATTACATGGATATTATAAAAACCGTCGATATGTAAGTAGCTTAATGAGAAGATGTTTGTATCCTAAATTCTAATTGAGACAAATCACATAAAGTGTATCTGTTTATATTAAATTATGATCAAATTTAAGACCAAAATTGACAATAAATACAATAATGTCATTTAGGTTTAGAAATCTCAAGATGTTAAAAATTCATATTGAATGCTGATTTTCCATGCATTCATTAATAGTTCTTAAGTTTATCGTTTTCAGCTTTCAGTTTAATTGCTCGTTATCAAACTGAAAGGGTAATTTTATTAAAACAGGTGTTACGTCTCTATGGTCATAAACGAAGCAATAAAAAAGAGAAAAACACAAGTTTAATAAACTTCGGCAAATCACGTATTTCCTATGAATACAAAGTGAAGATTTAAAAAAGGCAATGTAAATTAAATCCCTAATAGTCCTAAATATTTAATCACGTATCCCAATGTATAAAATTACAACAAAAGTGCCATTACAACTAAATACCAGTATGGAATAAGTTTATGTGCCAGTAGTATGGAACAGGGTAATGTGCACATATCCTGGATTGTGCTAACGTGATAAGAGTCGTGTTCTTGTCTGAATTGACCATAATTACAAACTAATGTTCCACTCTAAAAATATTTTAAAAGACCACTCGGTATTTCCAGTGGATAATAATTTGAATTATTCCATCCAAATTGAAATAACTGTAATCAACAATATGAATGATTCTTCTAATGCTGTTACTGCAAGAATTAGTAATTTCTCGAGAAAGCAATCATTATGTAAAACATCACGACACGATATTAGAACCAGGATGATTGTCACGTGCCCATTTCTAGACAATTAGACATTGTCAAAAAGACATAAATTGTTAATAAAATTAAAACAAAAGGCATGGTAAACATCAGGTAGATTTGAAGTTTCCTTGAAGAAGTCCAATATCCGAGACGCAGATTATGATATACACATTTATAGTAAATATGATCTGACTCTTGTCAACACTCTTAAACAAAAAATAAATATTAACTATTTATTTCCTTGCAAATCAATGGCCCTAGTTTGGTCACAGTGAATTTAGCTTTGGACAAGGTCAAGTACAAAATAAAAATGTATATAATATGTAATAATTAAGAAAATCAGATACCTAATATAAAGTATATATGCGTAACACAGGAAAAATGTATACTCCAGAGTATCAAACGGTTAAAGTGAAAACTTTAGTTCATATTACACTGAATTTACAGGTACAGCAATGATTACGATCTAAGTTTTATCTTGCAGTCAGTTCTTAATGTTGAGGCGGAGATAAATTCACTGCAAACTCTTAAGTATGATCTATGAATATTGCTTGTAAATCAAGTCCTGTACTAGCTGAACAAATGATGGTTTTTAGTATTACCAATAAACCGCCAGTTTCCATGTATACAATGTTCAAAGCATTATCAGATCCGGACAGCAAGAAAAAGAAAATTTTGCAGATAATTATCAGTAGTATAGGGTGGAAATATAGATATATAAGTGACCTTGTAGTTCAAGGTAAATTAATATTGACCGGCCATTTTGGAATGATGGCAGTTCAGGTATAGTATGAATTTGCATGTTACAATGTCCATAAGTCTACCATTAGATTAGTACAAGGAGAATTTCTTTTTAGTCCTTAACATCTCATTTCCGTTTATACCAATAACATTACATTTCCGTTTGTACCTATGATATCACATTTCCTTTTGTACCCATAACATCACATTTCTGTTTGTACCCATAACATCACATTTCCGTTTGTACCCATAATAAGTTTTAAATAAATGTGACTGAGTACAAGGGAAAGTGAATGTTAAAAATCATCATTATTTTTCCCCATTAATGCTATAAATGCCCTGTGTCACCCAAATCATAACTATTGATTCCATATTGAGCGTGTATATTTTTAGAATTGGGAAAAAACGTGGGTTATTCCGAATCTATTTTTGGCCAAAGGGAAAATGACCTGCAAACTTGTAGCAACATTAGTCGTAAGCATGGAAAACAATCTGACTCAGTCACTGCATTATTCTCACGTTAATTTGTGATTGTACGTAAGTATTTACACATACTTGTTTGTTAGTGTGAACATGCCTACCCTTTTTCTCTTTATACATCGCGTGTTATACTTTATCAGTATATGTTGCACACTTGTGTTTGATTACCAACATTACTACCTGTTTACCCTTCATCTAATATTTGTATAGGTACAAGTTTTCTCTACCACATAGCAAATTTTTTTCTCAAAACAATGGAGTCTATGTACAAGATGAAATGTGATATTGAAACTACATTAATTAACCAACTACTTGTTTTAATGACTAACACACACTCATATACTAAACAGCACCCACACCTGCTGATAAAGTGTAGGAATATACACGCTCGACACGGCCATCACACAAAAGGACAGGCGTTTTAACACATGCACAATACTCTATCTACCCTGAAAAGGATGTGAATGTTCGCACACACGCACTACACACATATTCATATAATAGCATATATGGGGGAGGAATTGAAACCCCTCATCAATAAAACTAATAGCACATACAAATAATACTACTACCATTCTCTTCATATCAAAGCCATAACACCCGGCCGTTTATAATCCATATAACTCTAGCAGTGAAGTTTAAGAAGAAAAAAGGGTAGGAATGTACAGTAACTATGCACACAAACATATATATTATCACACTAAAAGGTAGGAGTGCTCACACACTATGCCCAGAAAACACACTTATGTACTCTCATACATGGAGTGAAATTTACGAGAAAGTGAGACTGCTATGACTTATTAAAGGATACAATCACCCCTCCGAAGTGTAGGAAGCCCACCCATGCATACAAATATCCACGAATATTATATCATGGAGCGCATAGAAAGAAATTGGTAGGAATACCAACACATTATACATGCCCAAACATATATATATATATATATATATATATATATATATATATATATATATATATATATATATATATATATATATATATATATATATATATATATATAAAGAATACAAATCATATGGCGAATAACAACCCTCTCAAGCGTACTGGATCCACCAAGGGATCACGTCTGTCAGGGATTAATTAAAATAGATGCAATAAACTGACGACGAACAGTACGAAACTAGTAACTAACTAGCCTAAGCGCTTTCGACTCTTAATGAGTCTTTTTCAAGGGCAAATACAAAACATAGTTACGACAAACAAATAAACACAAAAACGTTGCGTTTGTAAACCTCTACATTTCTATCTTCACATGTGTTAAAACTATAAATACAACCAGCTTGTGTAGACTAGTTGCGGAAACTGAAAACGTTGTATAATTCCCTAAAAGTCTACAAGCCAAAGCGACATCTATTTTTATTTTGTGTACATATGTAACGCAGATTATATCCCGGATATTTGGTTCTATACCGGTTATTCTTATAGTAAAAATTGAAGGATAAGAAGATTTAGAAAATGTTAAATTCTACTAGTGCATAGTTTTCATTTTCTAGTCTTCTTGGTTTAGACCGCTTGGTTTCAATGTTCTAAGGCGGCGTATCCAGTATGATTCCTTTTCCTTCCTGGTTTCGGAACTCCAGCTGTGGTTGTTGGCAATAGCGATAAGTATTATATCACTGAAAGTGTGGCCAGGGGAGGAGAAGTGTTCTGCGACCGGGCTTCTGTACAGCTTTTTTGTCATCCAATCAGATCTATGAAGGTTTATCCTTATGTGTAGCTTTTCAGTTTCTCCCACGTACTGAAGGCCACAGATCTTACATGTGATGAGATAAATCACATTCTCTGTTTTGCACGTTTTGTTTGGACCATGTATGTTTAGTTTTTCTTTAGTCACTGTGCTAGTGAATGTCTTGGTCTCTATCATATGTTGACAGGTTTTGCATCTTTTATCGCCACAGGGTCCAGATTGACTAGGTTGGTTTTGACTAGCGATTGTTGTTAGCTTGGCCCTGACTAGGATGTCCTTTAGGTTTTTTGGTCTCCGGTAAGCTACTACAGGTTTGTTCGGAAGTATTAGGTTTAGTATGTCTGACGATTGCACGGTTGGCCAGTGGTTTGCGATGATTTTACCTACTTTGGGATTGTCTGGGTGATAGGTCAGAATAAATGGTATCCTATCAACCTTTTCTTTCTGTCCATATCTGAGTAGGTCATCACGGTTTGTTTGTTTGGCCCTTTGGATTGCCTCCGCAATCAGGTCTTTGTCGTAGCCTCGGTAAATTAAATGTTTAGCCAGCTCTTCAGACCTTTCTATGAATCTTTCATCGTCGGAGCAAATTCTGCGTATCCTCAGTGCCTGGCTATATGGAATGTTCTTAATGCAGTGTTTTGGATGACAGCTGGTTGGGAGAAGATACTGGTGTTTGTCGGTTGGTTTCGAGTAGATGTCTGTGTGTAATTTGTTTTCCACCAGTCTGGTTGTTGTGTCCAGGAAAACATGGTTTGAGTTGGAAATTTCTGCCGTGAATTTTATTGAAGGATGGAAGTTGTTTGCCTTTGAAATGAAGTCATCCAGACTTTCTCTTCCATACTGCCACTTCATTTCTATATCATCGATAAAGCGTACCCACTGGTATGGTGTACGCTCAACCGATGCTAAGAGCTTTCCCTCAAGTTTTCCCATGAAAATGTTAGCATACGAAGGGGCCATTTTAGTACCCATTGCAGTTCCATTGATTTGTAGGTAGTTTTCTTCATTAAATTCAAAGTTGTTGAGTTTTAGGACAAGCTCCAGGAGTTGGATTAAGAAGTGTGTGGGTGGATTGTTTACAGTTCTTGTTTCCCATGCTTCGCTGCATGCCTGTAACCCTTCGTTGTGCGGTATGTTGGTGTACAAAGATGTGACGTCTAAGGAAGCAAGTAATGTATCTGGCAGTAATGGTTCACTAGCTTTGCTTTTTATGAGATAATCTGTCGTGTCTTGAAGATATGATGGTAATTTGTGGACATGTGGTCTCATAAAATGATCTAAATATTCTGATATCCTTTCTGTGGGGTGCCCGTTACCTGAGATTATAGGTCTGCCAGGGTTTCCTTGTTTGTGGATTTTGGGTAGAAGATAAAATCTACCTGCTCTTGGGTTTTCTGGGCTTAAGTAGTTTTTGGTTTGCTGGTCTATGTGTCCGCTTTGGTACGCCTCGTCAATAACATTAGTGATGATTTTTGCATATTCCCACATTTAGAAAGAAAAGTAACTGGACCCCACCAAAAAGTTCAATTCCGAATCTGGAAGCCTTTATCAACTCGGTTGAAAACGATATTTCCAGACATATCAACCATACTAACAAATATTCTAATTTGACAAAAGAAGAAACAGATGCCCTGCACTCACTGAAAAGCAGAACAGACATAATAATTAAGCCTGGAGATAAGGGTTCCGCTGTTGTCGTTATGAATAGGGAAGACTACATTAGTGAAGCAAGTAGACAACTAAGTGACGCTAGGTTCTACCAAAAACTGGACCATGATCCAACGCTGGAATATGCAAAAATCATCACTAATGTTATTGACGAGGCGTACCAAAGCGGACACATAGACCAGCAAACCAAAAACTACTTAAGCCCAGAAAACCCAAGAGCAGGTAGATTTTATCTTCTACCCAAAATCCACAAACAAGGAAACCCTGGCAGACCTATAATCTCAGGTAACGGGCACCCCACAGAAAGGATATCAGAATATTTAGATCATTTTATGAGACCACATGTCCACAAATTACCATCATATCTTCAAGACACGACAGATTATCTCATAAAAAGCAAAGCTAGTGAACCATTACTGCCAAATACATTACTTGCTTCCTTAGACGTCACATCTTTGTACACCAACATACCGCACAACGAAGGGTTACAGGCATGCAGCGAAGCATGGGAAACAAGAACTGTAAACAATCCACCCACACACTTCTTAATCCAACTCCTGGAGCTTGTCCTAAAACTCAACAACTTTGAATTTAATGAAGAAAACTACCTACAAATCAATGGAACTGCAATGGGTACTAAAATGGCCCCTTCGTATGCTAACATTTTCATGGGAAAACTTGAGGGAAAGCTCTTAGCATCGGTTGAGCGTACACCATACCAGTGGGTACGCTTTATCGATGATATAGAAATGAAGTGGCAGTATGGAAGAGAAAGTCTGGATGACTTCATTTCAAAGGCAAACAACTTCCATCCTTCAATAAAATTCACGGCAGAAATTTCCAACTCAAACCATGTTTTCCTGGACACAACAACCAGACTGGTGGAAAACAAATTACACACAGACATCTACTCGAAACCAACCGACAAACACCAGTATCTTCTCCCAACCAGCTGTCATCCAAAACACTGCATTAAGAACATTCCATATAGCCAGGCACTGAGGATACGCAGAATTTGCTCCGACGATGAAAGATTCATAGAAAGGTCTGAAGAGCTGGCTAAACATTTAATTTACCGAGGCTACGACAAAGACCTGATTGCGGAGGCAATCCAAAGGGCCAAACAAACAAACCGTGATGACCTACTCAGATATGGACAGAAAGAAAAGGTTGATAGGATACCATTTATTCTGACCTATCACCCAGACAATCCCAAAGTAGGTAAAATCATCGCAAACCACTGGCCAACCGTGCAATCGTCAGACATACTAAACCTAATACTTCCGAACAAACCTGTAGTAGCTTACCGGAGACCAAAAAACCTAAAGGACATCCTAGTCAGGGCCAAGCTAACAACAATCGCTAGTCAAAACCAACCTAGTCAATCTGGACCCTGTGGCGATAAAAGATGCAAAACCTGTCAACATATGATAGAGACCAAGACATTCACTAGCACAGTGACTAAAGAAAAACTAAACATACATGGTCCAAACAAAACGTGCAAAACAGAGAATGTGATTTATCTCATCACATGTAAGATCTGTGGCCTTCAGTACGTGGGAGAAACTGAAAAGCTACACATAAGGATAAACCTTCATAGATCTGATTGGATGACAAAAAAGCTGTACAGAAGCCCGGTCGCAGAACACTTCTCCTCCCCTGGCCACACTTTCAGTGATATAATACTTATCGCTATTGCCAACAACCACAGCTGGAGTTCCGAAACCAGGAAGGAAAAGGAATCATACTGGATACGCCGCCTTAGAACATTGAAACCAAGCGGTCTAAACCAAGAAGACTAGAAAATGAAAACTATGCACTAGTAGAATTTAACATTTTCTAAATCTTCTTATCCTTCAATTTTTACTATAAGAATAACCGGTATAGAACCAAATATCCGGGATATAATCTGCGTTACATATGTACACAAAATAAAAATAGATGTCGCTTTGGCTTGTAGACTTTTAGGGAATTATACAACGTTTTCAGTTTCCGCAACTAGTCTACACAAGCTGGTTGTATTTATAGTTTTAACACATGTGAAGATAGAAATGTAGAGGTTTACAAACGCAACGTTTTTGTGTTTATTTGTTTGTCGTAACTATGTTTTGTATTTGCCTTTGAAAAAGACTCATTAAGAGTCGAAAGCGCTTAGGCTAGTTAGTTACTAGTTTCGTACTGTTCGTCGTCAGTTTATTGCATCTATATATATATATATATATATATATATATATATATATATATATATATATATATATATATATATATATATATATATATATGGAATTGTAAATTCAATAATTTCTTCAAAATCTAATAGTTTGTTTAGAGCCATATATCGCTCAGGAAAGAAATACTACTAAAGCATTGTCACACCAAACAAATCCCTCCATTAAATATGATTATATAAAATATATTATCTTTTTTATTTGTGTGTGTGTTTGTCTGTGTCTGTGTGTAATAGTGAAAAAAATATAGGCTCGCAAAAAATGGTATCTGGGATAAATAAATTGACGTAAATCTATCACCGTAAGATTCAAAGCTGAACATGATAGAGTTGAGACAAACCAGAGCAACATTTTGAGAATTGTTTGGTCATTTGCAACTGGTATCAGAATATTATACTTTTCATAATGGTTATTCATTACGGCGAACGAGAGATGATTCTTCTGACGTCAAACGGAGTGGTACATGTATATGGCAATTAGATTTAGTAATCCTCATTAGCTAAGTTAAACGAGATGGGTGTTCCCAGATGAAACTAAAGGTTTTAAGCAAATCCCCCTCTCAAAAGATTAGTCACCTTAAGCTCTGATAATTTATCTCTGGGAAATAATAAGTACAAAAAAGCAAGAGATTCAGCTGTATAGTAACATGGAGTCTCAGTAAATTACAAGGTTAGTCGCATTTGCGTACAATATAATACATATGTAAGTCAGTAATTATTTCTTTAAATCATTCATTTTGGGTTCATGTATCAATTGTATTTGAAGTCGGAAGTTAATTATTTGCAGGCATTTTGTTTTGAATGTTAAATGGCTCCTGAATTATATGAATTAGCATTACCTTGATCAGATGCAATATAAATCATGCAATGTAGAAATTTCATGCAATATTCAGATACGAGCTGTGAGAATTAAATTATCTGTTGTAAATTATACTTATACTAAGAAAATTATTTTTTATATATGGCAATCAATCGCGAATTAGCAAAGAAATATAGTTAGGACCAGAGGTAGAGTCCATTAATTCATTAGTATAATTTAGTTCTTAACTCTTTTCAATCGAAAAGTGATGGTATTAACATTAGGCTCTTAGATTGAATGACAGTTTATCTAGTAATTTACCGCCCACAGTGGAGCAGTTAGGAATGCGGGTAGCAGACAAGAAAAATATTACTTTTCTGATAATAACCTGACTGTGTATTATGTGGAAAACTGACCATATTTGTTTACTTCAGTCAATTTTTCATAAGACGATATCTGACGTAAATATAGTAGGAATATTTTTAACTACAGGAGACTAAAAAGCTGACATGTAAAATACTGGCTTCCCAGTTTAACAAATGCGATGATTATACTGTATCAGAAACTAACAAGCTTCGCGTGAGGTTTGGTGGATATTGGTGTATCAAAGAGTGGAGTTGCTTTATTGTCTTCTTCTTGTTTCTCTATTTGTTTTCATTTTTAAGTACATTTTTGTACTTAGTACATTGAATGCCTGCATTTGTCAAGAATGCAGACAATTTTGTGTGTAACTGAGATAAAAATAGTAGGTAAACATGATCCGGGCAACATTTATTTTAAACATGTGTGAATTCATGAAAACAAATGAATTAATGGATTTAACAACTGAGGAGAAATTGACGGATTCTTAAAAATTAATAAATCAGAGAGACAGACAGACAGACATACAGAGAGACAGAGACAGAGACAGAGAGGAAGAGAGAGAGGCACCTTACTCACAGTTACGTTGCTAGATACATGTAATGAGAAGTTGGCCACTATTGTCAGTGGTTTGTTTAGGCCTGATTGTTCGAGTTCAAACGACATTGTCAATCAGGCGTCAAGATCATCTTTGGTCTCATCGCCGTTGACAATTTGAGATCTCTAGTACGAATTGAATTTGCAGATATACCAAATTAAGGAACAATATCGACAAAGTAATTATAAATAGGAAATACAGTATTAAAATATAAAATAAATAATTCGCTTGCGAAGACGTTTTCAGACAATTAATATAAGTAATCTACTATTAGTCAAATACAAAATTCTTAGAGCGTTATCTTTTTCTTGAATGTTGACTGAATCTATTCAGATAAAAACAAAAGTCAATAATACCCAAACGTGTTTGTCGCTATAGTTGTGAATGTTTACCTTCACAATATTTTAACTTAGAAAAGTATGACTATAACACAATATTTTAACTTAGAAAAGTATGACTATAACAACCATTCTATAACGATCTTTTCAAAGAACTCTTTGGCTCAATATTTTAAAGATCTTCCTCTTGTAACATGTACTGTATGGCAAGCAAACAATCGTATAAGTACAAACAATTACAAGTATAGAATATATGCATTGTTAGTTTATTGAAATGATAATCTCAATATTTAAGTGCTCTGATCGAAGCAGTCTAAGGTGTGTGCTTACTTAGTCTTTTGAATTCGTCTAGTCCTACTTTCTGGAATCACTGTTTATGTACATGAAGCGGATCGAGGCGGCGATTAGAAAACAAGGATCAGTGAAAACAAAATAAACGCAATCGTACTTGGCCCATATGTGTAACTTGAGGTCTATTACAAACGCTTCAGATCAAACAAATATTCCAAGCCCTATGAGAATTCTTCTCAATATGTTGGTTAATGTTATGACTTCTACAATAATTTAAAGACCAAGAAAACCGAAATCAGGGCTTCAAGCTGCTTCAAGCTGCATTTGTATCGGAAGATAACATGAAAGTTTTAAACTGCGGAAATTCGTAATCCGTGAGTATGGAGGGTTCACGTTTGATTACCCTTTGAGTGCCATGATAATCGCTATGCTATACTATGATCAGTGAGTGCCATGATAATCGCTATGCTATACTATGATCAGTGAGTACCATGATAATCGCTATGCTATGCTATGGTATGATCAGTGAGTACAATGATAATAGCTATGCTATACTATGATCAGTGAGTGCCATGATAATCGCTTTGCTATGAGCTCCGGTGGAGGATCAGTACGGAAAAACATTAAGCGTGGAACGGAAAACAAACAACAATGAGCGAATAGCACTGATTATTGAAAGCCCAGTCAGCAAACGCAAAATATGACTTTGAAAATCAACTCAGCTCATGTCCCCACCATAAAACGTCTTTTAATAAATGTTAACAACTTCGATGCAAAACCTCAATGTACGTAAGGTTTTATAGTATGGCAACCTATTACTTTAATATCTATAACTACAACCTATAGATCCCATTTCACTCAGCGTGTATAATCTAGAGAGCCACAAACATTTATATCAAAATAAGCCACAACTAAGATTTTATATTTTACAAGACACTTTCTGCCATTATTTATCAAGCGACAATGAGTGAAACGTACATCCATTCTGTTTTAATCTATGAGAATAGAAGAGTAAAAAAAACCTACAATACTGGTAAGAATTTTACAGAGATAAAGTAAAGTTAATTATAACACGTATCAAGAGAAATGACCTTCATTACATAATGTCAGCAACATCAAACGAAAAGAACTTCAAACTCTGAAAAAAGACAGGCCATAGCAAAAACCGTAACGTTACTCGTTACAAGCAAATTTGCGTTTGTTTTTATTGGGTTTTACATTTTCAGCACAGTTTACGATGATCGTCTTCGAACATTCCATAGAAAATGAAAAAGAGAAAAGGGATTCCAAAGCAGAGGTAAACGCAGAAGAATATTTCCTCCCATTCAAGAAACTCCAAGCAAGACAAGCAGACCAGACCCATTAAAGTGTGGAAATTAGAAGTGGCACCACATCAACGATAGATCAGAAAATTGACTTTTAGATGTGTTTTGAAATTTTTGTTATCATTCGTACCCAAGAGAATGTATCAAAGACGTATGTGTATCTTTGACTTGATTTAGTTTGGTTTGCTTCTATTTTAATACGATATTCACACACACACACACACACACACACACACACGCACACACACATACCCACTATAGTGGAGAGATTTGTTAAGTATTGATTTAGTTTAACATTTATTCATATTATCTCTTTTCCAAAAGATATGTATGATCCTGAAATTGACCGTCGTGGGTTTTTTTTAAGAATTATGTATTTTCAACTCATTGTATGATAGCATACGGGTATTTGTGTGTACAGTGTGTTATCAACTTTTATCTTCCTACTTCCAATGAGTATTAGTGTATACATATGTTTGTATGCGTAGAGTGTACATTTATCTTATTTTACTTCTCTGATATTGTTGCATACGTTAAAAGGGTGGTAGTCTGGTACCTATGTTCAAAGTGGATGATGATGGTAGTAACGGTTGATGATTGGGAAATTACAGGGATATGGTAGTAACGGGGGCGTGGGAAATTACAAAAGATATGGTAGTGACAGAGGATTATTGGTAAATTACCGGGGATATTTTATTAACGGGGAATACTTCGGAAATTAAAGGGATATGGTAGAAACTGGGGAACTACAGGTGATATGGTATTCACGGAGTATGATTGGGAATTTACAGGGGATATGGTAGAAACGGGGGTGCTTACTTTTTCACCCTCTTCTATTTCACCCTACCAATCATGTATGAATACTGGGCGAAGGTCAGTTCAAGAAGTGTACTGATAGGTGTGGGCGCTGGTTAGCCTGACGATGTGTGTGTGTGTGTGTGTGTGCGTGTGTGTGTGTGTGTAAAAGACGCGAAACGGGGATATCAGTGTGAACACATATCAGTAGACGGAGGAGACATCCCCGTTTTATAATGTTGGCTTAAATGGAATGTTAACGCCTTATTAAATAATACAAACCTTAAAATAAGCGTATCTGAGCATGCCCCCGTTTTGTTGGTATTTTTTCCCACTCGACTCAAAACCTCGTTTGTTTCAGTCAAAACTGCGTCCCTGTCTACGGGGTAATAATTAACAGTTTTGCTATCAGCTTGTGCACTTTACTTCCGAATTACCGAAGATGACGTCAAGAAGAGCTAATATGATTTAAATTGTTTATGTCAACATAGACAAATATATATGATATATTTTATTTTTTAACACAGAAAGCAATGTCGATATGCATGTTTATTATTGGGTTGTCCAACGTTCATAACACATTTCGCCAAATTAGATCGGGAAAACAAGAAAATTGAATGAAAGGATTCATGCAGATATTATACTCGGTTCTTACAATGATAATAGCTATGCTATGCTATGATCAGTGAGTACCGTGATAATTGCTATGCTATGATCAGTGAGTACCGTGATAATTGCTATGCTATGATCAGTGAGTACCGTGATAATTGCTATGCTATGATCAGTGAGTACCGTGATAATTGCTATGCTATGATCAGTGAGTACCGTGATAATTGCTATGCTATGATCAGTGAGTACCGTGATAATTGCTATGCTATGATCAGTGAGTACCGTGATAATTGCTATGCTATGATCAGTGAGTACCATGATAATCGCTATGCTATGCTATGATCAGTGAGTACCGTGATAATTGCTATGCTATGATCAGTGAGTACCATGATAATCGCTATGCTATGCTATGGTATGATCAGTGAGTACAATGATAATAGCTATGCTATGCTATGATCAATTCAGCTGTGCTTGTATATTTTATATCCTATTTAACTCTGATCATTCGGAATACATTGGAAAATATCAAAATAGATTTTAGTTCATTCAAATGTGGTTAGAATCATATTACCGAACAGTCTACATGGTACCCAAAGCATACTATCATTTCCTTCCACCAATTAACCGCATTAGAGTTAAATGCAACAAGTTAAGCTTGAGTCAATAGGAAATAAAAAAGGAGTTTATTTACATTGCACCAGTTACGAAGCTGTAGTGTTCATACTCATATTTAGCGTTTTTTCGGTGTACCTTAAATTTGCATGCAGGCTGAAGTATAAATAATGTGAAACAAAACAATAGGATTAATTTTATTTGACTCAGATGTGAATTCTCTCTCTCTCTCTCTCTCTCTCTCTCTCTCTCTCTCTCTCTCTCTCTCTCTCTCTCTCTCTCTCTCTCTCTCTCTCTGTTATTTCTTTCTGACTTTCTTCCATCTTGCTAGCTTGATTTCTTTCTGGTTGTAAGTCCCTAGTGTCTCTTATTTCTAAGTACCCACTGATAACAGTCGTCAAATTTTCTCTAATCAATCAATGACCACAAATACTCAACATTAAATTCACAACTGACTTCTCTACTAAAAACAGAACATTTATACTGTTGCATTAAAGAGGTCTCTTTAAAGAACAAATGAAAGAAACTATAGTAATGTTCCTCTTACTAATGCATCATCACCATTATCGCAACTTCACATTTACATAACAACTTCATAATTGCCCGCCTACCTCACAACTCTATGGTTTGTCCTTATTACATTTCCGTATCGTAGCGCCGGTACTTAACTACCATACAATACAAGTCACCACTTAAAATCCAAATACCGGGAACTATTTTACCACGCTACATTCAATCAAATCATGATGTTAAGCGTCGTTTCGCTTGTAACTCTACACCATATTTACCATCGTAGCAAGAATAAAAGGCATCTCCAGGTAACGGGTTGTCCCTTCTCAGTCATTCCATTGTGCTATTTACCAGTCTCAGTCATAAATACTGCACATGGAGTCACACACACACAATCAATCCACACCGTTAGATTTTAATAGGGACTATTTGGGACACATATGCGGCTCTGATCCGAGCTCACTAAAACTAAATCAAGCCATCATAAAAATTATGTTTTGATGTGTTTCATATCGAACAGATCATATCATGCATGGGTTTATTAATGAATGGGATTGAACTAAAGTGGAAAATGTTTGTATACCAAAGTTAAAAATGTGTTATTTTGTGGGTCGTTTTAGCGTCATGCCAATAAAATTTCTTTAACTGAAGACATGCATGCAGATATTTCATTATTTAATTTTAGAAGAAAAGACACACTCTCTGTATTTTCACACAATTCAACATCTTCAAACTCCTGGACGTACATTTTTGCTTAAATATACATCAAAAATAATAGAAACATTGGACATGATAATTTTAATTTAGTTTGTTAATATGGATGGGAACTCTATGCATCAGGTTATATTACTGCAGTATTTAGATTGAATTAATTTTATTTAGAATCAAAATACATACGTATTGAATTTCCCCTATTTGATTGTATGATTTCTAAGACTAATTCAGTGTTTATTGAAAATTAACTACAAATCAATCACAAAAGACATGTCTATATCAAATGCATAGAATTGGTCCTTATCACTAATAATCTGTTAAAGTAAAAATTCCAAATTTTGCTGGTAAAAATCATATATCCACATTTTGTAGGTTTTAAAATAATGTGTGTGTAAGTGTGTTGGTGTGCGTGTGTGTGTGTTCTTTGCACTGAATGGGTGATAGTTTATGTTTACGTATTTGTTAGGATTCCTACCTTTCTTATTGATCTGTGTGTGTCTGTGTGTGCACTACTATCATTGTTTATCATCTTTCATCCATTATAGTATATGAGGTTGCTTATGTATAAATTGTGTGTCTGTGTCTGTGTGTGTGTGTGTGTGTGTGTGTGTGTGTGAGAGAGAGAGAGAGAGAGAGAGAGAAGTGCAGAGCAAGTTCCTTCGCTTTTCAGAGGTAATAGTATCGTTATGATTGTGTGAGCACTTCCTACCCTTGTGTGTGTAAGAATAAAAGTGTGTTTTTGTGTGCAACACTTATTACCCATAACTACCAGGGCTATAGAGAAGTTATATTTGGGTAGGGGTTGTAGGGAAATTTTTATTTTAATTTATAACGGGTTCCACTTCATTTTCATTCCCATGTGTGATAGTAGATGTGTATATGTGTGTATGTGTATGTATATTTGTAAACATTTTAACCCGTTTCATGGCTAATAAGTTATATGATAACATATAAATATGTTAATTTTTTATAATCCTATCGATTCTCTGCTTACATTTCACACCTAAGTTAGTTGGATTTTAAGGTCGATAAATTGGGGAACTTTCTTATAAGATGACAGTAGTGCAGTTTTGAGGGCATAATGGTAGTAGATGAAATTAGACTTTTGTTTATAAGTGATTTCACGTATATCCACCCTTCTTTTAAATTCTATGCATTGTGTGAATAAGTGTTTATGCTGGTCAGATTATGAATAGGTGCTGGTCACTCATATGGAGTGGCATTTGTGGATATAGTGTGTGCATATTCATATAGTATACATTGGTTAGTAGGTGTGGTTGTTGGTAAGTAGATGAATTGGTGTTGGTCACTCATAGATGTAGTGTATATATATATATATATATATATATATATATATATATATATATATATATATATATATATATATATATATATATCCATTACAATGGTTATTAGGGGCGGGTGCTGGTCATTAGATGAGTGGGTGTTAGTCATTCAACGTTAGTGAATTTTGTGGACATATTGTGCGCATGCTCCTACCCTTTCGTTTGTTAGTAAATGCGGGAGCTGCAAATGAATGGGTATGGGTCATTCAAACGGCGTGTTGTTTAGTATGTGTAACCACTACACTTCCACTTGTGCCCAATATTCCCAGCTTTTAAACAAATTGCTAGATTCATAGAAAATCATATTTTGTAACTGTCTAAGAAAAGATGAAGGAATAAGAGTCAGAAGTCTCACAACCACTCATAAACATGTAGATAGCAGCTAATACTAATAACAAATATGTCAAGTGGTATGTAACGAGAACATAGGGTGGGAATGTTTACATTAACATTGTTATACATGCTGCTATCACACACTAAAAGTCAATAAAATGAAACGAGTCAGAGTACATTCTTTGCTGACGACAAAGTTACCAGATCAGCCTACGGGTCAGTCAATAAAAACAGAGCTTGAATGACCGTTGTACGTGCAAAGTTCTAAAATTACAGGCTAAATATAGAATCAGGCCAAGGTTTTACGTGAAATCGGATTTCTATACGTTTACCATTATTAATACAGTGCCATTGTTCAAAGAGTGCCAATTTAATGTTAAATCTATGGACATTTAAACGTAGAATTCCCACTGTACCCCAAGAATAACCAAGACGGCGGCCTATTGGTAATTACTTTTGTGCCCCAAGTGTCATGGAAATGATTCCATATTGGCATCATATACTACTTGCCAGTACTGTTTCAGTACAATAATTGTTACGTACCAGACTCCCATAAAGAAAATAATACTTACAGTTTACTTTAACACGGAACGAGAACTTAGTGGGTAATTACCAAACTTGCCTGGGACCCAGAGTGGCCGAGTGGTCTAAAGCGCTGTCCGTTAAGGATCACTGCCATCTCACCTCTGTCTGCGTGGGTTCGAGTCTAGGATTCGGCGAATGTGGATATGTGAGAAAGCTTGCCAATAGCCTTCTCGTGGATCGATGGTTCTTTCCGGTGATTTCCCGGTTTCTTCATCCACCATTAATACTGGTCGCCATGAATAGCCTATCGTTTGCTGAAAAATGGCGTTAAGCCCAACAACAACAACCAAACTTGTCTCTTTTGCTACGAAACATGGTCACGGAGTTAAAGATTCCCATACTTTAACTAACATCACAACAGATGAATATCTGTTTTATTAGATGCTTTATTTGAAAGATTAAGATCCGGAAGTACTAGTAATAATAAAAGAAATGTGTTGGTGATGTACGTTTCTTGATAAATTAACAATTAAGTCAGTGAAAAATAAAAATATTATTGTCATGTCCCTTTTCGTTCACACGAGTCTTTTCATAATTGAAAATTGAATTAACTATAATGTTTATGAATTTCAAATAATGTGTATTCATTTTAAATAATGTCTATGCATTTTAAATAATGTATATGCAATTTAAATAATTTAACGAGCGCAGTCACAATATCAGAACAGTCAACACTCTCGTGTATATATGAAAATTCATAATGCCACATTTTAATGACTAGAAATAGTAATTAGGTATAAATTACTTGTATATTCTAATATGTAAAATCCAGATGAAATACTGAATGACGCATACTCATATCCAAACAATAATATTATAATCCATTCCAAAATTTTGTTTTTGTGCCCACTGGCAAAAATATGTACAAATCTCAACATTGAAATTTTACATTTTACAGTAAATAAATTGCAGTTCTACTTAGAGTCATGTGCTAGCCCAACAGATGAACATTAATCTTCATTTTTCTTTACCTTCAACAGCTTCGTCTATGGAGCTCAGGATAATACCTACTTGTTTTTAGTACCAATTTATTTCTACAAAATTGAAGTACAATCTCTTCATCCCATCAAATACAACTAAAACTGATATGCACAAAAAATTCGACAAAATAATATGCTACAAATACTAAATTGTTGTATATCACTACAGATTTCTAATATGGATAGTACTGCAGTAACAACAGATCTAAGCTATCCTTACTTTCAATGGTCTCTCTCTCTCTCTCTCTCTCTCTCTCTCTCTCTCTCTCTCTCTCTCTCTCTCTCTCTCTCTCTCTCTCTCTCTCTCTCTCTCTCTCTCTCACACACACACACACACAACACACACACACACATATATATATATATATATATATATATATATATATATATATATATATATATATATATATATGTGTGTGTGTGTGTGTATATATATGCATGTATATATATATATATATATATATATATATAGATATATATATATATATATATATATATATATATATATATATATACATGCATATATACACACACACATATATATATATACATATATATATATATATATATATATATATATATATATATATATATATATATATATATATATATATATATATATATGTGTGTGTGTGTGTGTGTGTGTCCAACTGCTATATCGAAGGGAGGAGCTTAAGGGACCCTTTGCTTAACGCTAATTGACGATTAATCAAGAGATTCAGTACTTATCCTTTGGGAAATAAATGGCCTATTAACACTACAAGCTTTCTATCACAACTACCACATATATTCTCCCGTATGATTAGCGAAAATATATGGCGTCAAGATTAACAGTCAATGAGAACATTCACTTAATTGATGAAATTTTGGGAAAGACTTTTAAAGTAAAAGTAAATACAGAATAATGTTAATCCATGTATTCACAAGAGGCTGCTGGTGGCGCCACAAGACAAAAACTTCGACTTATGCGTCTTAATTGTTTATCATTTTTTCAGCATTTCCAACAACATTGTATTCCCGCACACGTTGCAGTATGAACATTTTTTTACTTTTTTCCTTTTTGCTATTTTATTTACATGCAGGGAGGGTTTATGAAGAACAAATAACACAACAAAAATACAAAATATTTCGGATCTAAATTTGTACAGTTTAGAAAAACTCTAACAACAACATCATCTCCTCCGCAAGTGCGAGAAAGGCTGCCGCTTTACGGCAAAATTACTTTTGAATTCTGCGTGGCACTTTTATATTTATAATAAAATTGTAGTGTGGAATCATTCCTTTGGAATTTTATCATTTTTTCTAAAAATGTATCCTCTTGAATAGATGATGTTATAGTGCTGTGGTATGCATATAAGGTGCAGGATATCAAAGAAAAAGGGCAATATTTTCTAATTGTACACTAGTCTAATAAAATTGAACGTGTGTGATATCGGGGTGTGATGTCAACTTGAGAGAATATGGCGTTGAATCAACGCGCATCCTTAAGGTAGGATTGAGGGGTGGGTTCTCAAAGATTATTGATTGTAAAGTGATGTGTATATTATTTCCATTTCCACATCACTGTTGAAACCTATATTTTCAATGGTCATTTGAAATAACTATTGACAATTGCACAGAATATGAAATGCCAAAACTGCGAACATGGTTTGCATTCTTGGTCAGTCCAAAAGCAAAAAAATTATTTTTCCTCTATTTTTTGGATTTTTTGATGATTCCTAACTTTCTACCAATCCATCTGCATTTCGCCCGCACCTCTTCCTGCATTAAATCGAAACACATTGCTATTATAGATAATCCAAAAATAAGATAAAATGCACATATGATCAGTTTTTCCTGATTTTCAAGAGAATCTGTGCCACCGTATCCTGGTACAAAATCACCGAATCCTATTGTACTTAACGTTATGAAACAAAAATAGGACCCGATTAGATAGTCCCAACCTTCCCATTGCGAAAAGAGAAGAGCTCCTGCAAAAATGTATATTGTTAGGATCATTAAACTGACGAATATCGGAACTCTGACGGGTTCTTCTTTTTCCTGAACATCCACAACGCTTTCATCTACGATCACTGTTAGCTCTCCACTATCTATATTTTTTTCTTTCGATAATTTTTTGTTTAATGGATCATTTTCTTCGGTCCTCTCTTGACTCCTTGTAGCCCTTCGCCCTCTGAACTTCCTAATGCTTTTGCCTCTCAGCTGCTTTGGACAACATAGCCACATCATGGCTTTGCATGTATTTTTGTAGATGCACCGGAAACAGTTTCCAAGGAAAGATCCGAGGTTCGCCAAACACAGTAATGTCAGAGGTATGCCTATAATTGCGTACGCAATCGTCACCAAACGTCCCCACACAGTTTTTGGTGCAATGTGGCCATAACCTGAAATTAGATGAAGCCATATAAAGATAACATGTTTAGAGTCATTGACTGTCCACTCAAAAACTATATATAGGCGATGAAATTTTGCTTGTATCACATCATCCCAATTGTATAAGAGGATTTCAATGCATGTATCGAATAATCTATTAGATGTTCCAACTTGCCATTGTATAATATATTTGAGAAAATAACTGGCATCAAAATATTTCATAAAACTACACGTATACCAAATGGACTTACTCAAGACTACAGCTCGTAGCCATGACTTATGTCCACATTTAAACTATTCGTTACAATCTTGCATAATTTTAAAAGTCAACGAGAAAAGTTCATTCTCAAAAATGCCTATTAATTATTAATGTTAGATGTTTGAATTTATTATTTCCATCAAGAACGACCCTATCTTTTGAAATAAACGTCAATAAAAAGTATATAATTAGAAAAGAGAAAATGTAACAAGAATGTCTCGAAAATTGCACTATTATTTTTCTAGATTTACCGTCTGTTTTCTTGTATAAGACGAGTCCATCTGCATCCTGCACAAACTTAGATCTGACGATGCATACTACGATGGCAGATCAGGATCTGTGCAGTTTGTTCGGAGTAATCAGTGGAACAAACAAAATAGACCCTAATCTGAAAGCGCAATATGCTGCGACTGATCTGATTTTTTGCTCTTTGCCGTTTGACTCGACTTATAAGCGAGTACAGACGGTAATCTACTCTCTCTCTCTCTCTCTCTCTCTCTCTCTCTCTCTCTCTCTCTCTCTCTCTATATATATATATATATATATATATATATATATATATATATATATATATATATATATATATATATATATATATATTAGTTAATGGTAAAGCTATAACCCAATATCAAAATTAAAATTATTTGTGTCACTCTTTAGAGTTAATTACCTATTGTTGTTATGACCGTAACGGCGTAGAGAAGAGCTCCCGCAAAAGACCATTGGTTGTCTCCGTCAACTCCAGTGTCATCTTTGTCCCTCCCATCCCATCCATCGTGCTTCACTGCAAAATAGACTTCCTTCTGGAACTCTAACAGCTGTGTGTTGACCTCTGCGGACCAATTCTCTTTGCGGAATATATTGTGTGCAAGGCTTATGTTCCAGAGTAATTCTATGTGGTGCCTTCTCCGAGAATTTACCGTGTTTCTGGCTTTCTCTTCGTGTGGAGCCTCGAGCTTCATGAATATGAAACCACCAAGAATTGAATATGCCACCACAAGAGAACATAGTCCAATGTGTGAGAAAAGAAATGCAGTGAATGTTTTGCAACATTGCACGCAGTTTTTTCTCGTTCGGGCCCGCCTGGATAAATTCTGGGTTCCACTGGCTTTTTGTAAAGTTTTTTTCCCATCTAGGGATGAGTGTGCCTTCTCCTCTCCATCACTATCGGATTCTTTTTGTTTGCAGCAACAGCACGAAGAGCAGCAACCTCTTTTCCTTTTGCCTTCTTTTCTTATTTCTGATTCCTGTAATTCCATTGCGTAAATATTTATTTTTGCCTTTGTTTGCGTCCGAGATATAGGTCCAAATTTGAAAGAATTTCCCGTTAAAATGCGAGTTTTAACAGCTGACGTGCTTTTTTAAGTGAAGAATTAGCTCCAGTATGCAACAGATTTCGAAGAGAGAAGGCAAAGTTCTTTCACTTATCGACACGCGTTGTAACGAATTATCTACTTATCAACAGTTTTAAATAGGCTTTATAACGAAATGTGTCACGTTGATGTTGAAATCCATTCACAGCATAATTTATTACTGGGTTCAGTAAACTATTTTTAAACGAGTATAAACGCTATAAAGATGAAATCGATCATTGCGGAAACTACTTTTTCAAATTGCCTACCATTAGTCAGCTATGATCATGTTCGCGCATTGGAATTTTTTTTTTAATTTGATAAGTCTTTACATCAGTTTGTGTAATGTTTTCAAGCTTTTCTTTCAATTTGTTAAGAGTTTGAATCAGATGGAGTAAAATGTTTGCAGGTAGATGAAAATATAATCTTGTAGCAGAACCAGTTCCATGAAACATTTATATATTCAACGTCACCAACGTAATCATCTTACTCCTTCAGCGAAAATAATTGTCGTCTCCATATCCTGTGTCACTTCACCTTTAACCTGCAATATAGAAAATTTTTAATGACAATTATGTTTCCAAAATGAACAAGCTTGTTTGCTCTTTAGTTAGGGGATGGTTACATACTTCACCAGATAGCCTTTGAATAAACATTAATAATACAACATACTAATCTGTGTTCATTTAAGAGACAACACAATTTAAAGTCTTTTGACAAATAACTGACAACCTAAAAATGACATCACTGAAATTTCGACCATGGAGTGTCCGTATCATCCAGTTGTCCTTTATAACTGCACTATATAGATAGGGTCTATTAGACTGGAAAATGAGTTTCTGACAAATCTGCTCATTAGTACATTTAATAGAATTAGAATCAGTTGTTTACAGGACTTACCACATATTATATTGTTTTTCAGGGTATAAACACACAACTTATTTATATTAGTAATCTATAAACAATATTTCCTTTGACAATAACAAGCGATGCCAGGTATGGGGAAAATTTGAATTGACGCTGTTCTTTGACATAATTGTAGAACAATAATTAAAAGAATCAAAATGTAAATAAAATACAAATCACTGATAGCTGCTGTCAGAATATTTGATATAAGGAATTAAAAAAGTCGTATCGTCTGAAAAACAAAGAGATAAAATGATAGTGATATGATATTATATCCCTACTGGACATTTAATATTTGTCAACTATGAACACCGTCAGATTAACTTAGTACATTCCTACCCGACACAAACACCATTTCTTAAATATATTCCATTTACATTCAATATATACAAGTTATTGTTCAGTCAGGTAATTACACACAAGGATATATTTGCAATCTATAATGCATTATATTTCTTTATCAGGACTAATATATATATATATATATATATATATATATATATATATATATATATATATATATATATATATATATATATATATATATATATATATATATATATATATATATATATATATATATATATATATATAAAGACTTCTTAGCGTAAATTATGGAATAAACTCGATATCAGCTGTATTATTCCTTAATCTCTTGTGTCAAATATTTTGCTTTTGCATGAGGAATTTCATTTAGTTGGGAGATGATATTCACTTCGAGTTCAAATAGTGCAAAATTTTTTAAAAAATCTTCAAATTTCCAAAATATATGTGGCAAAGTAAACAAAAACTGTTGTCTAATAATCCAACTTTATTTAAAAGTTTATTTATACGAAAGATACAATCTACAGCTGTTCCTCGCATTGATTATTTTGTAGCTAGAAATGGAAGAGTGTTTAGATGCTATAAAAACAGGATTATGTTGATAAAGTTATCTAGAACGAGACATGTTGGATCTATTGTGTCAACTTAGTTGAAGACAGGCCAAGGCCGTCTGAGTTGAATGTTGACTTTAATTATAAGGTCGAAGGTATTCTTAGCAAGACCAGAGTGACTAAGTGAATTTTAGAACTCGTGTCATACAAATGATCAATATATTATCAATCTGATCGGCAGTTAAACCAAGAATCAGAGAAGTAGAATTAAAAAATTTTGAAGCTAGGATGGTTCTTTCTTTGTGTTGTTTAAAGACCCACGCAACTTAGGATGTCAAACTTCGATAGTGCAATTCTCTTCCTGCAACATGCACCAGAGGGGATTTTTGTTTTATACGATTATAACCTTTTGTAGCTTTTTTTTATACTTCATTTATCTTTTAATACAATCTTCAATAGTGCGTATATAAAAGGTTGCTGTAACTTTCGATTGATTGTAGATGTTTGCCCTGCTAGTGTTATACTTAGTAACATTAAAAACACCAGGGCAATCACGAAAAATAATCCGTAAATAAAATAATTTGCAAAATTCTTAAAATTCAGACATACAACAGAAACCTTTGAAACAGCGACACTTTTTGTGACCATCTCTTGCAAGGAGAGCTTTAATCTATACTCTCCGTATTAAACCGTATCTGCAAATGTAACACCATTTTCACAAGAAATATCAAACGTTTTGTACAGATGTTTAAAAGTCACAATCACATTACTATACAGCAATAAATTTTGTCACAATACATTTTCATAGAATATTTGCCAAATTGCCAGTTTTAACAGCTCCTGTCTTTTTAAAGCAAACGACAACAAATATATGCTTACGAATATAAATTGTACTGAGTTATACAATCAAATAATTTAGGTGCTTATATTTTTAAATGGCTATACTTATTCTAGTTTTGGAGTCGTAATTAAAGGAATATATTTATTCCAAATGTACTGATACTTGAATTCCTTATACAGTCCATTCAAATTTTTAATCCTGACATAATTGAATATTTCTGGGCATGATGGTAACTAAACAGGTTACTTTTGTATTTTTAATATTGACACTTAAACAGGAATTTTAGAATCATGATCTACCATGTCTAAAGCAGATATTTTGACTATATGCCCAGAACGAGTAAAGAGTCAACGGCATATTGTGAAATTAAAAGCTGAATTTGTATTTCTTTTATGTCAGACTTTTATCTCATCGTGCAAGCCACAGTGTATGTGCATGCAATAAAGACGAAAGGCGACAAAGGATATCCCTTGTCAACATTCTTTGTCAGTTCTGGTCCGTGTTATACATTGGCTATTAGCAGCAATGCATTTTTTTATCATTATAAATTATGTTGATCCATTTTCTTTATGTTTCAAACCATAAAAGAGCATACCACATATCAAAATCAGTTTCGAAGTCTGCCCGGAGAATTAATTCTGTTATATGAAAGTTTTATAAATACAATATTAAGTCATTTAACTTTTAAATTTTTATGTCATTTGTATGCCCTTAAAAACTAGTGATTAATCTTTTCGGAGTCAAGTCTATTTTTAGTGTTGTTTTCTCCTCCATTTATATCTTCATACACTTACCTTCTGTTCTCATCAAATATAATTCGTGTTATGTTCAAAACTCATATCTGCAACAACTTCCGTTGCTCAGCGGTTATTAATTCTTTTAAAGTTAAATTCCCTTCTGGTTCACAAACCATGTTCAAGATACCACCATTTAAACTATATTCATTCTAGATTTCTCTCCCTTTGATCAGCAATTTCTTTATAAAAAGTATGGACTACACCTATCGGGACCATAAATAGTTATCAATGTTGTTATGTGTGTATGCATGCATGTGTGGGTGCGTGCGTGCGTGTGTGTAATTGTATTGCCCATGTTAATAAATTTTCTTAAATTATATAAACTGAAGTGAAATGGAAATTATTATTTGAAGTAAGGGATATGACTCTAACATTGGCATAGATTAAAAATAAAAAAATAATAATTCCTAGCAGAGGACCTGTAATTATCACACTAATTCAAAAGGAGTTTTATACGATTAATTGTTTTAAAACAATGTAAGAGAAAAGAGTTAGAATAACCAAACTTTGTCAGATCCAACAAATAATTTATTTCCTTTTAAAACAAAATGAAAATTAAAAAAAAGGAACTTACGCTTTTGCGAAATAAATTCCAAATAATCATAGAATTACAGAAAAAGGTCTTAATGATCAAAGTTCAGAATAAACTTTAGTGGAAATACAAACTGAATCAAATGCTGAAAGTTTTGTTGTGCCATAGTGGCCCGTATCATGGCGGTGTGCCGTCTTTTGTTGGATCTCAGTGACACAATCCAAGATTTAAATCCTTAGATAAAATTTCACTCTAAATCCGAGTCTCTCCAATAATGTTAATTTTGAAAGCACTTTGGATCTCCAGGGAAAAGTCATCTGAGTTTAAGTAAATGAAAATCCTGCCCAAATGAACTACTGGACACATCAATAATACAGGTGATTCCGTCAAAATCGTATAGCACGAATAATCAATTTCTAGATAAACAAGATTAAATAATCCCTTACCTGACCCTCAGGTCAAAATCAGCAGTTTCTAAAACTTATATTATCTAATGGAAAGTTTCTTCCTGGAAGGTGCATAATGTTTACAAAATAAAATCTTAGCTATAATTAGAATTCTATTATGGATTTTGTTTTTAAAAATTACATAGTCTTTTTGTCAGTTTGTGTAATGTTTTCAAGCTTTTCTTTCAATTTGCTAATATAGTATATAATGTCGCGGAAAAATCTGCGAAGAATCAACAAACCACGGAAAGCTACTTGCAAGCTTTCTCGTATTCCCACGTTGGCCGAGCCGAGATTTGAACTCATGCAGACAGAGGGGATTTCATCTCTAATTTAGCTATTATGTGTTTAATTTAGTGAGTCTTCTACATGTACCTAAACTAAAATAACATTACCTCTGGTTATCTGTACTGCATTGTGGTAAGCACGAAGTCGCACATACAAGTACTGTTAACTGCAACAAAAAAATATGTAAACATTTAATTGCATTTTCCGGATTCTTTTAACTAGAAAAATCAAAGTAGAAAAGTGTTTGCAAGTTAACGCTGATTATTATTCTTTGAGCTTATTATGAAAGGTACCAATGCATTACAAAGGCTTAAACGAAGTTAGATTTTAAAATCTGTGCTTTTGGGGAACTATAACGAGAAAAATATTTTTATACAACGTTAATTGTAAGTGCTATTATTATTTTCAAAGACTGCTTTGAACTTTTTCTTCTTCAGATTTCGCGGTCTCTATTGTGTACAATAATTATTTAGCATCTCTATAAATAAAGGCAAGTTATACTATAATTTCATTTCTGATTTGTGTAATTTTCAATATTAATTGTCATATCAACAAATAGTGTAGTCGACCAGCAACGTTACATATTAGGGGAGGTAATCCAGTAAAACATTATGGTTGCCTAAAGGAATTATTTCCCTTATCATAAGTGCTTTATTTTCTGACATTGATATGGACTATCAATAGAGTATGCGTGAGAAAAAGTTATAAAAAGCTTTCAGCATCAGATTTCAATTCGACATATAAATAAATTAATTTCATCGAGAGAATAGGTAATTCTGATCATCGTTGTTAAGAATACGAAATAAATGGCAATTTGGACATTAATTTATCGTAGAGAAATATAGCAAAATATTATTCTCCCCGTCAGAAAATCCATAATGAGTCAGATGTAAATCGGATCGTAATACGATTTTCCCACGTCAGTACGTAAACATTCAAAGTCATTAAATGTTTGGTATTTTAATCTTAGTTTCCCATCATAATGATCATGTGAGAACTGAGTACTTGTCATTACGTGTAGGAATTATTCTGGACGGTGTTCTATTTTTACACTACTTAGAACCTTTAACGATTACATCTAAAGTCTTCATATTTAAACAGTATATCATATTTCTCAAAAGAGCATCGATTAGCTTTGCAAGCCTGATGGTTTTATTTACGATCCATAGATATCACTATGCAAGCCTGATGGTTTTATTCACCATCCATAGATCACTATGCAAGCCTGATGGTTTTATTCACCATCCATAGATCACTATGCAAGCCTGATGGTTTTATTCATGATCCATAGATATCACTATGCAAGCCTGATGGTTTTATTCACGATTCATAGATATCACTATGCAAGCCTGATGGTTTTATTCACGATTCACATATATCACTATGCAAGCCTGATGTTTGTTTTTTTCATGATCCATAGATATATCACTATGCATGGCTGGGCTGCATTACGATATGCCTATTTAACGCATTCAAAATTTAGACCTCGGTGAAATTTACATAAAACTAGCGCATGAACTGTGACACCAATTTAATCACTTTATTACTTCGCCACCCAGAGGACAACAATAGTCGAGCTGTTAACATAGGTGCATCTGCAATGATATCGTAAATGAACTTTTGTAGAGAAATAATAAGTTTGAAATTTAGAGGAGTATCTACGAAAAACAGTTCTTATAATTGACCTAACTAACGAAATGTGCTCCATCCAACTGATGTGCGCCCTCTTTAATGCCGCCGAATCGGGGTTTTCCTGGCTGTAACTTTTTTCTTATCAGAATTGATCAAACTATGTCCAACATTTACAAATCGCCATCTTTACACTAGGAACGGTAAAAGTTCTAAGTTCGCGTGCAGACCACGACATAAAAATAATATTCTCTATTTAAAGGCAAGAGTCTCAGGAAGGGACTGGCGCTCTTCTAGGCGAAAAGATTCTTTAGGAATTTAAGATTAGACCATTTCTTCACTTCAGCTGTCAAGTGTTTCAATGGTCTCTGATATTCTTCAGCAATATCACGGTTTTCAAAATAGCTGCAGTGGTACACATCCAGGATGTCACCTTGTTACCATTTTTGTTTAACATAAAGTGGACATCGTAGAAGTCTTTTGTCTTAATAGCCATCCCTTGGGGGGGATGGTGACAACAAGATTTTTAAGACAGTCATCAAGGAAGTCATTATTGATGTATTACTATCACAATTGTCACTTAGGACCAACTTGGTATCAAATGAATTCTAGTGCTGAAAACCTCATGTTGGTATAGCCATTCATTTGAAGAGGAGAGAAGATAACAACACGTTAAAAATATGACCAAGTAGAAATGACATTATGTTTACGATGGCTAGCCACGGCGACCATATTGGACATCAGATCGATACCATTTCAACTTGCGACTAAAAAGCCATCATTAGAAATCTCATAGTGACAACCCCATTTTGATATGACCATCCATTAGAGAGGAGTGGCGATAAAACGTTTTTAAAGAAGACGGCAATATTGAAAGAGAATCTGTACTAATTTCATTTACGACCAGGTAGATACCATGCGACACTTATAAGAGAAAATCCTAGCTTGATATGACCATCCCTTCAGGAGTAGCGATAACAAGATTTTCAAGATGGCAACTGTAGCAACCATACTGGATGTCCAATCAGCCACAACTTTCACTTAGCACCAACTGTGCAATAAGTTGAATGTAATTGTAAAGTTTCATGTAAGACCTAAAAGGTACTTTGGAAGGAATATTGATAAATAACTTGTACTTTTGAACCGGCTGATGACTGACAACTGACCACCCCATATGTTCATCTGGTCTATTACTAGAAGAGCTAAAAAATTTATGATGTTGACTGACTAAAATTATTTTTCACGGAAGCTTGAGATGATAAATCTCTATTCATGATGCATCAATCAATGTTAAATTTATTATTATTATTATTATTATTATTATTAGTAGTAGTAGTAGTAGTAGTAGTAGTAGTAGTAGAAGTAGTAGTAGTAGTAGTAGTGGTAGTAGTAGTAGTAATAGTAGTAGTAGGATTGTTATTATTATTATTATTATTATTATTATTATTATTATTATTATTATTATTATTATTGCTGTTGTTGCTGTTGTTATTATTATTATTATTATTATTATTATTATTATTATTATTATTATTATTATTATTATTATTATTATTATTATTACTATTTTAGTAACAGTATTATTATTATTATTATTATTATTATTATTATTATTATTATTATTATTATTGTTGTTTATTATATTATTATTATTATTATTATTATTATTATTTTTAGTAGCAGTAGTATTAGTATTATTATTATTGTTATTATTATTATTGTTGTTTTTGTTTATATTATTATTATTATTATTATTATTATTATTATTATTATTATTAAGCTCTGTATAAATGCCTATAATGTGCAGGCAGATCTGGGTTGATACAGTTTGTTAGGAGTAATCAGTAGAACTAGCCAGGCAATAGCTATTCCTGCCGACGCATTATGCAACAACATCTTAAGGTACATGCTGTTGCAATTGGATCCGGCTAGTAAGCGGGAATGGACGTTGTAATTCAGCAATAGAAATTAATGTACTGCAGCGATAATTCGCTAGACTGATTGCCGGCATTATTGATCCTCTTTATTTTTAGCTGTACGTTGTCTCCATTGATTCGGCAATTAAAACATGTAAATAAAGACATAGCGATTGAAAAATCGTCTAAAGTAATAAGTTTACATTTCAAGACGAATAATAATAAAATCGCCCACGTTCCAATAAAAAAACGGCAAAGATACTTTACATGCAGAGCATATGGGCAGACACATACGATAAGTATCATTGGTGCAAATATGAAGAGTGGCCTCTACATTATTAAATTTTACCATTCTCATTTGTTGTCCACGATCTTTATAGTAAAGGTTTCATTTAATCTGATCCCCAAAAAATTGAAACAAGAAATTTATAAATTACACAGCAAGCCGCTCTGCCTCAATAGTCTGGAAACGACACAGTACTCGATGTTGTTTGCAGCGATGCTCATCACTGTGCAAAATGGTAAATAGTCATGCTTTTAGTATAGTCTGATTCACTATTAAGGAATCTTTGCTAGAAAGAAAGAAAAAAAACATCTTTCTAGTACTGTTTCGAGAACAGCGTCGCATTGGCACTGCAACAATTGAATCGAGAGTTTCTATTGAACTTGTTCTTCACGGCGTTAATTGTACTTCGGGATAAGATACAGTTCCGCCAATTTTCTTTGTTGCGCTGATTTGTATTAGCTGAGGTCATGGAGCGGATGTCATCTCAATTTGTTCCAACAATGATGATATCTATAGACAGAGGCCATCTTGCTTAATTCTAAATTGATAGTACTGTTCCATTACAAATATACTTGCGTCAGTGGATTATAATTTGAAATCAGATTGGAGAATCGCTTGAGAGAACAAACCATACGAACAAAGTCTTAAGTCCAGGTCTCGCATTAATTTTAACGGTTTGAAGAGAAGTATATTTTTTGCAATAGCCCGGTTTCTGACGTTTGTGCTTTCTTACATGCTTGTTAAGTGTGCAGAGGACTAAAATAATTAAATTTTCTGATTTAATAATAACCCTTGCGAGGTAATATACTTTAACACACTAATAACAAGTTTATCATTCGTTGGAAACGAGGTAGAAAGCATCAAAATACAATGTTGTAATGATGCCAAGGTCGATTTGTTATCGTCTGCTTTTTTGTTCGGACGAGTGACTAATGCAGATGTTGGAGATTTTTACATTAATAAAGTTTACCGTGTGATTTTAGTTATATAGTTCTCGAAGAAATTATATCCATGAAATGAATTCATGAATCCTTAACGAATCATGATAAAAATTTACTTGAAACTTTAAAACTTTGATATGAAATATATATGAGCCCCCAAATACATATTATGAGATACGTATGTCTCAATAAAATAACTTTTTTTTAAAAAAAAAATTAAATTTTTGAATTTGGAAAAAATAACACAATCCTTTACTGAAAGTTGTATGAATTCAAGGCCTGGTTATGGTTTGTTGTACAGACTTTCCCACATTTTCTTCTCAGATGAAATATTATATATCAACCTTATTTAAAACTGTCTATTTGGTAGCATTGAGAAAGTTGACGAAACACAGTCACATTTTAAAATTAAATTTTTAGTTTTATACCAAAAGATCTGAGAGAACTGTCGAAAGCTGAGGATGTGCTAAGACATTAGAAGAAAAAAAACTCTTTGAAGGAATATTCAATATTTTATTATTGCATTTTAATCCCCGTTGTTTGCAGGATGTTCAATAGAAAGAAACTATCACAGCTGTCATGCAAGCAATAGGAAGTTACCAAGAAATAAAAAAAAATATGAATCCGTTTTGACTTGTTTATTGAAACCAGTGCATTTCTGTGTTACAGGGTAGAAACGTCATTAATAATTGTTGTATAAAACTACAGTTTTGTATTGATCATTGTCAAAAAAATATTCAGTTGGCATCGGTATACTGTCGAACATGACAGTGTAATGGAGTCCGAACTTTTTTTGCGGCTTGATATCCATATAAATATTTGCTATTATTCTTAAACTTCAATTATATTCGGGAACTCCTTTTGACCGTTGTAAATACGGGTTTCATCAGAAGTAATTCAATTCTCTGTATTACTCCAATTGTTACGTGGAGGTAGTTTGGTTTGGTTATTGTTATCCAAAAGATGAACAATATAAATATTATTTATCGAGTAAATAATAAAAAATAAATATGAAATTAATCGATGAAATAACTGAGCTCGTAAAAGAACAGAACATCACGAGCCCCGCTATGTACAATATAACAATTTAATCAATTAAGTAAGACATATGAAAATGAATACAGCATATAAATGATATACTATTTCTTAGAAATATAATTGCCTAACTATAAAAATGAAAATGGCGGTTCTGTTTATGCCGATAAAAAAAAATTCTCATGAAATCGAGTGAATGGCCGAACTCATTTCAATAAGCATGCATGCATAACCTGGTTGCATGGGTCTCTCTCTCTCTCTCTCTCTCTCTCTCTCTCTCTCTCTCTCTCTCTCTCTCTCTCTCTCTCTCTCTCTCTCTCTCTCTCTCTCTCTCTCTCTCTCTCTCTCTCTCTCTCCATCTAGCCGTCTTCAGGCAATCAACCGTAACTTGGTAGTCTGCTCTCTATTCCCTTCGTATGTATATGGAGATATTTCTTTGTGCTTTCGGAGACTCAGCCGTCAATGCAGAAACATCTATTCGTTCCTTTAAGATCAGTGTCACTCAAACTTCCAGACTCCTGTCCTTAGGCAATGTTAACAAAAAATGCTTTCTACTAATCTCGGAGTCAGCTTCCTGCCTTCCCAGTGAAACTTAGGCTGACCAAACTTTCTGGGGAGAATATGTAAAACACTGAACGATACATTCCTTATTTACCTTATACAATCAGGATTGATTTTATCTAACCGCCTATTAGTACCCACGTCTATCCAGGTTTGACTAACAATTCATACCAAAGACAAGACTTACTAAAATGGTACTAACAGGTGCCTTGCTTGGCGTTTAGCATTAAGAGGTTAGTGTTAGGACTTGTAGGTCTGGTGTCAGGATAATGTGACTGGGCGGGACATCATGCTACATGTCTGCGGCATGATGCCCCAGTGCTAGACATCACTATAAAGTGCCACACTACAGATATCGTAGCGATACGACTGAAACATTGTTTTAGCTACGTTTGAAATAATAGTCACATCACATAGTTTTATGTCTCTTATTTCAATGGGCACAAATTTGTCTCAGGATTTTTTTAAATGACATTTTTCGCGCTACTGAAACCCCAAGTAACTTTCCTCTGTGTCTCTAACACTTGTGTTGAATAAACATCAATCATGCCCAAGCAGGAACAACAAATCCATCGCAGGCTAGCGATTTATTGCGGGCCTAGTCCATACCTCAATGTTAACCGTTACGTGTCACGCTGACCTCAACAAGATTCATTCAGTTATGTTACCATCTTTCAAAACTTCATGGAGAATATTTTCTTTTCCTACGTTAATACAACATATATCTCATCGTGTGGTAAAACTAACACGACAGTTAAACGAGTTAAAACATGTAGTTTTTTGGTTCCGCACGTTGAAATATATCCAGTATTAACGTAGAAATTTTTTTTATTGATCCCAAATTTACTCTAGAATCAATATTTAAATGATGAAACAATCTTTTTGGCAGAACATGTTCACCTCCACCTCCACCCCTTTTCGTATATTTAACTCTTTCATAACCTGATCATATACGCATGCGTTACTGAAGAAAGCGGTACGATTGGCTTGACCTAATCTGTCGCAGTAAATTAGATTTTTGTCATTTTGTAAACTATTTGATCCTATATGAAAACAGTGCAAGTCCGATTCAGCAATGCATCACAGCGGATTTATCTTTGTTGTCAATTCTGAGACCCGCGAACAGCGTATGTTCACATTCCCTTATCAAAGATTAATCATTTTTAATTGTTGCAGGGACAAATGTTTTAGTCACAAGTATAAGCAGAAATCTTATATTTTCACTTGTAAAAACATAAGGATATATTTTATACTTGTGTAAATATTGAAATTTAAACAAATACGAACATTTTTTCACCAACAGGTCAGTATATTTCACACTTAAGTATATCATAAATAGATAATAATTTAATATTGAATTTGTGTAGTTGTATAATGTCCAGTTTTATCGAGCTTTAGCGAGCAAAAACTGGACATTATTCAACGAGTTTCCTAAATTTAATATTAAATCATTACCCACTTGTAATTCATTTTATTACATAGTGTTTATTTCACTGGAAGATGGAAAAAAGAACGAAAAAGTTGATTCATTCTTACAGACGATGCAACTTTCATTTGTTGCGCGTAAAAGATAGTACCAATAAAAGTTGAATTAGTATTGACGTTTAAAGGTAGATTATACTTCTCCTACAATCTATATATCAAATATCAAGCCCTTTTTTCCGAATATACAGAACATACAGAACATTTTACAGAGACAAAATAATTTTCCAACACAGAATATCTAATGTGTCTGATGTCACATTGTTTGATGCACTACTCCTACAGTCGGAATTGCATCACATAGCGGCGGACTAAATATGTAGTGATTTGACAAACTTTTGTTGGGGCCCCCAAATGGCCTAGTGGTCTAAAGCGCTGTCCGTTACTGATCACTGCCATCTCACCTCTGTCTGCGTGTGTTCGAATCTAGGATTTGGCGAATGTGGATATGTTAGAAAGCTTGCCAGTAGCTTCTCGTGGGTCGGTGGTTCTTTCCGGTGATTCCCCGGTTTCTTCCTCCACCATTAATACTGGCCGCCATGAATAGCCTATCGTGTGCTGAAGAATGGCGTTAAGCCCAACAACAACAACAACCCCAAACTTTTGTCAGTTTGGAGACTGGTTTAGGACAAAAATAATCTACCTCTACCTTCACCCCACACTTGTATTTCTTGTTATTATTGTTCTTACCTTGTGGTTTTAGCCAATATTCCTGTTATAACAACAAAACAAACTCCTGTGAGGGGTAAATTAGCCAATTCATTTTCGCAAGTCGAATCGAAAAACTGCCGGCCAAAAACAAAAGAACCCAGAAGGCGCGATTAAAAACAATGTTTCAACCTCGCAGCCGATCAACAAACATTATACTGTGCAATAATTGCATGGGCTTATTTGGACCAATAAGAATAACATAAAGAGATACTTTAACGTGTGGTAATATCAAAATATGAAACGGCACATAATATAGGAAAACTATATCTACTATGCGATAAACTGTCACATTTTGTATATAAGAAGCAGGTAAGGCAGCACGTTTTGTCGTGGTCAGCGTGACAAGTACGCATTAAGATTGATGTATGGAGTAGGTTCGTAATAAATTGGTAGCTTGCGATGGTTAACCTCCATTTTTTTTGGGGGGGGACTGAGTAATTTTAGAGTCTGTTCGGAAAACGGAGACGTTAAGATAGAAAAGAGCGATGTTAAGGTATAATCAAGTTACGGAAAATAAGAAAATTGAGACAAGCAAGATACATATTTTGGGAAATCTTGGTTGTTTGAACAAAAGATGTCATAAAAGGATATTTCCAAAAATAGTTAATAATACAGGCGGACTAGAGAGAAATATTCTGACTTCGAAATGGGTGTTAGAATTTTAGAGTTTAGAGAAAGATAATCCAGATTGGCTAAGCTAAAAAAGGGGGTGTTTCCCAGATGATATTCGATCTTTTAAGTAAAAGTTTGTCAGTCAAAGTTTTTCTTTAGATAAGGTATGCTGAATGACTCCGAGGAAACTAACAAGTATATTTTTCTAGTTAAATAAATTGGTTCTGGAAGAATTCGAGAGACCCGGAACAACAGAGTGAGATTCAGTTGCATAGAAAGAGCGAGTTTTCAAAAAGTACAAAGGTTTTGTCTTGTATACAAAATGTTCAAGGATGTAAGTTTGTAATACTTTGTTGAATTTATTCGTTTTAAATACATACTTAAATATTCCTTGAATTCAGAGCTAATCGTGCATTCATTGGTCATGAATATCATATGACTCATGTGTCCTAAAATGTTGTAGACTATTTCATTGGCAATAATATGTTCAGATTTAGTGGTTTTTATCTAATATAAATCATGTATTGTAGGAATTTCATGCATAACTCTGATACGAATTGTGAGAAATAATTTCCTTGTCTTAAATGTATCATGTATGTTAAGAATCGTTTTTACTATGTCTATGTCAATGAATCGCTAATAGTAAGTAATATAATTAGGAGAAGACCCTTCGGTCGGCTCTGTGTGTTTGTGTTTGTGTGTGCGTGCGTGAGTCTATGTGTCTGCGTGTCTGTGTCTGTGTCTGTGTCTGTGTCTGTGTCTGTGTCTGTGTGATTTGGGTTTTTTAAAGTAGCTTAAACAAATTTTCAGTTATATTGCTACGATGTCTGCAGTGTGGAAGTTTACAGTGATGTCTAGCACTGGGGCATCATGCCGCAGACAAATAACATCACGTTAAACCCAGTCACATTATCCTGACACCAACACGACCAGTCCTAACACTGACCTCTTAATGCTGAGCGCCAGGCAAAGCAGCTAATATTACTTCTTTATAACCCTTTGGTATGACTCAGCAAGGATTCGAAACGGCGACCTAACTTATCCGAGGCGGACGATATGACCACTTAGGCCACCGGAGCAGTCATTAGCTTAGTTTTGTTGAATTATAATAAGACGATATCTTACGAAAAAAGAGTAGGAATATTTATCCTGGAAGAAGAAAAACCTGACAAATATTTAGGTCGAGTATTATAATTATTTGAAGGGAAAAATAGTTCCAAACCTGTGATAATAATGGAAAGGGATAGACAGTGATTCGGAAAAAAATCCTTGAAGCATCCATGTTATCCTGACATGCCAGTAATTTGAGTCCATTCATTCATTTGATCGGTTTTACAGAACGGCTGAATGCATTTCCCATAAATTTCGTACTTATGTTTATAAAAGAAAGTTTAACATTCAGATGTCATACACAATTTTATTTTGCAGAAATAAGTTATTAAATTGTTTTATTTTACATACAGTGACTGTTATCGTTCTTCTCTAAACATATTTGTGTGATCCTTGTTATTCCATTTATTAAGTTTATATTTATATGTTACTGCATTTGTATGGGAAAATATGAACGAGTTTTTCGGATGGACATACTGCATTACCTTAGGAGTGCAGTATATCCTTCCGACAAAACGAGTTCATGTTTTCCCATACAAATACAGTAACCTTTTCATTATATGCGCATTTCTTATTCTTCCCAAGACTTAAATATATAAACAAAAATACACTGAATGAAACAAAGTAACTAATTTTATGCCGTATTCCGAACTAAATACATAAGCGTTGATGGATTATTACACAACATTATTAATGAGCGCGTAACCCCGCCCAGATAAAAAAAAAGTTGGTCGCGCGCTAGACGTAAGCTTCGAAAGAAAATGGCGCTTGCTGTACCTAAAATTTGGATTAATATTGCTAATAAATACGCATTGCAACAACTTTTCCGTTTGATGTGGAATGAATACCTTTTGGTATTTTTGTCGATTCAACGCAATCTTTTGATTAATGTATGGATATATCTACATGAAGTGAATTGCATCGGTTTCCAGTAGCGTCGGCCAATTTAATGTTTTGAATTGTGTTCACATCGGCATACGTGTTTCTTTTCTGTCATTGAATGATTCAGATCACAATGTGGGGAAAATTATGAAGCTTTTCCATTGCAATTATCGAACAGATGTGGAATTTAATGTTTATTTCATTTTGAGTGCAGTAAGAAGGATGTAACTACACATGTAATATACTCGAAATTACAGTACAGTTTCAAAATGTGTAATCAACCATGAGAACCCATAACATGGCTCATCTAATTCAGATTTACAGACCTACAAAAGTATATTTTTTGAGGAAATTCAGGATGTAAATTGTAAGTATATTTTAGCACATTTTTATTGACAGCTCAAGAAGACAGTTTATGTGTATAACTTGCGTTTTATTGTGAGAAACCTGTATAGCGTCTATATATAGTTAAATCTGAAACATTGTTTCAAAAATGTAAACGCGGAATGTGCCAAAGCAGTTTGTATGTGTCAGTCTATGAAACATTTGCTGGTATGTGGCCGTCCATGAAATATCTGTTTTAGTTCATTCTTAAAAAATTGTTTACATTAGAAAATAGTTCCTTTGCTCGTGGGATACAGTATGACGGTGTTCAATATCGGTTAATATTGCACGATTCAGACAATGTAAAGTTAACGGAGAAAAAATATGAGCATATAATAATGTACTTTATTGTTTGCTCGATCCGGGCAACAACACCTTGGTGGATCGTTTCCTAGGTAATGATAATGAAAGCACCATAACAGATTGTGGATGATATCACACTCCCTAACAAGGTATAATAGATGTATAAATCCATTCCGTATCGTATCATTAGGAAAGACAGATTTCTCACAAATAACTATGATGATGTGAATAACTACAACGTCATCATAAAGAAATCCATTAGCTAGTATCAAGAAATTTCATCCATTAAATACACATGGGGACCATCTGGTTTCCTTCATCTTATCATTCCCATATCTCGACCAGGTAGTTCATGTCATGTCTTACTTGAACACAGTTAAAACATCTCACAAGGGAACAGTCATGCCAAATTTCATATCTTGTACGACGTAAACATTTTACAGCAAATCGAAAAGAAACCCCCAAAGTCGATCTCACTCTTCAAATATCAAATTCTATTTACTTTGTCATTTTAATTGAATGCGTCTTGAAGATATAATCAGCGATCTCTTTTTGTGTATACACAACTTTACTACTACTACTATTATTATTATTATTATTATTATTATTATTATTATTATTAGTAGTAGTAGTAGTAGTAGTAGTAGTAGTAGTAGTAGTAGTAGTAGTAGTAGTAGTAGTAGTGACAGCTTTAGAATGTTGGCCGCGGATTAGGGAATGTGCGGGTTCGAGTCATACCAAACAATTATAAAATGGTACTAACAGCTGCCTCGCTTGGCGCTCAGGATTAAGAGGTTAGGGTTAGGAGTGGTCAGCCTGGTGTCAGGATAATGTGACTGGCTGGTGGGATATGATGTTACATGTCTGCGGCAGTATGCGCCAGTGCTAGAAATCACGTGCGTACCGTGTGTTCACAATTACCAGCGTTCTCTGTGCTCACAATTGCCAACGTTCTCTGTGCTAACAAATACCAGCGTTCTCTATTTCACAATTACAAAAGAGTACGAAATAAACAGTCACTCCTAATTGCCATATAAGTGGGTAGTGTGATGCCGTCTTTAGGTTACTGACTGTAGAAAAAATAAAAAAATAAAAAAACATTCTTAATAAACGGAGGGAAAGGCCTTTAATTAAGTTGTATATTTTTGCCCGTCACTCCTGCCGGGGTATAGGCCGCCCACAGAAGATAGCCAGATAGCTAATATGCTTCTCCCTCTAAACTAATCAGTTATTCAGAACAAAGTTTATTTCTTTTAGCGTTTTTTTTTCTTCGGTGAGTAGTACATATACATTTATTTAATATCCTGCATTCTGTAACATTCAAAATTAAATATTTATATCGCAAATCAAAGAGATTTTATCGCAAAAGCGGAACCTGCTGTCATAGAAGAAATAATGGGGTTACAAGGTACTTTTGCTATTGTTATATGTCAAAATATGGTTGTTAACCCTTAATCTAAACAAAAATATAATTTTTCCTTCAGAAATGTACGATGTTGTACTTACCTCAAAGGTTTAAAGATGGTTTACAATCAGCTTGTAAAATAATAAAGGCTTGTTCAAGAAAATTCCTTGAGAAATGCAAGCTGTACCGGTCTCTTACATGTAAAGATGAAAATCAGCTGGGGCATTTATTCGCATTAGCACTGATACAATCAAGCCTAAATATAGTAATGTTTTGCGACAGTTCAGAACAATAGCGGCTGCATGGTGCCATGTAATGTTGGAATAGAATAACAAATGACGTATGTAGAAATTTTTATAATGCCATCCTTTCCCCGATACACGAGTCATACTGTGTTATAAATTTCGTATAAAATGTCCCATTAGAAATGATGGCATCATTATCAAAATCAGAGAAAAACGCCTAAACATGCATTCATTCAATGCATTATCAAAATCAGAGAAAAACGCCTAAACATGCATTCATTCAATGCATTTCTATATCAATAGATAAATGAATGGTAGGATGGATCGACGGATGGATGGTTAGGTAAGTAGGTAGGTAGGTAGGTAAGTAGGTAGGTAGGTAGGTAGGTAGATAGATGGATAGATGGATGGAGGGATGGATGGATGGATGGATGGATGGATGGATGGATGGATGGATGGATGGATGGATGGATAGATAGATAGATAGATAGATAGATAGATAGATAGATAGATAGATAGATAGATAGATAGATAGATAGATAGATAGATAGATAGATAGATAGATAGATAGAATCTAATTTATTAGCAACTTGTAAAGCATTAATAAACGTCAGGACATGATAGACTTTACATGGCAGTAGGTATACCTGGTGGAGGAAGAAACCGGAAAACGCAGGTAAGAACCACTCACCCAAAGGAAGCTACTTGTAAGCTTTCTCTCATTACAACATTGAACCAGCCCGAGACTGCAATCCACGTTGACAGAGAATAAATTACACTGATCGGCAAATGCTAGTGATTTAGACCACACAGTCATTTGATTTGGATCACTCCGTCACTAGAGAGAATCTGGGCGTACAAAAGTGGTCGACATTTTTGATATTTTTATGCAGAGATTCTCGATATCATCTAAAACAATTTCGGATCATCTTAATCCGCCAGGAAAAAATTTAAGAGATTTTGGCAATAAATTTCTTCAATATATTATTGTTTCTAAGTATGTATATATATATATATATATATATATATATATATATATATATATATATATATATATATATATATATATATATATATATATATATATATATATATATATATATATATGTGTGTGTGTGTGTGTGTGTGTGTGTGTGATGTGTCGAATTTTGAAAACTCTTTGAAGCTTTGGTTAAAGGAATTGTATCAAAGTCAACTTAATTAAAGTAGAAAGGGCTAGAGATAGATAATTATTTTTCATTTCATCTCTGAACGTCAAAAGGGAATTCATTCTAGCCGACGTAACATGACCGAGTCAGATGCTATGGTACAAGAGAATGACCTAAGACCCTTTCCCAAAATCGACCGGTTAAAGGGCAGCAGCTGGCTATAGATGATTGTTCAAAGTAATGATTAATTACGGCATGATTAGTTGTTTAGTTGACTTGTCAATCCAAAAATTCTACGGAACAGGTTTAGGAACAGTCTATTCCGATTGGTTAATATGGATTTATGGGCGTAACTCTGTAAGAAATTAAAGGTTTTACTTTAGGAAAATTCTTTAGTCTTTAATCTTTCGCGAGGAAATTTAAACGATTCCGGGATCGTATAAAACGTTATCTCGTGATTTGGCAGTAAATCGGGAGGTTTGTCTCAGCGTGTAGGCAAACTCTACATTCTGAATTCGTAAAAAGTACGTTTTCATTATAGAGTAAGGGGCCAGATAGTTGTCTCAGTTAGGAGACGGACTATACGTGAGGTTCGTGGAAACGAATAAAGAAACGGCGAAAGGAAACAGCTTTCCTGGATTCACATGAGAAATCCCTGCACAATCACAGGACCAGAACAAGTTCTACGCAGAAATCTAAGTCCAGAGACGATTGTTAAGTTCGACGGACAAGAGTCCAAGACGAAAAAGCTAGACAAAGATCGACGGAGCAGGGACGAACGGAAGTCTTGATGTCCGCATAAAATAGGTGATGAAGTCTCTCATCGTTGCACTCAAAGGTCACATCTCATTGGTAATGAAGATAGTGATTTAACGTTGAAAGTAATTTTACATTTTTAAGAAATTTGTAATCTTTTTATTTGAGTACATATTAGTACCATTTTCCTTCTTTTGTATCCAAGTCATTGATTTCTTTTCATTTGAAATTCTGTTGATAAACTGATTACATTTTATATTTGTTCATTGAAAGGGGGCTCGTTTTGTTATTTCTTCAATATACTTGTTCAGTGATCTGCATTCTTCTTTCTCTCTATCCACACTGGGTAAACTACACCGCGGAGGTCATTCCCTAGCAACGAACCGTAGTGAAAGAGGTTAGTGTGGTTTGCACGCCGCCAATTTGACACATAAGTGGGAGCCTCGTTCCTGGATATTTGAACAGTGGAAAAAAGCAGATCTGAGCATATATTGAAAGAAATACAATACATTATCATTGATAGATTTGTATTTATTGAAAATAAGAAACCACGAGTGTGAATTGAGTCAACACCTATTCTTATATGTTTGAAATTATGCATGATTTGTGAATTTCTTAAATGTTGCATGACATTGTAAGAAATTAATATTCTGTACCTGAAATTGCTGAAGCGTGGTTGGTTGTCCGTATCTAAGTAACCCATAAATATTTTGCCTTAGTACTCTTGCGAGAAGAGATCATTAAGGAAGTATCCCCAGGGCAATTTGCACATGTGTTGCAGACGATACGAATTTAGGGAGAATTTATAGTTTGGTACTGCTCGAAAGCCGTTTAAATTACTTGTGTGATTTTTAAGTAAGTCTATAGGTAAGACTTTACTGAGTTAGAATATTCGTTGATATTCATAGGGAAGTTGTTTTCTTGAAGGCAGAAAACAGGTTAGTGATAGCTAATCTAGGCGAGTTAGCGACAAGACAGGTAGACAAGAATGGCAACATTACGGCAACTCGCACGAGAATTCAAAGTTCTTGGATCCGAAGAATTAGGTTATGAAGGGACACAGTTATCGGAATTTGTAGAGCGTAGTCTCAAAGAGTACAAAGAACAGCAAGCAGCCGAAAGAGAGAAGGAAAGAGAAGCAGCCGAAAGAGAGAAGGAAAGAGAAGCAGCCGAAAGAGAGAAGGAAAGAGAAGCAGACGAGAGAGAGAAGGAAAGAGAAAAAGAATCTGAGGTAGCCAGACTGCAGGCTGAATGAGAAAAAGAACTTGAGTTAGCTAGACTGCAAGCCGAGCGTGTGAATTTGAAGGCCGAGGAAAGGAATAAAGAGAGAAAACATACGTTAGCCATGGAAAGACTAAGGATAGAAGTGGAGTCTAGGAGGGGCGAGGAACTGAACGTACAGTTAGGACCCTCGAGCAGAAGAACCGAGGATAGACGTACCGTCCAGATAACCATGCCTATGTTTAACGACAAGGATGAAATTATTGATAACTTTTTAACCCAGTTTGAAAAGTTAGCTTTAATACATCAAATACCTAAAGAACAGTGGGCTATTAATATTTCGGCATTTTTGCAAGGCGCTGCCAAGGAGGTTTATCATAATTTGGCACCCGCTAAAATAGATGATTATGAAGCTCTCAAGAAAGCGTTACTACGGCACTACGAGCTGACAGCTGAAAGATTCATTAAACTTTTCAGAGAGTCATCTAAGAAATCCACAGAGTCTCACGCGCAATTTCATAATCGTGTACGCGTACTTTTCGATAAGTGGATTAAAATGTCCGGAGCCGAACTTTCATACGAAGGCATAAGGAAAGAAATTCTAAAGGATCATGTCCTCAGCACATACCGTAAAGACCTAATAGTATTTTTGGCGGAGTGTAATTTCGCGACCTTAGAAGATATTAGTGTAATGGCCGGGAGATATGAAGCTGCACACTCTCGTCCAACCACATGGAGTGGCAGGGATCGAACCAGCGTCCCAGAGTTCAGGAGAAGTAATGGTTTAACACCTATCAGGCAGAATGGTCAAAATGGTGGGAAGCCAGGTGCTGACAATCCCAGCCGTGATCAGTCCCGGGGCTCAGGTAAGTCCCAAGGGATGGACAAGATAACCTCTGGTAAGAAAGAGGAAGTTGTGTGTTATGGCTGCAACAAACCCGGCCATATTCTTAAAAACTGTAGAAGATACCGTCCCACTGTAAATGTAGTGACCACAGATACTAGTAAACAGAGTAATCTATTGGAGTGGTCCAATACAGCAACAGCTACGGTAAATGGCGTAGAGGTTACTGTGTTGTACGACACCGGCTGTAGTTATCCAGCTTTGTTGGACAGCAATTTTGTTAAACCTACTGATTATACAGGTGAGACTGTAGAGGTACAATTTGCAAATAAGAGTAGAGATTCCCTTCCAGTTGTTTATATCAATCTTGATTCGCCCTATGTGAAAGGACGAATTCAAGCAGCGTGCTTGTCAGGTTTGTCGCATAATGTTATTTTAGTATGTAGGTATGTATTGCCACAACCTAATCCTATGACGTGTGGTACACGTGGGGTCTGTAGAGACTAGGTCTATGCGACGAAGGTCAGGGCCGAAACCGTTGAAACCCTCGACTTCGCCCATCGATAATTTGCTACCTGGCGAATTAAGGAGACTTCAAGAGGAAGATTCTACCCTTAATAAGATACGCGGGTATGCAATGGACAAGTCAGTACGGAACTTACCCGACGGTGAGGTTGAGTTCGCACTGAAGCGAGGTATCTTGTACCGATACGCTCGAAAGGGGACCGAGAGGTATAAGCAGGTAATTGTACCACGGTCTAAGCGGGATGAAGTACTTAGGCTTGCACATGAAGGTTTACTTGGTAATCACATGGGTGTGGCTAAGACGCGAGATAGGTTAGTTAAGGAGTACTATTGGCCAGGTGTTTTATGGTGATGTAAGGAGGTTTTGTCTGTCGTGTGACAAGTGTCAGCGAGTGGCACCTAAGACCTCACATCGCCCAGTGCCGCTAGGAAGTACCCCTCTGATTGATGAACCTTTCTCACTAGTGGCTATGGATTTGATAGGTCCAATAAAACTTTCAGCGGAAAGTGGCAATCGTTATGTGCTAACGATTGTCGATTATGCTACCCGATACCCGGAGGCTGTTGCTTTAAGGAACATCAATTCAGTTACGGTAGCTGAAGCGTTGTTAGGGGTCTGGTCTAGAATTGGTTTACTTTCTCCAGGCACCTGACTACTACCCCTTATCCCCCACAGTGTAACGGTCTAGTGGAGCGTTTCAATGGTACATTGAAACAAGCTCTAAAATAGTCATGCGAAAATCGACCTAGGGATTGGGATCGATACCTTCCCGCGATTCTTTTTGCGTACCGCGAAGTACCCCAAGCTAGTCTTGGATTTTCGCCGTTCGAGCTAGTTTATGAGAGGACAGTGAGAGGACCCATGGCTGTATTGAAGCAGTTGTGGACGGATGAGAAAGCATCCGAAGAGGTAAGAACAACATATCAGTACGTTGTTGACCTCCGTAATAAACTGGAGGAAGTTTGTAACTTGGCCAAGAAAAATCTCTGTGATGCAAGGGGACGTCAGGCTAAGTACTACAACAAAAAGGCGAAAGAACGTAAGTTTGAAGTAGGCGATAAGGTGTTGTTGTTGTTGCCATTATAACATAACAAAATAAGTGTCTTGGAGAGGATGGTTCGTTGTGACGGAGAAGAAGGGTGGACAGAATTATCGCATCAGGGTGGGCGATAAAGAGAAGCTGTACCACGTTAACCTACTTAAACGCTACCGCGAAAGAGAGTCACCTACTGAGTTCGTGGTTGCTACAGTTGTGACGGAAGAACTCGACGACAATGGAGGAGTGGCGGAAGTACTTCCTAGTTGTCCGTTGACGGGGAACAAAACCTACATAGACGTTATCCTTGACGTAACATTAACGTCAGACCAACGTGGCGAGGTGGAGGAGATACTTCACGATTACGAAGGTATTCTATTTGAGAAACCAGGTGTGAAGCATTTGGAGGAGTTTAGTATGAAGCTACTGGAGGAAAAGATGAAAGATAGACTGACGTCAGACGCCATTGTTAAGCTACCAGACGTGACAAAGGACTTTGTGTTACGTACAGACGCTTCTGACAGGGGTCTTGGTGCAGTTTTACTGCACGAACATGATGGGGACTTATTTCCTGTGGCATAAGCGAGTAGGAAACTTAATACCGCTAAGCGTAATTATTCAGTCACTGAGAAGGAAAGCCTAGCGATTGTCTTTGGGATTCATAAATTTCAGCGTTATCTGTATGGGCGAAAGTTTATTCTAGAAACCGATCATCAACCTTTAGCGTATCTTGCACAGGCTAAATTGACTAATGGGCGTTTAATGAGGTGGTCATTGTTTCTACAACAATATCAAGACCAGCTACGTTACATTCGTTGAAACTCAAATGTGGGGGCAGATTGCATCAGTCGGTTACTTGAGTCTGAGGTGAAGGGGTCATTTCAAGACATGTAAACATTAAATTAAACTGTAACTTCAAAATTCGATGAGCAAATTCCCAGATTTTACTCTTAAAGAGGGGCCTATGTGATGTGTCGAATTTTGAAAACTCTTAGAAGCTTTGGTTAAAGGAATTGTATCAAAGTCAACTTAATTAAAGTAGAAAGGGCTAGATATAGCTAGATGATTATTTTTCATTTCATCTCTGAACGTCAAAAGGGAATTCGTTCTAGCCGACGTAATATGACCGAGTCAGATGCTATGGTACAAGAGAATGACATAAGACCCTTTCCCAAAATCGACCTGTTAAAGGGCGGCAGCTGGCTATAGATGATTGTTCAAAGTAATGATTAATTACGGCATGATTAGTTGTTTAGTTCTCTTGTCAATCCAAAAATTCTACGGAACAGGTTTAGGAAACAGTCTATTCCGATTGGTTAATATGGATTTATGGGCGTAACTCTGTAAGAAATTAAAGGTTTTACTTTAGGAAAATTCTTTAGTTTTTAATCTTTCGCGAGGAAAGTTAAACGATTCCGGGATCGTGTAAGACGTTATCTCGTGATTTGGCAGTAAATCGGGAGGTTTGTCTCAGCGAGGAGGTCAACTCTACATTCTGAATTCGTAAAAAGTACGTTTTTATTATAGAGTAAGGGGCCAGATAGTTGTCTCAGTTAGGAGACGGACAATACGTGAGGTTCGTGGAAACGAATAAAGAAACGGCAAAAAGTATAAACCTATTCTTATATACAAATTAAATAATTGTAAATTTCTGAAGAAAATTATTTTAACTTATCAATATTGATGAAACCTCATTTTATGAGGATGACAAGGGTGTAGTTCAACTTTTGTGTTTGCACTTTACATTTATCACCTAGGGCGTCAAACGACACACAAATCCCACTGCTGTCTTGTAAATTAAACTTCAGTCTTCAGCTCAGCGCACTAATGCTAATGCAGTTAAACTCATCATCTATGCTTCAACGTTTCCTCATAAAATGCGACATATTGAATTAGGTGAAACTTTTGTTGTCTCTTCAAAATCTGTCTCTAGTGATTAATATAAATGGATATTGTTGTATCATTGTAATCGTTACAAAAACCATTAATATTTTGTTCTATAATTAGTACTAAATATTAGCTACCATTTGTAGATCGTTACTTGCATTCAACAGCAATCTCAATAAGCCCAAAACAGAAAATGAAATATTTATCGAATTAAATTCGTGGCCTTTGCGTAGAATGACATGGTAAACAGGAACGATTAGGCAGATTCCAGAAAAGCAACTTGCACAAAAGCCTATAATAATTTTATCCAAGGCAGGTAGTTACAGAAAAAAACCCAATATTTTTCATAAGGAAACTGTTGTACAAGGAATTTAATTTACGCTGTGATTGTTTAAAATTCTAACCATTTAAACCCAAAACAACAAAATTTGTTCACCGAGGAAGAAAGCTTTAAAGATCCAGGGGCAAATCATGGATATATATATATATATATATATATATATATATATATATATATATATATATATATATATATATATATATATATATATATATATATGGATGGACGGACGGACAGACAGAGAGACAGACAGACAGACAGACAGACAGACAGATAGATAGATAGATAGATAGATAGATAGATAGATAGATAGATAGATAGATAGATAGATAGATAGATAGATCGATAGATAGATAGATAGATAGATAGATAGATAGATAGATAGAAAGAATTATAAACAGATACCAAACAGAACAGAAAGTGTTATCCCTGAATTCTTTATAAGATAGGCAGAATTATAAATTTATTACAAATAATACTATAATACAGGTTGGAGAATTTTAATTCATACTCTATGTAGTTTCGAACCCAGGTAAACGGCACCCATCGCACTTTCTGTTCTGTTTGGTACATATTTATATCTCTTTGTAATAAAAATCTTATATAATTTGATTTCTTTCATAGGAATCTGGAATGACTGTAAGCTGATGTCAAAGAATATTTAAACAACGGAGAAGAATAAATTTTAGTATTATTATTTTGTTTCTGAAGAAAATAATTTATGTCAGCAACATAATTGTTGAGACCAGGAGCCTAGTGGATGCTAACCGCTGACTGTGTCATCTTGAGTAGACACAATAAAATTCTGTTCCATATAAAATGGTCACGAAAAGGCAAAATTCGGACCAATAAAGACATTTATGATGCCAGACCTTAGCAAAAAGTACTGGGGTATACGGCGTTCGCAATCACAAACCTCTAACGTCAGGCGTCTGACCGATTGGATCTGCGTGAGTGTGTGTGTGTGTGCGAGAGAGAGAGAGAGAGAGAGAGAGAGAGAGAGAGAGAGAGAGAGAGAGAGAGAGAGAGAGAGAGAGAGAGAGAGAGAGAGAGAGAGAGTTGGATTTTTAGCGTAGCTTTAACATTTTTTCAGTCATATCGCTACTATGTCTGCAGTTTGGCAGTTTATAGTGATGTCCAGCACTGGGGCATCATGCCGCAGACACGTATCATGATGTCCCACCAAGTCAAATTTATCCTGACACCAGGCCGACCAGTATTAACACTAACCTCATAAAACTAAATACCAAGCGAGGCAGCTGTGAGTGCCATTTTTGTATGACTCAGCATGGGTTCAAACTCGGCGACCTACCGCATCCAAATCTGACGCTCTAACCACTAGGCTACCGGTCCACGAGAGTAAGTGCCTTGGGTCTAACAGGTTTGGATGGGAGAAAGTTTATATGTATCTTTCATGTCGTCGGTTGTTCTTCCCAGTGTCTTCCATGGTTGGTTGTCTAACAATGCATTGTTCACCTTGAATATCATATCATATGCTGAGAAATGGAAATAGGCCCACAAAATATCAACCCAACCAAAATAAGACTATAATAGTAGAATCAGATCACGTGCATGTGCAATATTCATACCGAATCTATGTCCACTATTGCAGAAATTGCACCAGGGTAACAATTAATCAATTAAGTTTGCATTCAACTGATTGGAATGAATTTCACAACTATGCCACCATGTGGCAAATTATTGGATTGTGTTAATGCATTCCCAAGAACTAAATCTGGTTTAAAACTATAATTTCCGCATGTAAGACACAGACTTGCACGCAATTTATAAACGTTTCAACATATGTTACTTTCTATTTTCTGGAAGACATTATTTTAATTTTTAGAACAAGTAACCATTCTGGGTCAAACCAGAATTGGTCCTATATCAATTGTTTTCAACGCAATTGTCAAAAGACATAAATCAATAAACATTTGTTTTCTGTTAAGACTTAATGTTTCTATAATTTTATTATTCATTCTGTGTATTACAAATAACATTCTTTACTGGTAAATTGTCCAGGGACGATAATGATTTGTGTTATGGACTACAAAAGAATATTTTAATATCCAATTAGCTCAGTTAGCATATTGATATTTTAAACCGTGTAGACCTGAGCATTGTATCCGTAAAATTTCACCATTCTATGCCCATGTATTGAGAGGATTATTCGGAAAGATGAGTAAAAAATTAATATTATTGTAGGTATCAATTGACGTTTCCCTTGGTAACTGAGAAACATCTACAACTCGAGGGATCGATCTGGTGTATTTATCGAAATATATCTGGTCTCAGCAAAGTAAAATATGAGCATGCAATATTACAAGTTCAACGATGATTTGAAATTTTAGCCGAAAACCAATACGTGTGCAATACATACTCATATCCTATTGTATTCCTGACAAGATAAAATCAACAATCTCGCTTCGTTTCATGCTTTTATAAACATTAATCTGAAATTTTAATAAATCATATCGTCGTAGCCTCTTTTATGTGGCTCCATTATGTCGTTGTTAGCAGATTAAATCCGAGAAATATCTACATCATTTTGATAAAACAATTAGAAGAAGCATTTGCACTATTAAAACATTGTACTTTAATGGCGTCATCTCCATTATTGTTATTGCATATCAGCAGAACGTCCGAACTTTGTGCATACTGCATAGTGTTCTGAACTTTGTATTTTGTAATGGATGCTGTTAGCGTTAAATCAAATGTAGTCTAAAATAATAAAAGCAACACATTGGTTCAATACGAATATAAACGAATGCAGAAATAAAGAAAGGAGTCGAAAATACATACATACATACATACATACATACATACATACATACATACATACATACATACATACATACATACATACATACATACATACATACATACATACATACATACATACATACATACATACATACATACATACATACATACATACATACATACGTACGTACGTACGTACGTACGTACGTGCGTGCGTGCAAGCGTGCAAGCGTGCGTGTGTGCATTGCGTGCGTGCGTGCGTGCGTGCATGCATGCATGCATACATACATACATACATACATACATACATACATACATACATACATACATACATACATACATACATACATACATACATACATACAGACAGACAGACAGACAGACAGACAGACAGACAGACAGATTGTTGACTAGAATGGATGTAAACATCTACTGTGATGTCTTCTTCTGATTCGAGCATATTAAGATATATATTTGAAAACTAAATCACAAGAAAGTAAAGCTATTTGTAAAATCAAGTAAGAAATAATGTTTAGGCTATTTCTTTTGGAATCTTCAAATAATTACATCATATGAGTTATTGTTTTCATCACGTAAGTCGATAATTTCATATTGCGAATCAGTTTTTACCATGTGAGTTTTGTTTTCATTATACAAGTTATTTATTTTCGCCGTAGAAGTAATTGTTTACATCATATGAGTCATTGTTTACGTTATCTGATTCACTGTGTGAGTTACATCAGTTATACGTTTCATCATATATATCATTGCTTACATCATATGAGTTATTGTATTGTTCATACTAGTTTTTGTTTACAGGATACAAGTCATTGCTTACATCTTATGAGTTATTGTGTTGTTCATACTAGTCCTTTTTACATGATACAAGTCATTGCTGACATCATGAGTCAATGTTCGCATCATATGAGTTATTGTGTTGTTCATACTAGTCCTTGTTTACATTATACAAGTCATTGCTGACATCATGAGTCAATGTTCGCATCATACGAGTTATTGTGTTGTTCATACTAGTCCTTGTTTACATTATACAAGTCATTGCTGACATCATGAGTCAATGTTGGCATCATTTGAGGCATTGTTTTCAAAATTTTTCAACAATGTATTTGTAACCAATCGTGGTCTTTTCTATGTAATAATAAAAGAAATGTATAAATAAAGATAGAGAAGTAAGTAACAATCAGATACGTTTCGTTACGACAAAAATCATCATCTTGCCAATTTTTTTATAATTAATCTTCAAATGTGGCTAGAAACAATTCACACCTCTGTGTTTTCTATAGATTTGTTTTCATTAAATGTAATGTATTGTGTCTTTTTGAAGTTAGAATCCTATCGGATGTTGTTTCCTTCAGAATTGTGTCATATGGAAGTTGAATTCAAAGGCAGTATAAAAACTCAACATTTGATGCTTATCTAAGGCTATAGCCACACGTTTTATTCATTTGCTTATAAAATTTATGTAGTTAACTTTCCCTAACGTTATATTTTTTTGTCATGTCATGAGGTGAAATTATTACATTTACCTTATATACATCAAAGAAAAGTTAATGTTTATAAATCTTGATTTATATTCGCTTTTTGAGAACAGAACATCAGAAAGTGATAGGGTAGTAATTCAAACTGTGTGGTACTTCTAAAGTTGGGTTCCTTCTATATCTCTTCATAAATACACCTTATATTTGTGTGATGAAAAAAGTTAATATAAGCATTGCTTATAATAAAACAATTCGAGAAGTCAGACTACCCGATAATCATTGCACAACAATCTCCCTCACCCCACTTTGTGACTTCAATTATGCTATGCTTGTTGCGCAAAGTACGAGACTAAAATGGATAGCCATATATTTCCCTAGAGTATAGCTTATGAAATATTCACTTTCTCTAATTTCCTTCTCGTGACACAATCCATACATTAACTAACCCTTTATTCAGGCGACCGGATGAAAGAAAGTATACCAGATACGCATATAAGTTATGTAGTCTCACTTGTAACTGATAGACAATTATTCTGAAGTTCCACTTTTCTCAAAATATATATGTAGCGGTTGTCCAATGCAGTCTTACTACTACTTAAGTCACTGCCGGTTAAAGACTTGTTTCTTCTAGTTCTGGGTTCGGTGAATTAGTCATTTAGTTCTGGGCGTGATGAATTAGTCATACGGCCTTGATTATTTTAGTTCTGGGAATGGTGAATGAGTCATACGGCCTTGTTTAATCTACCAATGGGTATGATCCTTGCGTTATCGGCCTTGTTTCATCTAGCTCTGGGTACGGTGATTGAGTCATACGGCATTGTTTAATCTAGTTCGGAATATGGTGATTGAGTCATACCGCATTGTTTAATCTAGTACTAGCGAGGTGAATGAGTCATACGGCCTTGTTTAATCTAGTTCCGAGAATGGTAAATGAGTCTTACGGCCTTGCTTAACATAGTTCTGGGTATGGTGAGCGAGTCATACGGCCTTGTTTAATCTAGTTCTGGGTATGGTGATTGAGCCATGAGGCTTTGTTTCATTTAGGCCTTGTTATGGTGAATGAATTGTGCGGCCCTGTGTCATCTGGTGTTGAATATAGTGAATGAGTCGTACATTTGTCTGATACTTTGTATTATCAGTAAGATCTTTTATTCCGAGAAGGACGTTTAATTTTAGCAAAAAGAAGTGAAACACTTAATGAAAATTTAGATAGATAGATAGATAGATAGATAGATAGATAGATAGATAGATAGATAGATAGATAGATAGATAGATAGATAGATAGATAGACAGATAGATAGATAGACAGACAGACAGACAGACAGACAGACAGACAGACAGATAGATAGATAGATAGATAGATAGATAGATAGATAGATAGATAGATAGATAGATAGATAGATAGATAGATAGATAGATAGATAGATAGATAGATAGACAGACAGACAGACAGACAGACAGACAGACAGACAGACAGACAGACAGATAGATAGATAGATAGATAGATAGATAGATAGATAGATAGATGGATAGATAGATAGATATATAGATAGACAGACAGACAGACAGACAGACAGACAGACAGACAGATAGATAGATAGATAGATAGATAGATAGATAGATAGATAGATAGATAGATAGATAGATAGATAGATAGATAGATAGATAGATAGATAGATACTTTTATTGCATTGTACTTTATTTTCAACAATTCGTCCTTGAATATAAAGTAAGGAAATATTCCGTTGTCGTGCTTTTTTTGTTGAATTATGTATTACTTGTTTCACACTATGTTTTACAAATGTAAAGCTAATACATTGTAAACTAAATTAATGCAATATTTCAAGTCCGTCCGTCAGAAAAACAACCAATCAAAGGAAAATATAATATAAAGTTATAGTAATGACACCTGTGCGCTCGTCAGAAATTCAACCAATGAAAGGAATGTAACACAATAAAATGCATTTACAGACAGTTATCGAAACGACTGTTCTTACACTAAAACTCCTTTGATATGTCCCGTGGTAATATAAACGTATCTACAATGCAACACACGAAGAGGAGCCCTGTATATCTATTGCATATTATGCTTATAGATGCGAGGTATGATATAGGTCATAGGATAGTGAGTCTATGAAATCCAGATAGAACGTAAACATGAATCCGATAAAGTAAGTGCAGCAGGTATGCTCACGTTATATCGTATTTCTAACCCCTTTGACGTTCTCCTACGGGAATAAATCGTGCTCCATTTAGCTTCTAAACCTTATATTCGTATTTTTTGGAGGCGATCGAAAAATATTGTGCTGATGGCATACACATCCAGCAAAAGATGTCAAATTTCACTTAAACTCGCATTAATTAATAGACTTTGTAGAGGGATCCGCAGACAGGTATAAGCTCTTTAAATATAAATTTCTTTTGAGTAGTCTACGTGAGAAGGTTATTGGTAGCTAGGTGGTTGTTTAGTCTGTTGACGATCATTGTTTCCATGATTTTTCAAAGAGTTGTAGTTAGCATATGGGTCTGCAGGACATGGGTATGTCCGAATTTTTTTCCCACACCGGGCACTGTCTGTATGGATCTGTCTTTTAAAATTATATTATAAAATTATATTATTCATTTAAAGGCGTGTTGCATGATCTGGAAAGGGCACATTCTCGAACTCATGTAAAGTGTGAAACAAATGTGACTGCTAGGAATCCGGCTTGTGACAGTAGTATAAAATGAAAAGGTCCAGATAGTTTTCTTGACAACCAAAATGATGACTAATGCTTATAAATAAAATATTATAAAAGTTCCCCCATTTTTATGGTATTAGTGTCATAGCAAATCAATTGAGTGGAACGAAGATATTTTTTTTTTATTTTGACGGTATCACAATTAACATTCTCTAAAAAAAGTAGATTAAAACGAGGAACAATATCGACCTTTTACAAGGCAATGTGCGCTAATTGTCAGACTACCATCCATGTGTAAAATATTTTTTAAAGAGTGAGAGAGAGAGAGAGAGAGAGAGAGAGAGAGAGAGAGAGAGAGAGAGAGAGAGAGAGAGAGAGAGAGAGAGAGAGAGAGAGAGAGAGATTTGGTGGTGGGGATAGAAAGACCCACGAAGGCATTTATTAATTTCCAGTCTATGTATTTGCTGTAACAATATTCTATTTACCTGACCAACTACCAACGTTGAGAGAGATAAGCTGGGAGATGATTTAGCGACCTTTTAACATTTTAATATTAAATAATCTGTCTTCCAATATAAATAGAATCTTTTTGATATGAAGAAATAAATAAATAAATACAAATAAAGCACAACCAAAAATGTACAGTATATTCTTGACAAGCTATTGCAACTTTACATCATATATTAGAATCCCAATAAACATATACACCTAACTGCTACCAAGACCCAGGTTCTTCTAGGCCACTTGGTGCAAGTTAAATTTTCGGTTTCCCTCTCACACCTAAGTCATATCCTTTCCTTTATGTAGGAGAGAGAGAGAGAGAGAGAGAGAGAGAGAGAGAGAGAGAGAGAGAGAGAGAGAGAGAGAGAGAGAGAGAGAGAGAGAGAGAGAGAGAGAGAGAGAGAGAGAGAGAGAGCACATGGTATTTCGATTAAATCAAGTCCTATGTTTGATGTTGTTAGAAGACACATTATTTTTATCGCTCTTTTATTACGTTATTTTTTAGTGAAAATTCAAACATAATCTAATGTTGAAACAATATTTATATATGTGCATTAAATCGTCTTGGGCTGATTAATGTGATACCAATAGTAATGTGATATCGAATTGCTTTTACCAAACTTTAAAAGCTAGGTGATATATATATATATATATATATATATATATATATATATATATATATATATATATATATATATATATATATATATATATATATATATATATATATATATATATATATATATATAAAGAGATAGATAGATAGATAGATAGATAGATAGATAGATAGATAGATAGATAGATAGATAGATAGATAGATAGATAGATAGATAGATAGATAGATAGATAGATAGATAGATAGATAGATAGGACTAGACAAGGCATTTCAACGTCTAATTTTGATTATGAAAGTGGGGTACAAAAATGTTGCAGTACTGTTATTAATACACCAAGATGAGCAGTCCGTGTCTTTAATCTCATTGCAATTGTTGCAGAAACGCTAACTAAATGTGACACTTGTCATAGGTACCAAAACGTCCATATTGATGCAAGATAAGAAACCTGTGTGGTGAGTCAGTCTTACTTGACTAATCTGATATCATCGAGTATCAATAAAATTACAAACAACTTTTACGACTCTATGGGCTTCCACTAACGAATAAACAACAGCGAAAGAAATCACGTTTTGTAAAAATTCAACAAATAATCTATTTCCATAGAATACAAATTGAAAATTTAAACAGAACTTATGTTATTGTGAATTGAATCTGAAATAGTCATAAAAGTTTTCTTACACGTCCAAAATTATAAAATATGCATTCCAGTGGTGTTACGAATTAATTACAATGTTAACTGTGTTGTTATGTCCGTTGTCCGAATGTGCTAATGTGCCAACAATCCTGATGTATCACAATCATATCATTCAAAATGCGATTAAATGAATTAACAATAATTCAAAAATAATGATTTAGTCTTAAATCAACGAGCATTTTATAATTCCAATTATTTAAATAAATTAGTTAAATTTCTACGCTGAACACAAATAAGACTTATTCCACTAAGACTTAAACTAAGATATGGAATGAGAATTTCCAATACAATCAATCAATATAATCAATCAATCAATCAATCAGCATGGTCACACTCCTCCGCCAACGTCGCATCCGATGGCTGGGTCATGTGCATCGAATGGATGATGGACGGATCCCTAAAGACCTTCTCTACTCTAAGCTTGTCTCAGGCAGAAGATCAATAGGACGGCCACATCTTCGCTTCAAGGATGTCTGCAAGCAGGATATGAAAGCTCTTGGAATAGAGGTCAACACCTGGGAAGAGCTTGTCCTCGACAAGTCCAGCTAGCGACATGCTCTGTACACAGGTCTGAAAGCCAGCGAGGAAAAGTTACGACAGCTCGCTGATGAGAAAAGATCTCAGAGGAAGAGGATGCAGTTCCAACCAAGACCCGAGTCATACTTCAAGTGTAGCAACTGCAGCAAGGATTGCCACTCCAGTGTGGGACTTTATAGTCACAGAAGACGCTGCACAGCTACAAACTAGGACACCTTTCATGGGCGCATTTTCATCGTCTCTCGAGACTAACGGAAGCCAACAATCAATCAGCCTTATTATATAAACCTAAGTCAAGGGCCAGGACGTGGGTCAACCTAATGGAAATTTCCAGCAATATGTAAACTAAATTTGTTTCTAGAAAATTGTAATGTCAGAACCGAGGCTGCATCTAGAATTGAAACCTAGTAGACATGTTTACCCTGCATGACATTAGGTATATAGGCCGCATTCTTACCTATAACTATGTATAAAGGTCAATCACACAATACAAATCAAATTATACAGAACACAATATAATAATGCTTTTAATCTAAATGATGTTTTCTCTACCAGCCTGTATGGTAAATTATATGGTTTAATATGATAAATTATATGTTTTAATCTGGTAAAAGAGAAAAGAAAAGAATAACACAGATTGTAAAATGAACAGACTTTTGCAGATCTGATTAAACCACAAAATATATCCTTTACGAAAATTTCAAAATGCTTTGAAATAATTTATTTGGACAGTAAGAACCTGACTTTGTACAGCAATATGTTTTACTGTCGACATCACTTTTAAGTATTAAATATTAATATTTCGTTCTAAAGTATTTTGTTTTTTATATCAGCGTGATTCGTGATTTACATTTCCATATACAACGTGCATTGTTGTGTTATTTATTTTTAACAATGTTGCCTTATTAAGTCTTTCAAAAGTTATACGTAGGTTTCAGATCTGTCTAAAAAGAAAATATTAAGCTAAGGTTTTATTACAAGTTTTCTTTTTAACCTCTGTCATTTAATTTGCAACATTTCAACACCAAATAAACATCCAAATGCAAAAACTTTGTAAAATATTTGTGGCATCGACGAAAACGTCAGGAATAACTAAAAAAGCATGTATTGTATTTCACAAGTCTGTTTTCAGTAATAATAATAATAATAATAATAATAATAATAATAATAATAATAATAATAATAATAATAATAATAATAATAATCTGATATTGATTATAGCGTGCATTTTCCGTCTCTGCAGAAAAGGACGAGACATCGACTGCTTTTGGAACGTGTAGGCTCTTAACAGACTATTGCGTCAAGCGTTATAAATTTTCAAGTTTATTCTGAGTGAAGAGAAAATTGCTCTTATATTGATCATCAAAACATTAAAAAAATGAATAAATGAAGAGAAACCGATAGACAAAGACAGACAACAGTGAGAGAGATTGAGAGGTATGAGCGCGTGTGCGTGCGTATGCGCGCGCCGTGTATGTGTGTGTGTGTGTGTGTGTTTGTAGAAGAAGGCGAGCTAGTGAGATCGTCGAGTGAGCTGGAGATGTCAGCAGAAGAGATCGTAGGGTAAACTGGAGAGATTTTAGGAATCACGCTACTGCTGGTATGGAAATTGGGGAACCAGTTCTAGAAATTGGTGAAAATAAAGTAGAGCATATGTGCGTTTGGATGGCCAGGATTGATCGAAACAGAAAGTTACATTTTTGTAAAATGAAGCTTTAGAGGGCTTTTCCCTGTTGCAACTAAATAAATATGGACACTGATTTATCGATGGAATTTCAATCCTTTTAGCAGAACACTGATTATTGAAATTATCACCTAAACTGAAATCACATGTTTCAAAACAAGCATAGATCCAGAAAAGGGGCTTATATACTTTTTTCAACACAGAAACTGTCATCCAGTATTTTTCTATACTGATAAATATAGGTTTAACAGTATGAGATTTAAAGTCGTTGAATTTTTAATATCATGGTGTCAACATATGTTTACAATGGGAACTAAATTAGTGTCTTGTGCCATAAAGAGAGCTACAAAAATGCAGTGACTCTACATATGCGCGCGCAATTAACTTTACTATAAATGCAAACATAAGATAACTTTGATTCCTTTCAAGTGTTTTAGTGATAAAATAAAACAAAGTTTTTATATAATGGAAGCTATGTCGGTAATCATTTGCTAAAAATACACTTTTTTATTCAATGTATGCAAGTGAATTATGTTGTCACTGGAAAGCATAAATACAACTCAGTCAATTTCCCTTATCATGCTTTTGGGGGAGTGTTTCTATACTGTTGTTGATTAATAGCCATGAAAATCTCGTTGAATAAACATAAACACGTTAAGTCTCTCTCTCTCTCTCTCTCTCTCTCTCTCTCTCTCTCTCTCTCTCTCTCTCTCTCTCTCTCTCTCTCTCTCTCTCTCTCTCTCTGTCTCTCTCTCTCTCTCTCTCTCTCTCTCTCTCTCTCTCTCTCTCTCTCTCTCTCTATATATATATATATATATATATATATATATATATATATATATATATATATATATATATATATATATATATATATATAGTTTCGTGAAATTTAATTCTTTCGAACATAGAAAGGTAGCATGTGTGATACAATCAACACTATCTGCTTGATAAATACAAGTTTTATAGCTCTAACAGATTTACTATCTGAGAAAATATACATCGATCTTCCCCCACGACGGCGCAATTTGTTTGAATAAGATAATGTTTGCTTTTAGAAACAAAAATAGCCTAATCGGATAAGAAAGATGTACATAACGCACAATCAGTCTTTATACAAACGTTCATACCATTTTATCACCAAGGAGTAAGTATTTTGATGTTTGAAATTACGTTTAGTGAGAGTCAAAAACTGACAAATTTTAAAGGGTCATTTGCTTCAGTGTATACAGGCTAAGGTGTTACAATTTATTGGATATTCAAATGACATTTGCAAATTTTATTCTCAAAACTATTAGAAACAACAAAATAAAACTTGTTTTTTTAATTTAATCTCAGATTACAGCTGCAAATCGCTTATTTCAACCAAAGCGTAATCGAAACACTCAAAATGGTATTCATCTCGCCATTTCTGTTATAATATTCAGAACATCTAAAATTTGAATGAATGCCGACACCCAGGCAAGATATATGTGGGACAGAACCAATAATTATAAAACAAGCGTATTTAATAGAGAATACCATATTTAGTAACATTTGAACAGAAAATATATTTGGAAGATTTACAGTCTTTCAGAGGAATATATATCACACCATTGACATATGCTAGTAAAATAACTAAAATGACATTTTGTCCATTGGAATTTGTTTCTCTAAAGTTGGGTTTGATCCGAATATATTTCACAACATCCCATTTGGCCACCACTTTGGCATGCATGAAACGTTACAAACATGTCATTCAATGATTATACATGTAACTACATTTATAATACTAAAAATTAATATGTGATGAATGCAACTGTTTTAATAAACAAAGAATTATTTTTTTAAAAATTATGCTGAGATGAAAATCGAAAATATACTACTAATAGCATTTCACTTGTAAGTTTCTTTGTGAATTTCCGTACATTCGTTACTGACGGAAGCTACCGAAGTACTGGTACAATGAAATAGTACGGCGTTTAATTAGTACTAAAAGAAATAATACCCCGGTAAAACGGTATTCCGATAACACCTCTCACATCCATAGTTGAGAGCTTGAAGATGTCAATTTCATGACAAATCATGTTGTTTACATGTCAGCAATTAAGATCACTCGTGATAGAATTAAAACGAAACATTATTTTTAAGAAACGAGCTTAAATCTTAAAAAAAAAAAAACAAAAATAAAAAAAAACAGGCAAGAAAAGAAATCAATATAGGTGATTGCACCTTAAAAATAAAATCTCCTTCTTGTAGTTATAACCGTATTGGCTCGGTGATAAAAACAATTAACTCATTGACTTGGATTTCCTATTCTCGGTGCCAGTCCCCACCCAAATAGATTGTATTTTCATGTTACACGATACGATGGGAGCATCGAATGGTATAACGGTAACAATCGCCAAGGTAAGCGTACCATACAATTAGCTGAACGCTAGTGCAAAGCAAATATAAACCTCAAACTTACGATTCTTGACTGTAAACCGGAAGAAGCCGCTCTCACAAAAATATGTTACAACTGTCTTTAGAGTAAGCAGGAACTAATAAGACTAAGTGTTTGTGTGTGTGTTTGTGTGTGTGTGTATACACACACACATACATACATACATACATACATACATACATACATACATACATACATACATACATACATACATACATACATACATACATATATACATATATATATATATATATATATATATATATATATATATATATATATATATATATATATATATGTATATATATATATATATATATATATATCCTAGTAATTTATTTAGTAAATTCCTAATGTTTTCTTGTTATGTTATTATATTGTTATATTTCAATTACTGTGTTTTGCTGTAAAAAGAGTTTTAGTGTCTGCGTCCTATAGTCATATGGTGCTAGTAAGTGTGTTTTCTTTTACAAGGATTTAATGTTCTAAAAATGTAGCTAATAGGAAAATTATATTTGCAAATTGGCAGTAATTTCCTTCCAGTCCTTCAAAAAGTACTATATTATTCAATTAGTATATGGTTTAAATCTCCACCAAAGATTTATATATTTTTTTCTAATATTTCTAAATATTTTTCCATATCTGTTTTAAAAAAAAAACTTTTATTTTGGCGTGCGTCATCGTTGCGTATATGCTTATAAAATCATATGACTGAAAGTTCATGTGATTCTTTCTTCCTTTCAACGGCAGGTCAAAATTCTCCTTTTATCCAGCTCAGTTCATGTTGTGTAACCGTAACACTTTCTTGTAGCAATATCGTATGAAATGGCGTATCTTTGACATTTGTATTGCCGTATCTATCTTTTTTTCCATGTACAGTATAAAGTAAATCTTATACTCTGAGTCCAGTTTTGTTTCTCTTTTTAAGATGTCAAACCAGGTTATTAGTTACGATATAGTAACTATAGATTTATTATCTCATTAATCCATAATAGTACTTTCCTTATTCCCTGTTTGTTTATATTAGTCTCTGAATTTGGCTTTTTTCAATTTTCTTCCTTTTTTATTTTTTAGACGATATCGTTTTTGTCATCAGGTTGTTCTTTCGTGTCTGGTTGTATAGTAATTATGAGCTTTTCGTGATTTTATGTTTTATTTCTTTTCTATACTTGACTATTACCTGTCCCTTTCCTACTTTTTTGGCCTATTGGGGATGGGGGTTTTGATGGAGGGACCCTTTATATATGGCCTGGGTTTTCTATTGTCACACCGTCTTCTCACACCATCGTTTGGACTCGAAAAAGGAATTCACCAACTGTGTTTTCTATTCTTTGCTCCGTTTTGTGTTATTTTTTTTGTTCGAGTACTTTTTCCTTTTTCTCTGTCTCCGCTTCTCTTACTGGTTACCTTTGACAGAATTTTTTCACTTCATGCTAATCAGAGATGGCAATCCTTGCTGGAGTCATAAGACAAGTCTTTTGAACCGTCATTTAATTTGCAGTCTGATAAAGACAAATGGTGTTACAGGGCTACCTTCAAGGTAAACTCGGCTGATATGGAATCTATTTACACCTGTGGAGGTAAGTAAGCAACTTTAATCACTCGTTAAGTCACCATTCATCTACACAGAACGGTCATTTACCTCGTCTTGGACATAAAATTAGCTGTGATTGGTTCTCAGACTGTTAGGAATCTTAAAGCGACCCTAGTTTTCTTGGTATTTGTGAACGACAAATTTCACCTGTGCAACTCATTTAGCGACATTCGGGAGTATAAATAAACATGATCTCACTGCATCTTATTCTCTTCCTTTTTCTTTTCTAATTACATTTATATGCATTTTTACTTCAAACGTTAAATTAGTAATTCCTATTGCCTATAACTGTATGACACTATATTCAATTCTGTTTATTTCTGAATTTGTTTTTGTTAATGTGTAGGCGTCCTGATATGCAGATTAGTTTTTTTTAGATATACATTACGTTGAAATAAGTAAAACTTTTGGAAGATTAAGTAAATAATCTAGATAATCGGTATCAGGATAATCAACTTTCCATTTTCAATGTTACTTTAAAAAAAAATCTATCTTTAAAAATATCCGTGTTTGGTTATTGTACTTTTCAAAGCTTTCCAGTTCACAGCGATAGATTCCGTAGTAACTGTAATAATCAATTAGAATAATGGAGACACTCAAATTTCAAAGTATTTATGAAAGCAATTTTGTCCTTGAAAAGTGTACGACACATTTAGATATCATATACATTATTCATCACGAATTAAATTACATACTGAAGTAACGAATCAAAAGAGACAGACTGGCAAAAGATTTGCCAATGTACTTTATCTTGTATAATGGTCTATCCTATTTACTCCAGCTTTAAATTGAGAGAGAGAGAGAGAGAGAGAGAGAGAGAGAGAGAGAGAGAGAGAGAGAGAGAGAGAGAGAGAGAGAGAGAGAGAGAGAGAGAGAGAGAGAGAGAGAATTGGGTGTGGACCTAGATTCATTTCAATTAACTCCTAGATGCATGCCTTAGATAATCTTATGAATAGTTGACAAAATTTAGATAATGTACGACAGGTATCAAGCCACTGATATGTAATAAAGACGTTCAATTTGAAACAATATTCTGCGTGTGCTTCTTGTTTTGTTTCGATATAAATCATTGACTTTTTTCAAAGTTATTAAAACCATTCCACATGAGACCATATGTACATGCGCTAAATTCGAATAGTGCAAAAGAATACAATTGTGCAATTACAAATGTGACTTAAAGAAAACATGAGCACTGAAAAAGAGAATATCCGACTTAAGTATTAGATCATGTTTGATGTACTTTAAACTTTATATATTATATATATATATATATATATATATATATATATATATATATATATATATATATATATATATTACTAGCAGATAAGCCTACATGTATGCTAGCGACTATATCAAAGAAATTATATAGTTAAACAATATGTTGTTTGCAAGGGCGTAATTAAAAACAAAAACATAAAATTAATGGGAAAATTAATTTACCTACTTACTCAACTCAATGGTGTTCGGTTCCATTGCAAGGAATAAGATTCCGCGAATTCTCCAATCCGACAAATTGAAGATAAAAAAATCAACGTAATCTTGAAAACAAAAATACAATTATTCATCCTACATGACGTCTTTAAGGTGAAATTTTTCAACAAAATCAGTATCCATCCCATTTCCTTGCTTGCGAAGAATCCAATGCATCTGCTGGCACCATTCGTTTTATTTATTCCTTCGACACTAGTCACCTAAAAGGGTTTATTTTTCAAAGTACTAAATCGATATTTCTGATAATTGTTGTCTCTCTTGCTGATAGGTTCGACATCGCGAGTTTTCTATAATTCGTTCCCTGAGCAGAGTAGTTTAGCTTCACAATCTGTGAGTGATGTATTGTCAAGCATGTACAGTTTGAACTAACCAGTCAGATAGGAGTTTATTGTAAACAGAGACCTGTGTACTTGACTTTGACAGTATGTACGAAATGACGCACCGCGAAGCGCAGTTATCTGCCCATTTGTTACACATGAAGAGCGGAGTACTTAAGCTTCACAGCTTTTGAGACAGAAGCTTTGAACATATCTTGGCCATTTCCGACAGATCCTCAAATAATGTTGGAAGATTTTGTAGGAATGCACATCAATATCATGTGTTTGGTGATTCGTCTCTGGCGGATTGCACAACATATGTTGCGAAAGCAAAGGCCGGAGATATTCCAATTGTGATTTTGTATCATCCCACCGCCATATTCTTTAATGTGAAGAAAAGTAGTTCAGAATATAAATTTCAATGAAATAAGTCAAATATTTCTTTCTCTACGAAAAGTTAAGAAAAAGAGGATGTCCAGACGGAGAAGTTCCGTGTAGTATACATAGCTCGATAACAATTTGGCCAATGGGACATCAGTTTATTGTACATAAACAAGAGTTGAAAAAAGGGAAAGAAACATCTGACAGGAACTAGTGTACCAATGTCCTTAAATCCAGATGATTCCATGACGACAAATGCAGAATATTTCTAAATTTGAAATCTTTGTTACTAAGTAGTTTTGACCCCATTTTTCAGAACAAGATAGGCCATACGTGGCGGCTTGCATATCTGTTGGATGGAGAACTTGGTAAAACACAGAGACACCCAACTTAAACCCCCGACACACTGTAAGCTACTGTCAAGCATTCACACGTGCCTACCTCTAAATTACTATTTGAAACTTCGTAGTATTATATGTTCTAGATAAAAATAGCATCACCACTTCCTTTGCACACCCCTCAACGTTACCAATATCATTTAAAGAAAATTAAAGGTGTCATATATATATATATATATATATATATATATATATATATATATATATATATATATATATATATATATATATATATGGCGAATAACAATCCTTTCGAGCGCACTGGATCCTACAAGGGATCACGTGTGTAATGGATTCATTTAGATGCAATAAACTGACGACAGGCTGTGCGAAACTATTAATTAACTAGCTTGAGCGCTTTCGATTCTTAATGAGTCTTTTACAAAGGCAAATACAAAACATACAAAACAAACAAATAAACACAAAAAAGTTGTGTTTGTAAAACTCTACATGGCTGCTTCTACTTGATTAAACCTATAGATACATTTTGTCAACCAGCATGTATAGACTTGTTGCGAATACTACAAAAATGTTTATAATTCCCTAAATGTCTGTGAGCCAAAGCGACATCTATTACTTTACGTACATTTATGTAATGTAGATTATATCCCGGATATTTGATTCTAATCAGATATTTTATTCTTATAGTAGTAAGCAAAGGATGCTAAGAAGATTTAGAAACGTTTTACAAGAAACTGTGTCGGCAACAAAAACTAATTCGACTAGTGCATATTTTTCTTTTTTTAGTGTTCTTGGTTTAGACCGCTTGGTTTCAATGTTCTAAGGCGGCCTATCCAGTATGATTCCTTTTCCTTCCTGGTTTTGAAACTCCAGCTGTGGTTGTTGATATGACACTTATCGGAATTGCTAACAGAGAGAGAGAGAGAGAGAGAGAGAGAGAGAGAGAGAGAGAGAGAGAGAGAGAGAGAGAGAGAGAGAGAGAGAGAGAGAGAGAGAGAGAGAGAGAGAGAGAGAGAGAGAGAAGCGGAAGGAACCTAAAGGAAATTAAGAGAAATAGAGGAGATGAGTAGAAACCAAGGACTGGGCGAAAACTCTCGCACTAGAATCATATGATGTGATAGGCTCAAAGTATCGAGCGAAAGCATTTAAGAAACTTTAGTGTTTGACTATTATTTGTTTATAAAACTCTCGGTATTGAGTTTCACCCTTTGTACCTTTTGTTATTTAACCGTCGGCATTGCTGAGTGGGGGCTCAGAGCTATACAACAACATTCACTAAGGCAACTTCTGAAACATAATCGAGCTTGGGTGCCATATCTCACTAAATATTGGAAGCACCCCACCCCAATTTCTTACAACCAAATTCATACAGGGAGTAACAAACCCGTTCATATATATATATATATATATATATATATATATATATATATATATATATATATATATATATATATATATATATATATATATATATATATATATATATATATATATATATTGGTTAGCATACGTACGTAAATTAAGGAATATGTTATAGTCTTTTACACAATTATAAAGTATGGAGTGTTAATGTCATTTAAAATCGTATATATCTTGGTGGATATGTGTCTCAGCAGTTCCTCATTTACCATGTAGAACAGATAAGTTGACAGTGCTTTATTTACCATGCAGAGTACACGAGCTAGCAGGTTCTCGTTGACCGTTCGAAGAATATGAGTTAACAGTTCCTCATATAAGATAGATAGTGAGTTAGTAGTTTTTTTTATTTTCCATGCAGGGTTCATAGTTAACAGTTTCTGTTTTACCATGTAGAGTACAAGAGTCAGCAGTTCATAATGAGTCATGCAGAGATCATGAGTCAGTAGTTCCTCATTTACGAGGCAGACCGCAAGAGTTAGCAGTTCCTCATACCATGCAAAGTAAATGAGTTAGCATTTTCTAACTTTCCATGCCGAGCACAGGATTTGGCAGTTTATCATTTACCGGACAGAGTAGATGAGCTGGCAATTAATCATTTGTCATGCAGAGTGCACGAGCTAACATTTCATTCTCTGTGCAGACTACATAGATAACAGTTTCTCATATAATACTCAGAGAACAGGAGTTAGCAGTTCTTTACTTACCATGCAGTGAATCCTTATGGGCAATTTTGCTTTTTTGACATACAAATCTGAGCGCTCTGCTATGGAACTTTTCAAGGCTCTGGCTGGTCCCCACCGTACCAAGGAAAGAAAGGAATTAATCATTTCCATAAAAGATACTTGAAGGGGCGTGTTAGGGGGGGGGCACAAGGAAGGGGCACCTGCTTAAATAAGCCATATAGAAGTTTAAAGCATTTAACATTTATCCTAATGAGGTTATAACAGTTTTATGTTTTTTTTCTAAATCTATAAGGACAACCGCCCATCTTAAGAGTCCCTGTCATCACAATAATTAATCTTACCTTACCCATGATGCATAACGTATATATTTTCTTCTCTCTAGTATTAGAGATGTCCAATTAGTATATATATATATATATATATATATATATATATATATATATATATATATATATATATATATATAATTAGTATATATATATATAATTAGTATATATATATATATGTGTGTGTGTGTGTGTGTGTGAGTGTGTGTGTGTGTTTTTGTGTGTGTGTGTGTGAATTCACTATAAGGTCAGCTTCTACTGGCAGAAATTTAGAATTGGTTTATTGGTTTGGCATCAAACCGCATTATATTCTACTGCTCTGCTACGTCGAGGAATTTATCTGAATTAACCTTCATCTGGTTATCTGAAAACCATTTGATCAAACACAAACTTTCACTTTGAAGATTCTCATGTATTTCAAATTTTTGTCATCAGCATAATTAATGATGGTAGTTTTCTTAGGGTTAAGAAAGAGATCATTAACAAACAGGCTAGATACAGGCTCAGTATAGTTGGGCACCGCATATTGCAATGTGACACGCCTTTGTTAACATTTAAGTAGTCAGTTTTGAAAGTACCAATCAGAGCATAGTTTAGTTTGTCTTGTTGAAAACTAATAAGCAAATCCATACCAACCTCATCCACCAATTAGAGTTATAATGGACCTTGTCCATTGCCCATCATCACTGTTCGAGCCAGAATTGGGTGGGGAAAAAATGATGCATGTTTGGTTAGTTAAAGATTCTTCGCGATCGACTTCATGCAAAATAGATCTCACTTGTAGACAGCACAAGATGCTTCATTTTCTCTTGCGTTTATTAACGAGAAAAAAAAACCGTATTGACATGTTTTAGTTCCTCACACCAAATGATGATTTAACTTTAAATACCTTCTTTTATGGGGATATAACGCTTCGATTAGATTTACACCTTTGTATTATTACTGCTGTTACTAAATTTATTGAAAAGGCAAAATGGTTTACTTCATCGCACCTAAAACTAATATGCGCGCACTTTTACAATCAATCAACAGTTCATTAATCCAAATGATTTGCCGTCAATTCTACAAAAAATAATTTTAGAAATAAGACATGTTCACTTTTAATTTCTCTTTCCTGCCTCATTTTATTTTTACTCCCCTTTCTATCTTTTTTCTTTCTCCTTTATCTTCTTTCATTTCACCATTCTAATATTGTAACAACTACTTCCTTGTCCATATTTGCGCTTTATATAATTTGGTTCAATGCGAACGTTTAACTAAAAAAACTCTTCATTTCCACTATTCGACAATTTAACTTTTGTTTCCTTAAAACTCCACATCTATTGACAATTTTGGTATCGTCAAGGGAGATGAACATTAGAAGCCACCGACTTTCGTTCTAATCATTTGCATTTTTTAATGTACACCTTGTAATCTTCAGCCACAAATTTAAAATATATTTACGAAACTAATATTAGGTTTGCAAATTCCGATTTTGTATCTAACTTCCAATGTGAACTGTAAGGAGTTTTCGTAATCGTAGGTTATAGAATGGCGATCGTTGTATCTAACGCTCCCTTTCGACATACACCATCCACAACACGTAGAGCATCCCTGTGATTCATTGACAGAAATTCTGAAGTTCAACACTAACTACGCTTCATTAGAAATGCCAGACCCAAAAGTTATTTTTAAAAAACATTATGCTTTAACTTGGTCTCAAATCAGACTGTGAAGTCAGTGCCCGAGCATTAACTAATCAGGCCTGCATATATATATATATATATATATATATATATATATATATATATATATATATATATATATATATATATATATATATATATATATATATATATATATATATATATATATATATATATAACACTGAGTATGGGTTTGAAATAAAAGTTTAGTTTTCAACCTGTCAAACGTGACTTTACGAAAGAAAGATGCATGCGATTCTCACAGTTCATATACATCCTGAAGGTGTGTTTTGACCTCTGGGTCATCTAAACCTTGGTTCAACTTCTTCGCGCTTTAAAACATGATCACGTTGACTGAATCCAACCAAACTTTAAAACGGAAAGAGAACAAAAATAGTTTTTGTATGGTATCTATTCATTTCGGTATATTGTAACGTCTGCCACCACGTCCCACCACGTGCTACCTCACCATGTGCTCAATTACCGCAGCTAGAGTTCTGAACAGTTTCGAGAGTTGTAGGGTTTAAAGCCATTTTTCAGCACAAGATACATGGCGGCCAGTATAAATGGTGGAGGAAGAACCCGGGGAAACCCAGGAAAGAACCATCGACCCGCGAGAAGCTATTGACAAGCTTTCTTACATACCCACATTGGCCGAATCCGATAGTCGAAACCATGCAGACAGAGGTGATCTGGCAATGATCCGTAACTGTGAGAGTTTTAGATTCCTCGGCCACTCGGGGCCCCGTTTTTAAAGAAAAAAAAAAGTCGAAGGAAATGAGATCTAAATTTGATTGTGCTGTTAGTTTTCTATTGGTCGTATTTTCGATTTAATTTAAAGCTTTGTGGTAATGCTATGTTTGAACTCAAGGGAGTTGACACAATGTACCTAGTCAACAAAGTTCATTGTGATTAATTTTATTAAATCCCAAATTAAAACTCGATTTTAAAAGTCGTATGATCTTCATGACATTCTTCAGGCTCTTGACGTTTGTCAGAGATTGAGTTCAGCATGAAAATTGTATCGACCAAGTTTTGTCTGACTTGGATATCATCTTTCATTATTTTGACTATTATTGTCCACTTCAATGACAGATGTAATGCAATTTTTTGTTTAAAACATGGCAATATTTTTCAAAGGCTTACCGACCAAAATTAAGAATCAGTATATTAAATATCTGTCTAATTAAAATTTCATTTCTAGAGAACTACGGTCAAATCTAGCATTAAAATTTCTCTTAAATCCTTTCTTAGATACTCCTAATTTCTATATACATTCTGCATCTGTAATAATACAACCAGTAGCAAATAAAGTCTAATATGGAATGAAGTGACCAGTATAAACTTTTATTTACTTATCGCATCCGTTGAGTCTTTGCCGTCATTACACATTCTTCTGCTACAGATAAGTGGAGAAAGAAAAGAAAGAAACCAGCGCATCAGTAATTTGCTTGGTCCAAGAAAGAGATACACTGACGATTAAATACGCCCTAATAAACATAACTTCAGCTCAGCGAATTCAATTGCATTTATGTGTTTACATGGGAAGGCCTTTGTTCTACTATTCTCTGTTGGATACTTACATCTGGACTGAGGTAGATAGTTTATTATCTGAAATATGGCAACCTGTCAGTACTAATAATCGTGATCGCAAGCTGTTACATTTGTATCATTCAAAGATAAAAAACTTAGCCTTTGGCTCCGTTTGATTGAAGATGAACCAAGCCGTATTCTCCAACTTCAGTTGATGTTAGATTCAGTAATGTGTTTCTTTGATTCATAACAATTTTCAAAACATGGTTTTGACAAGTGACACTAAAAGAATATTTTCTAAGTGTTTTTAATTGTTTTGCTGATCTTGTTAAACCAATTTTTGTTGTTGTTGCAAGAACTACATTCATTTAGGAAACCAGTATCAGTGAAGAAAAACTTGTTATTGGGTTTAACGTTATTTTTCAGCACAAGATAGGCGGTACATGGGATCTAGTATAAATGATGTAGGAAGAACCCGAGAAAAATTCCGAAAAGAGACACTAACCCATGAGAAGCTACCGGCAAGCTTTCTCACATACCCACATTGGCCGAGCCCGAGACTCGAACACAAGCAGACAGAGGTAAGATGGCAGTGGTGAAGAAAAGTAACTATATTTTTCAAAAGTGATAGACAAGTGGCACTCACTAGTACTGGTATCAGTTACTGAAAGAATATAAGCCCTTTGGGCAATAATATTAAACCAGTAAAACTAACTAATTCCGAATCTTTTATAACCTACTTTGAAACCTATCTAACCTTATCCTTTGATAGAGAACTCTAAGCCTAACTGGAATATTTGACAGGTGTAAATACTAAGAAAGAGAACTCAAAGCTCCACTGACGTATTCGACAGGTGAAAATGTTTGAAAATAAGACTCAAAGCCTTATTGGCATATTCGACAGTTGGAAATACTTGGAAAGAAGACTCAAAGACTTACTGTCATATTCGACAAGTGCAAATACTTGGAAGGAGGACTCAAAGCCTTCCAGAAATATTCGACAGGTGTAAATAACTGGAAAAGGGACCAATAGCCTTGATGTCATTTTTGACCGGTGAAAATACTTTATGACTAATTTTGCATCTTGAAAGTTTTACAATTTGTCTCCATTAATTTATTCTTTTCAGTTCCCATCATTTCTCGCGTGTATCGTATATTTCATATGACGTAGCAGACCCTAGCGTAATACTCGTCTGTTTTCAATTATTGACTGTGATATAGTATTTGCCAGCCTCCAGGAAAAACCGATAGCACATAAACTAAGCTACTATTTAACAGTCCAAATCTTAAATACGTCAAGAGCACTTTGATATCAGGAAGATTATTTGAACGGATATAAAATAAAATTGGATTATTTAATTTCATATTTAGTTAAACTATCAAACAAGCTTTGGTTATTTTTGTATTAGATGAAGGTGTTCAAGGTGTTTCATGTCCACAAGACCCAGGTCCCTGGTAGCTTCATGCCCCATCCAGTCATATTATCCTGACACCAAGCCTCTTCATGCTGAGGCAGCTGCTAGTACCATTTTTATAAGTTTTTGAAATGACACAGCTGGTGTTTGAAAACGCAACCATCCACATCCGAGGCGAACGCTCTAACCATTTAGGCCACTGGAGCAGATGTGGTTGGTATGATCTAAAAATATGATTCGACTGAGCTTGAAAATATTTCAATTTTTTAAGTAAAATTTGCCTTTAGAATATTATGAAGTGTCTTCAAAGAAGCTGTGTTCAAATTCATATTAAGAGCTGAACGAATAAACGTTTTCAATTATGGATCAGTCAGTCAATGATTGATCGATTAATTTATTGATTGATTAAGCTCCTCATCCATCCGACCATCCATGTACTCTTCAGTTTGTATAACCATCCGTTAATCAATTACAGAAAATCAATCAGCGTTACTCCCACCCACATTTCTCTTTTTTTAAGTGTCGCCACTAAAAGATATAGGACTAAATGCACTGAAACAAGATGTTTATGTGATGTATACAAGGCAATTACACCAAAGAACCTACGACAATCAATAGGAACCTCTTGTAAACTTTCACTTATTATGGTTTAAAAACGTGAAGTCCACATTAATACTGAAATTGCATATTTCAAAGAGCAAATTGAGTCCAAAGTAAGAACGAACTACTTCAGTGCATCAGCAATTAATGCATGAATGATTGCAATAAAGGCTTTGATGTCTCCAATAGGGATGAAAGTTAGGGTGATATTAGGGTCTCAAGCTGAGATCATTGATATTCTTTTGACAAATGTAGCTGCAAGGTGAACATCGAGGACATCTTTATTTCTGAATAAGCATTGAGTCATTCATGCCATTATATATTCTCCCGTAATTTGCAACCAAAGACTGCATTATTGATTTTGAGCGAAAAGAAATATTTATGAGCTAAATAATAATAATAATAATAATAATAATAATAATAATAATAATAATAATAATAATAATAATAATAATAATAATAATAATAAAAACAATGAAGAAGAAAGGAAAGAAGATAATAAGCAGGCAGTGACTTTTATGTTACCTATTTCATGTAGTTAATGAGGTTAGATTCCGTCACAAGAAGTGGAATTCTCTCAAGGTTCAAATCCATTCAATTTGAGAGAGAACATCAGTGTTATCTGGAGAGAGTTTGTGTATTATTTAAACCAAAATACACTTCACTTGAATCATGGAACGGGTCATAAAACAAGCAACGTCCATTCATTCAGTGACCCTCGCTATGGCAGAAGGTTACATTTAATTATACCGCATTTTTATACCAAAGCTGAATTCGACAAAGAAAACATTGGCATCAGTAATGTACAGATTCCACATGCCGCTCGTCATATCACAGTTTATTTTACGAAAATCGAGGTGATATATAATAGTTCCCTTTATTTAGTCGATGAGATCCACAACGTTATTACTGGTACATAATGGCATTTTCTAATGCCTGACCTCTCACCGGCTATGCATGATAGGTATCCCGGAATATGTATTGCTTTAATATTGAATGGAATACGCCTCTTTGAAGCTAGCTACTCGGCACTATTGGAAAACAGTTTTAATCTGTTCAGGTAACAGGAGGTAGGACTCAACAGGACCTATGTTACTGCAAATAAATCTAACACGCTGTTTAATATTCCACATTAATGAAGAATAGTAACTCACTACTTAGAGATGATCTCTTAAGGAACTGTATTTGAACCAAAAGACATTTCACTCTACGCGAAACCTTTTCCTTTCGAACAAAGGTAAATAAATTTGCAATGGACTATAAAAGAAATGATTTTCAATACATCATGAACACATTTCACGCAGCTTGATAACTATACACGAGCAAGATACAAATCAAGCGCATTTTTTGCAGGATTGCATTTCCTAATTTTCATGAAATTAAAGTTCAATTGTCCACGTAATTTAAGCATTGCACATGCCAAAGGAAACAGCCAAGTAAATGTCTCAGCCAATCCACGCCACACATTGTGCCCAGCCTATGAAGGATATTTGCATCTAGATTTTTTAATCATCGGATGAAAACAATAGTTTTGTAACATAATATGATGCAATATATTAGCTATTTTAATTGCAACGCAAAGCAGTATTTATTCAGTGTAATATCCATATAGTCCTATATACTATCTCGCACTACGTTCTACGTTTGCAATCTATAGCACATAAATGTAGACTTAAATCTCTCTCTCTCTCTCTCTCTCTCTCTCTCTCTCTCTCTCTCTCTCTCTCTCTCTCTCTCTCTCTCTCTCTCTCTCTCTCTCTCTCTCTCTTCTTTACCATGAACATTCATTAAAAATGTTTTGTTGTTTAATAGATTGTATCTCGGAGGATGCAGCTTAATTCAATATTTCATCACAAGTAAACAAGTGATTTTAGAAAATACGTCTTGAACATGCGATACAGATTGTTAGATGTACTGACGAGACAAAGAATGCTGCTTTGGTTGAGATCCAATACATTAAGATACGATATGATAAAAAGTAAGTGATAATGTAAATTTCGGACATCTTAGATGCTATCCTAAAGCATTTAGTACTACTCCACCGCCATGTAGAATGACATGTCTTGTATGCTATGACAGACAGAAGCGGATATGCATGCATTTAACTTGATGTCTAACAATTTGCTCCAAAACCTCACCTCTGCATTAGTAATTTGAAATCTGTTGACGGGAAATGTTTGCTTTTGGAGCCTAAACGATCTTTAAATGTTTCATTTAAAATATAATTGCGTTCTACTTAAATAAAGCTGTACAGTATGTGATTCCTGATGGACATGAGGCCCAGTACGGATGCAGTTATTATTATTATTATTATTATTATTATTATTGTTATTATTTTTATTATTATTATTATCATTATTATTATTATTATTATTATTATTATTATTATTATTATTATTATTATTATTATTATTATTATTATTATTATTATTATTATTATTATTATTATTATCATCATTATTATTATTATTATTATTATTATTATTATTATTATTATTATTATTATTACTGGTGATGATGTTGTTAGTAATAGTTGTAGAACTAGTAATAGTGCATTTTGTTGTTCTTTTTTCTTGTTTTTTCCCTTTCTTCTTAATTTTGCGACAGCTTGCATATACATGTATATTAATGAACGTAGCCTATATAACGTTCATTTTGATTACTTGCTGCATTCTTCCTCTTTATTTAAATATTCTTTATTTTTTCCTCTAATTTTTTTATTTCGTTTTACATTCTTATTTCAGTAGGCTATAATTATCGCAATATATTCGAAACTCCTCTTCACTTTCGGTCACGTAGTGTGTGATGCTTCCGTCTTTCCTCAACAGTCATTCTATATGTACCGTGTAGCTCCCAGCTAGCATATTTTGGACTGGAGAGTTTATCAATTTAACAACACTGGTGAAAAGGACAGGAACTGAAATCTGCTTTTTAGTTTTTAGATCCCATTTCTCTATTGATTTTCACTAGAATCATATTTCTATTATTTTTATTATTATTTTTTTTATTATTATTATTATTATTATTATTATTATTATTATTATTATTATTATTATTATTATTATTATTATTATTATTATTATTATTATTATTATTATTATTATTATTATTATTATTATTATTATTATTGTTATTATTATTATTATTATTATTATTATTATTATTATTATTATTATTATTATTATTATTTTTCTATGGCCTGTTGTACAAAAAACCATCACATCATGGTGTTTAAGCCGAGTTAGAGAAACTAGAAAAACGCATCTTGTCGTTCATTATTGTTTCCTAAAAATTTACAATGTCCTTAACAAAAAACGCCGTTCGATATCGTTCTTGATTCATGCAAAAGTAATTTGAGGAAAGATTAACCGCCATTCACATTTTCTGTTACTCGTATTAAAATGGATTTGATGCTAATAGCAGAATCATCATTAAAAGCAAAACGCTGTTTAAAACCGGCAAAATCAGTCGGTACTAAACAGGGAAGCAAAACCTTAAAGAGAGATAAAATCTTCCATTTCTTGTATAGATGATCATAACAAGCTTATCATAATGAAAAAATACTACAGCGCGAAATATTATATTCAAAATAGCAATATCTTGCTTCTGATAACTATTTAAAAAAAATAACTCATGAAATTAGGAAATATCCATTTCGGACAGCTTAGTACATTTAAATATCTTTGACGAAAAAATCAGCAAAATGTACTTACATCTTTCCGTATGCGTTGTTAAAAATTCAACATCGTAAGTCTAAGAAATGTATACAAATATAAAATAGATCGATATACTCCGATTATGTGTACAGAACAAAAATGTAACGATGCTAAGAAAAGTACAAGAAACAAAAGGCAAACAATAAACAAGATGTGTCTGAAAGTTGTCATATTATATCTTATGTTTCAGTGTACTGATTACAACATAAATTTTGACACCTGAACAATTTGAAAATACATTATTCATTAATGTAACGGGGAATTTAAAACAGTAAAACCCTCCTTAGTTAATTTGGCTTTAGTTAGCTAGGAAATGATCTCCCACGGTGTTATTGCCCAGTGCGGACGGATAGATGAAATTTTACAGACAACTGAACAAATTGTTGAAAAAAAAAATAAACATATGCGTCTACTTTGGTCCTCTTTCGACCCTCAACTATTCCGATTCCTGCCAGAATTGGGTTTTCCCTTGACTCATCGGGTTCCATGACTTATCTCCATTCGGAGCATGGAGATGTTCCTTAATGCCGTTTTTTTTCCACACACCCGTGTCCTAGCCTATAGTCTGTCTTCCTTTTTAAGATTGTTGTCTTTTCCCACTGAGCATCAAATTCGACTTGTTGCAAGCAAAATTGAACTAAAGAATTTGGGCAAGCGGTACCCCTAAAATATTTTCAAAAGTGTGCGCCCTTAATTTCCCTTACCAATCGGAAAAAAAACTCTTCATAAAATTCTCTCCAAATAATAATGTCTATCATCAATTTTCACTGGCCTAAAATATGCTGCAATTAGCTTTCTTTGGAAAATCAATTATTTGACGTGCGCCCCTTTTCATCTATTACGGACGGAGTTCTAACTCACGTATGCCATTGTACCGGTAAAATAACCCGGTCAAATGCTACTGAAGCTTAATGTAACCCTTTTTTATGTTCAGATTTGAAATAAGGAAATAATCAGTGAACTTTCTCAGGACCAATCGGGCTTGACTATGTTGAATTCAAAGCACATTTTATTTAACCTTACGTTTCGATAAGTCTTCAAAATTCGACACATCACAACTAAAAACAAAAAAAGTTGTGTTTATTGGTAGGAGTGGTTTCTTACGGGAGTGTGAAAACAATTCATAATAATATAACGTGCACCGTGTTGATACTGTGTGACGGAAGTAGTACAATAATTCATAATAATATCACGTGTACCTTGTTGATACAGTTTGACTAGTGTTGAAAAACAATTCATGATAGTATCACGTGTATTTTTGGTACTGTGCTTCTGGTTTATATTGTGTGTACCTTCTTGATATTGTGTGATTATTCATAATAACATCAAGTATACGTTGTTGGTACTGTGTGATGTGTGTGTGTGTTTGTGTTAGATTTTTAACGCAATTTTAAACATTTTTCAGTCATATCGCTACGATGTCTGCAGCGTGACAGTTTACTGTGATATGAACATGCCTCAGACATGTGGCATGATGTCCCACCCAGTCACATTATCCAGTCCTAACACTATCCTCTTAATGCTGAGCGTCAAGCGAGTCAGTTGTTAGTATCATTTTTTAAAGTCTTTGGTATGGCTCGGCGGGGGTTCGAACCAGTGACCTCCCGCATCCGATGCGGTCGCTGTAACCACTAGGCCACCGGACCGGTGATGGTTGTGGGAAAACAATTCATAATAGTATCACGTATGCCTTGTTTGTACTATATCATGGGTGTGGGAAAACGATTAATAATTGTGTTAAGTGGACATTGTTGGAATTGTGTGACGGGAGTAGGAAAACAATTTATAATAATATCGCGTTAGTCTTCCTGATACTGTATGACGGGAGTGGTAAAATAATTCATAATAATATCACGTGTACCGTGTTGATACTGTGTGAATGAAGCAATATGTTTGTTACGACACTGTAGTTGAATTATGTGTTAATGAATCAATTCAGAAAATTCTTTTTATTTCATTTTTATTTTATTTTTATAGCATTAAACGTAATTATTATTATTATTATTATTATTATTATTATTATTATTATTATTATTATTATTATTATTATTATTATTATTATTATTATTATTATTATTATTATTATTATTATTATTATTATTATTATTATTATTATTATTTTTTTATTGTTAATTATTATTATTATTATTATTATTATTATTATTATTATTATTATTATTATTATTATTATTTTTATTATTGTTATTATTATTATTATTATTATTATTATTATTATTATTATTATTATTATTATTATTATTATTATTATTATTATATTGTTGTTGTTCTTGTTGATGATGATGATGATGATGATGATGATGATGATGATGATGTTAGCATGGGTCTAATATTTTTTTAGAAACATCGTCTTTTTTAAATCGTAAATGTGACTAATGTAAGCACAAAGCTTTGTGTGATAGCAAATTTGTCGCAAGTAAGCATTCAGAAGTAGCTATGTAAATGATTGGCTGATACTTTTTCAGGCTTTCCTAATGTCCAGATGGATTGCAAAATTACGTGTCTTTTGTGCGCGTGTGCATGAAACTGCGTATTAGTTTATTTTATATTCTTAGTTATCTGTAAGAAAGTTCAGTCGTAGCCATAATTGCAGTTCAGACACCTTTTTCAACATCTTAGAGTTACATAGTTTCTTTTACCTTTAAAAAGGTATTTTTGAGCTGGAAGAAGTTGTCTGTTCGTATGCATGTTGTAGAACGATATGTGTTTTGTTAGTGGAGATAATTGTACTTTGTTTACTTTCCAAATAAATATTTTTCCTGTAGAACGACACTACTGTCTTTGGACAAAGACATTTGCTGAAATTACTTCTAAACTGGAAAAGAACAATACAAGTTGTGCTTCACTGTGAAAATTCTGGACCTTTTGTGTTAGCTTTCGTCTAACATCATCATCCGCCATCTTGAAGAGGAACTGAAATTCAGACTAGCAATTTAGAACTGTTTGTTAACAGGACTTTTGCGTTTACATAACTTTTGAACAAATTTTTGGATCTCATTCGTAAATTGTAAGTCTTGTTTCATATATTTACGTTTTCTCCATGTTTTCTAGGAAAATATTTTTTTTTTAAATTTACAAAGCTTGTTGTCTTTGCTCTTTCTTTGTGTTATCTGTACATTGTTGATTCTGTGGGAAGTGTTACGTTTAGGCTCGTACAAAGGTGGCAAAAGAAAATAGTGAAGCCAACAAGTTTTGTAATTTTTAACAAAATAACTTATTTACCTGAAACAGTCGAACAGCACGAAAAAGGACTTACACTTTGTGAATTGTAATTCAAGAATTATTCCTGGCATTGAAAAAATAGTCCTTCCACTAAACTGTTCTAATTGAATCAAGTTTCCAGTCTCGACGAAGTTCCATTACAGAAGGCGATGACGTCAGATGAGGTCGTTGTAGTGATGCCAAAAGTTCTTCGTTGAATTTTGTTAATCAAGATAAATAGTCAGTCTTTACAATTCCAAATAATTTCCATTGAATGTCTTTTTCCAAGATTTTGATGAAGAAACACGTATTTTTCAGAGAATATAAAATATTTTTAAATAACAAATAATTCAAATGGCAATAACACAAAATAGCTCTGAGCTCCTAAAGGTGTTATTTAACGACTGAAACTCTACTAGAAAGCGTCTACTTTAACCGCGAATTTAGATCACATGGTGGATCACGTGGCGAACTGCATGATCACTTATTTGAACATCTCAAAAAAAAAAGCTTAGATTAGCCCTATCTAAAAATGAGATTCTCGTACTAGAAATAAATAACAAAAAGACTGATTACACACATGGGTAACACGTGGGTCGAACATGACATTGATAATAGTCAATCATTTCCACTGAGTCCTTACGAATTTGCTAAGCAAGGTCGGTTAAAAATAATGATTACGTTCTAATCAAGTCAAGTGAATTCTCTGAAAAGAGATTAAAATCCAATAAAAATTATTACTTCAATAAAAAATAATGAAACAAAAAAGTATAAAGAAAAAATTTAAAACTAACACAAGCAATTTAACAGTAGGGAATGGTAAAATAATTAATAATAATATCACGTGTAAAGTGTTGATATTGTATAACGGTGTGGGAAAACGATTCATAATAAAATCACGTGAACCTTATCGATACTTTGTGATGGAAGTTGTCAAACAATTCCCCTGTTAATACTGTGTGGCAGGTGTGGTCAAACAATTCCATTATTAATCCTGTATAACGGGAGTGGTCAAACAATTCCCTTGTTAGCCCTGTTTTACGGGAGTGGTCAACAATTCCCTTGTTAAACGTTTGTTATAGGAGTGATCAAACAATTCCCTTGTTAATCTTGTGTTACGAGATTGGTCAAACAATTTTCTTGCTAATCCAGTGTTACGGGAGTGGTCATACAATTCGTAATAATATCAGATGAAATAGGTAGATATTCTTAAAGACTCTAAATTGTTCAAATTCTAAAATTTATAAATAATAAATGTTCCTTTTAAAGGTACTTTATATTTTGGGACTTTAACTTTTAGTGAGAGTACTAATGCATTCCCTTAATTTATGAATGCCTAGATTCAGCACTCCAGATGATATCCTGCATGTATATGTGTGGATATCTTGCCTTGAAGAAATCTTCCCTTACAAATGTGTCTATTTCGATTATAGGCTAATATTACTCAGAATTGAAGTAATACACGGCTTATTTTCTCTGTTGTAGGTTGTAAGTCCATGTATTTAATGTTGATCTGATTTTATTTCAATTTTAATAATTGATCTCCATATCATTTTATTATTATAATTAAATGAACTCATTTAATCCATCTTTTCGAGCTGAATGAATTCCGACACATCTTAGTTTTATTTCATGTATTTTATGTTCATGTCCTGCATGATCTAACCAAGGGAGATACAAATCAAAGTCAACAAAATTACGACAACTCAATAATTGGTGTATAAAAAAAAACATTATTGTCTACATCATGCAAAGAAAAATGAGCTAAGTAAATTTACCAAAGAACGCATTGCGGCAGCTCACATGGGCTGACCAGATCAAGTCTCGAACGCGCTATCGTTGGGTAACCAGTCCGATGCTCTATCAACTGTGTTACAGCGGCACGTGAGTAAAGCGAATGCATCATACACTCAGCCACGAACTAAAATGAATCACGAAACATGTTGTAATGGGTATAATATAGTTTTACATGCGTTTCATATGCATAAATACAATTCTTTATTGTATATTAGTAAGTCAATGTGCTTGTTTCCATTTTTGTTCGCTTCAATAACTTTTTGAATATCAATATAATTATAGGTTACTGCATTTCTATGTGAAAATATGAACGAGTCTTTCTTCCGATGGACACTGCACTACATGTGGGTGTACAGTATCCATCCGAGAAAACGAGTTTACATTTTCCCATACAAATGCAATAATCTTTCTATTATATATTCATTTTCTTACTCTCATCAGGTTTAATTATATTTTTTTTACAAATACACAACGAGAAATTAAGTAATTAAATTTATGATGTATTCCAAAATATATACACAAGTACACAAGCGCAGATTCATCAATGCACAACTAAATTGTTAATGCGCACGTAATTCCTCCCTCCCCCCACGAAATTTATATTTAGCTTTGCGCTCTACACCACTTTCAAAAGAATTGTCGTTTTGGTCTAGTTAAAACGGAAATTTAGTGTCACATTTGTGAATGAATGCTCATTGCAACAGTTCTTCCGGTTGGTTTTGGAATTAATGTATTTTGGTTTAATAATTTTTGTTTAGTTTTATTTGGGCGGTAGGGTGTGTGTGTGTGTGTGTGTGTGTGTGTGTGTGTGTGTGTGTGGATTCTGTTCAATTCCGCTGATAATCAACTGGATTTATTGACTGTGTTAATTCCATATGAAGTACATGTGATTTGAGCAGAGAGGGACGTGTCTTTACTCAGCGGCATGCGTGTTTCTGTTCTGTCATTGGATATTTGGAATCCCAATGTGCAAAAAATATGAACTCTTTTAAATGTAGTTACCAAAAAGAATATGGAATCATCTCAGTTTGAGTGCAGAGACAAGAACGTCTTTTGCATTTGAAATGTAGACAAAATTACAGTACTATTTAGAAATGTGTCATCAAACTTTAGAACCGGTGACATAGCTCATGTAATTCGGATTTTCAGAAATAAGACAGTACAGTTTGAGGAAATTCAAGATGCAAAAATGTAAGTATAATTTACCATTCCTATTATGAGCTAAACAATATATGTTTATGCCTGGTTACTCGCATATTCTTTGAAGGGACTCAAACTATGTTTTGACCCAAAATGGCGTCTATCGCTCGCCTATTCCGAAACATTGTATCAACCAAATTAACACCGAAATTGCAAAGCATTAGCTGTGTGACAATCTATTCAGCCAGCAGAAGTACGAATCGAATTCTTCCACGTCTTGGCTTATTGTCATTGACATTTCTAACAAAACCTTCAGTTGGTTTTCTTTTCCCACGACGTTCGTACTTTCGTTAAGAAGACGGTACGTTTCCTACAAATACGCCCTCACTATATTTTTCGATACTATTTTTATGTACCCCACAAGCACTTGTCATATACTGAACCATTCCATTAACAAAAAGGTACGAGCGTTTCTCCTAAAAACTGTTAAAATGATAAAAATGATATTTTCAATAATGCGTCTCTCGCCTTTGTTGTGGACATCGCGAATATCCGGTACATTCATGTGCTTGTTTGAAAGTTTCATTTGTGACTCAGTAAACTCGTCCATATTATTCACTTTATCATCTCTATCATCTCTACTTTCAACTACACGAAAAAGCTGTTTAGTTCGTCCACAAACAAATTTAATAAACTCAATCCTAAAGTCTACTATATGAGTGTGCACATTTTATTACAATATAGTTCCTAATACACTATACTATTTTAGGCAAACATTTCATACACATGAGTGCAATATCAACGTCTTCAGTATCGTAAAATACCGCACGATTCTGAAAAGGTAAAGTTAACGGAGACAAATATAAGACTATAGAAACGCATAATATACGTCCGTGGTATCTTACTATGTGCAAATATACATCGATGAGGAATATTTGGAGCTAAATGATAAATGGCATGATGATGGTTTGCACAACAAAAATCTTTATGGAGGCAGGTTTTGTCCTTGAATCGATGAGACCAATCAGATGTGTCTCTACTGCTATGAAGTCCACCGACAAAATAAATTGGCTTAGTGGCATGTGATATTAGATGAGCAATTCATTATTAGAAACGTTAGCACGTTATTAAAACAAAAATGTTACATTACGTTTGTATATAATGTAGGTTATAATGCTTAATGAAAACCCCAAGACAGTACCTTGAAATTAGTATCAATTATGTTTTCCTAACACAATATGAGCACCTTGTACTAGTGTTGATTTTAAAAGAAGCTTATGAAACTAGCTGAATATTTTCTCTATTTTCAAGCCTAGTCTAATAAGAGAATGAAATGAAATTATTCGACAAGTTTCATACATTTCATAGGCAATGAGAAAAGTAAAAATTCATTCATCGTATTGCGAAAAATGCTTGCTTCGTTTTACCCTATTGCGGAAATGTGTACTTAAATGATTTTGAAATATATTCAGTTGCCATTTTTTTATGCTCCTTCTTTGCATAGTGTTTTGTGATATCATATCTAAAATGATATAAGTGTATAAAGATTATGAGATGGATGTAATAAAGTAAATAACGTAGCATTAATAGGATAAACAGAAAATATCCACGATTATTGCGTCCTCGGTGAATATATAACGAGTCAAATGGAAACATTCCTGATCTTCATATTCTTTACGGAAAGTCATTAAGTGACGAGCAAATGGTTTATTTAGTATAATTTGTATATGATAGTACTTATTAAAAAATGACAGTGAGATAGATAGAACAGTTCCAACCAACGCGCTAGTTTCATGGATTTCCGAAGAAAGGAGCCTAAATGTTATTTTCTTTTAAAACGCTTTGTGAGAAAAAATGATGGGGAGCACACAGAATGAAATCGGTTCAAAAAAATAATGTATAAAAAAATTGTTGATTCGAATTTATTTTCTCTTTTCCTAAACCTAATGCGTACATGCTGTTGTAAAGTAAATTTGTCAAGTAGCTCTGATTGAGATAAAATTAAATAAAACCAGTACTTTAGAATTTTAGCTCATTTTGTTATTAAAACATAATTCGATCCCAGTCCAAGGATAAATTTAAAGGTAGGTCGCGTTCATTAACATTCATTGGTGTGCAAGGTTCAGTTTCTATATTGATAAATTTGTATCGTGTTCGTAAAGCGGAGCATCTAAGATTACTGCATTTGCACAAAACACTTCCAGAGATGTAATAGCAGACAGTAAAAGATAAGTTATCAAGAACACATCACACACATCTGTATATAATTAGAAGATTGTAAGAATTATTATTTTAGATGGCGCCCACCCACCCACCCATCAGTAACCATGCAATGCAAACCCATTAAAGTGCAGGAGCTAGTGGGGGTGTTCAACCCTAGTCCACCGGGGCGGGATTAATCCCACAGACACTTTCCCTACGTGCCCAGCCCCATCCCCTTACATCACAATACTCCAACGATATCTGTCACAGTAACAGGTATATAATATATATATATATATATATATATATATATATATATATATATATATATATATATATATATATATATATATATATATATATATATATATATATGTGTGTGTGTGTGTGTGTGTGTGTGTGTGTGTGTGTGTGTTTATAATCTTACAATATCGTGATAAAATGGAGCTTTTATCTCCTCTACAATTTCTGTCTTATTTTACAGAATCGTATACCTGATAGTCTTGTTACCATCTACCGCATTCTGAGCATGATTTCATTGTCGCAGAAACATAAAGAGCTACTATAGAAATTCTTGGCCATTTCAGTTGTATTACAGTCAAATATTTAGAATAATTAATTCCTTCTATTCAGTATTTGGGAAACAAGACCTCTACTTATGAATACTGGACACTTTATGGCGGATACTCTCGTGATTTTTGCACATGATCGGTTTATACATAGCGGTCAGTATATAATGTAGAAAAAGCACACATGAAGACCGTGGAAACAAGCACCGACTAACTTTAGTTGAGCAGAGATTCGAACCAACGCGGACTGAAATGAGATGTAAGTGACCTGTAAAGGCCAGCGCCTTGGACAATTCGGCCACCTGGGGCCTCCATTCGGAATCTAAATATGAAGAAATTCGTATCACAGTGCTATGATTTCTGCACTGGTTGTTTGGCACTGTTGATACTGCACAGACTCCATGACGGTTTAAAATCATATAAATAAACATTTCAAAGGAAACGATGTATAGCTTTCGAATAAATTCTCTTTACGGCAGCTTTAATTATCCTGAAGAGAACAATACAACTCATTGTCATTTCCTAGCAATGTACATCCCCAAGTACGTAAATTCCTCACGTACTTGTAAAATACGTACTGACTGGCACCACGAAATTAGAATCCTATCTTCACTAGATATACGTTCTACATTTAGTAAATAGAGAAAAACGCATCAAACATCAGAAACCTACAGAAATAAATCCCCTTGCCAGTCTGTGTTTACATTGTAATGTCTTTGGTCTAAAATTATCTGTTTGGAAGGTACATCTGCATTGAAGGAAATAGTTTATCAATTGAAGTAAAGGAACACGTCATTCACAATACTACTGATTGAGGGTGTTTCCTTTGCCTCGTTCAAAAATTGGACTAGGGCAACAATTAATCAATCAATAAATCGAGCAACTAATTACAGATTTATTAGAAATTTCAGCCGAGCCTATAAACCTTAATTACACATCAAAAGAAGACATGCACCGAAATACCTTTTTGGACAAAAACGGTTTTTGGACATTTTTTATTCGACATCCTGATTAGCTTACAAAAAAAGTTAAATCTATACTGCAGGTCTTTGCAGTGATATGAACATGAACTTCACTACGTGTAAATTTAGGAAGCATTTATTAGTCAATCAATCAAGCATTTATTAGTCAAACAACCATTAACATAACTGATCAATAATACACATAAGCATGAACATCTGAAATGCCGATCTTCTAGCTAATATGGCTGCCGGAAAATAAGATATAAATCTTCCGTAACTAAAATTAGAAAACAAATCTTAAAAAGACGTTTCCTAAAATCTGTAAAACAAATTTGACAAAAAGCGTCATAACATTATTTTGTTTTCCATTTGTGCAAAGGATTCTTATTCAGACACTGTTACTAAACAATACATATTTGTATACGTCTACTTTTCAGAACAAAACTCCACAGAATGTTGTTAAAATTTAAAGAATGTACGTTGCTTTCAAGGCGTTTCAAATTTGTACACAAGATATTTAACCATGATCAAATATGGCCACCGTTTAGAACAATGGCTGAAACCAATTTTGTTAAAACCATTCAAAATGGACTGGTCATTGTTGCAAAAATAGTCATTCTGGCATAAGGGGTATTTAAATTGTTACAAATAATGATGAGCCACCATGAACTAAAAAGGTGTTTCTGAAACATTATGAAATTAAAACAACTTTTAGCACGTAATCAAAACACATTTGACAAATTTCAAACAAACATCCGAGACATCATCGTGGCATTGAGTTCTCTAAAATTTGCATTCGATTTTACCTTTACAAAACATGGCAAAGTCTTTAAGTGACTTTTCAAACCTGTTCGACAGATTTAGACTTAATTTCACAGATATCTTTCTGCCAAATTCTCTCGTTTCTTTTTCAAACAATACTGATCTGATATCAAACATGTATATGACCATGTTAAGATGCTATTATAAGAGAGTTATAATTTAGCATTGTTTCTAGGATATATGTTTGATATGCCTGACTCAGTGTAAGCTTACTACATTCATCTGAGCTGTGTGGGCCGAATGTTTGTTTTTAATCTAAAATTCTCATTAGCACTAGACTGGCACTAAAGAACTTTGGAGTTCATGTCAGTCCAGCAATTAATATCATGATGATTTTTTCCCCAGTCAAAGCAGGTACTATGTGTGGAAATCGCGCAGTCTGGGTAGTTGAATAAGAGAAGTCCTATTAAAGATTTTCACTGCTATACTATTGTTTATCTGTGTTGCTATAGGAACCACGTTATATTTGGTGGCAGAAGTGAGATCTTTAAAATATTTGGATAAGTTGCAAAGCGATCTTTGACCATAATGACATTTGTGGGTTCGGAGACATTATTTTAACTTTGTTTTTTAAAAGAACATTGGATACAGTTTTTATAAATTTTTGCGGTGAATTTCTTCCAAAATGTTATGTTGACAGTCTTAAATTACAATTACAAATCTAACTGTGACGTCTTTAGACAAGTGATGACTATGGCGAAAGAAGTTGACTGAAGACGTTTATGAAGAACTAAATTTGTGTGCTGTACAAAGAATAGCATTTTTGATAATATTTACAGACGTTGATGCCTCTCTCAAGGAAGATGAAGGAGTAATCGCCACTCCTAGAGGACAGCAACCATGAGAGAAAACCAAAAAACGCAAAGAGAACATACAGAAAATTAGAGATTTTGATACTGAAATGAAAATATTACAACTTGGAAGAGAGACACTGGGAATGAAGAACAATCTTAAACTGAAAGAGCTGGAGTCAGAAATAGAAAACACTCAGAAATCAGAAAAAGATATAGATAGAGATGAAAAGAATCACATTTACCCATTCAAAGACTAGTTTCAAATTTAAATTATCAAGCGAAGAAAATATTCAGATATTCATTGTTGAATTCGAGACAATAGCAGAACAACAGGCAACATGGGGTGAAGCAGTGATAATCCTACAGCTCAAAATCCTGATAAAAGAAGAGCCATGAGAGAGGTAAGACAACAGAAAGTAAGAGCTATAATGAGCTAAGAAGGTCCTGCTAGGTAGGTGTGGAAAATGCATCGTGAATATTGAAGACTTTTAGTAAACATAACAAGGACGCGAATAAAACCTACAGAGGCGTGAACGAGCCTGTCGAGCAATACTTAGCACGATTCTTTGACCATCGTGATCCACGGGAATGTTTATCTGATACTTTTAAACGACCCGCACGCCTGCGCAAGCACGATGGATATGGCTACGGATAGGAGAACTTGTCGACAATGCTGAAGACTAAACGTCATGTCTACCATTGGCAATAAGATGCAAATAACCAAGCATCGGATGAGTCTCGACCAAACAGGCGACTGTCTTGATCGAAAGATTCAATAAAGACAAAGAGTAGTAACAATGTCATCAGAATGGCCATTTTTGCCTGTGATAGGTTCAACAGGAAATTGCATTATAACTTGCGACGACCGTGATCGGGAAACGTCTTATATTTGTGCTGGCAGTAGTAATGGAAAGAAATAATGGCGCCGACATGACATTAATCATGACAGATTTAGTTAACGATAACTGCAAATTTAATGTCCAATTTCTGCTGACGATTTCGGGCGGGAAATGTACCAAACCTTGAAACCTATGCTTTTGTAAGGGATGAATATCCTTGATCATAATAATGGTTTTTCTTGGGGTGGGATGGGGTGGGTGGGGTCAAATAAACAAACTCAGAATTGCGTTAAGAAGGATTGAAGATAAACTCAGGAAACAGCTATGCAAGATTGTGGTTGTGAAACTATTGAATTAGGAAGGAAGAAATCACACTGAGGACCAGAAAATACCTGTAAATAAACTAAGTGATATTTCCTTAATCAATACTTGAAACTCTACATTAAAGAAAGGAAACCCAGCATTGGATAATATTCAGTCTAAAACTCGCATTCTGGAACAGAAAATAGACGGTGGCAATGTATCCTAATGAGAAAATGGAATGTTACGACGTAATTTGACCTCACGCGATGATACCAAGTCTGTTGTTTAGGCATTACCCCATCCGTGCTTGAGAACAGTAATGATAACATTACCTCATGACACACGTATAAGAGACAGATGTTCGCCGACTCTGAGCTCTTATATGAGTTGCACGAGCGAATTGAGATATTAAAAAATATCGCCAACAGGAAAAAAATAAATACCATCTGCCTACTATGTTATGACAATAAGAAATCAAATTGCAGACGTCACAGATATTGTCCAGGAAATTTTTTTTTGAAACAGAGAAGGCATAATATAAAGAAATCGTATGAGAAGGCGCCAAAGAAAACGTTCTCTTATTGTTATATTGTCGACTTTAGATGCAACAAAAATGAAATTTCAATGAAAAGCCCCACACAGTATCATCAGGAAAGGGAATAAATAGTTAAGTGGTGTGGGGACATTCCTTACTACTTCAACCGTCAAGAGCGATATAATTCATATTTTATTTTTATAGGCAAAAATGGCGGAGACACGGGGTTATGGAACTGCATTATTTATGTTTCCTGCGATTTAGAAGAGTTGCTCAGGGAAGTGAAAATTATTCTATTCGACAGCAAAGATAGCGTCATACAGCATTGTACTCCTCAAAAAATGGGCGAAATATCACGTACGCACAACAAGTAATAAACCGTGAGAAAAAATAATGCATTTAACTCTTTGCAAAACGCCAGGAGGCAAAACGTGCCTAAGATGAAATGCTGCATCATTATCACTTCATGTATATCCTATAGTATTGGTGCGAAAGAAAGACCGAACATTGATAATGTGTGTCGATTACCGCAGCACCAATGAGATAGATGTGACTAATATATATCTAGCTCAAAGAAGATATGAAATATCATGGATTGCGTGAATTTAAGGTAACTATCTTGGGTTACTGAATCTTTGTCCTGCTTGGTGGACAAGATGACGAACATGTAGAAGATGACCACATGGTGTATAATATCTGGGGATAACATTTGACACACCTTGAAGAGTTTTTTTAGGAAGCTGAAACAGATGTACCTGATATTTGAGGTAAACCAAGTATGAACTCGGAGCAAATGACGTATACTGCTTGTATCACGTAGTTGTAAATGACTCTATCGAATCCGACCTTAGGAAAGTGAGAGCGATAACAAAAGTTCCACTTCCAACGGCGAAAGAGTTTGTTTGTATAAAGGTTATTGGGCACGACAGGCAACTGCTGAATAGATGTCAATATTTTTTCAAAGCTCGTAGCGCCTTTAACTGTGCTAGTTGATAAGAGTCGATCAACACGTGTACAACGGAATCGACCGACACAGAAATCACGTAATGAGCTGAAAAATACTGAAGTGCTGACTGCTTCAAATTTTGAAATGGAATTCGTTATATTGTCAGTGCATAAATGGTGAAGAACTTCCAGTTGCATTTTAAGAAATCTCTTTCCAAGATAGCAGCAAAAAACTGTTCTTGAAAAGGTATGTTTTTCCATCGTCTGTGCTATCGAATCCTGAGACTTCTAGCGGAAAGAATTGGCAATCACTGCCGAAAGAGACAACGATCCACTGAAATGTTGTTAATAAGTCATGGACACGAAAAAAATGATGATATGCTGGTCTCCTGCTCTAATCCGATTATACAACTTTAATATTAATATCGGAGGGGGAACGACAAATCAATACGGATGGTTTGTTTAACTGATTTTGTGGATTTAGTACCATTTCTCAATATACATGGAGCCCAGTATATTTTGTGGAGGAACAACGCAGGAAAGAAACCGACCCACAGAAAGCTACAACAAGCTTTCTCACATATACACATTGACATAATTCACGCAGACAGTGGTGAGACAAGTATTATCTTCAAAAGCAAGCGAATTATACAATTCGGCCACATGGGACCTGATATGTGTTCCCAGACGAAATTCAATGCTTTCAGTAATTTTCTTGCAAAATCAGCCGTACAAGTTTTTCTTTGGAAGGAGAAGTTGGCTGGGTGATTAGTATGGGGTAATCTTCTGGTTACAATTGTCCAAGTGACATGTGTACGGTAAATTGATGGACAGGGAAAGAGAAATTCGGCTTCATAGAAATTGAAGTGATTTTGGAAAGTCACAAATGTATTGTCTCAATCAGATATGTGTAAGATTGAAAGAAGTATGTAATTATATGTTGGATGTATTGGATTTTAATTAATACTTCAGGGTTTTATAGTTCAGAAGTTAATTGTTCGAGCATTGTCTTGAATGATATGAGATTCATATACTGCCAAAATGTCATGGCTGCTTTCATTTATACGAATGTGTTTAGATATAGTGGTTCCAGTGTAATAGAAATCTTGTATTTTTAGAATTTCTTGCAGTACTCTGATATGAATTGTGAAAATTAATGTACCGATTCAAAATTATATGTATCATGTATGCTTAGTACGTAACAGTTGAACAAATCTAGTTATGTCGTCGTTCCAGTTAGGAATGCGGATAGCAGCTATGCTAATAAGATGGTGTATTAGTATTAGGTTGTGAACCGACAACATAAGTTAGTTATGTTGAACTGCAATAAGAAAATATCTCAAGTAAAAAGAGTGGGAATATTGTTCAATCCCAGTAGAAAACAATTCTGAGAAGTATTATAATTATTTACAGGAAAAAATATCTTAACACTTATGCAGTTCAGTGGGATGGAGTGTAAACTACAGCCAAGTTATGATGCATGCCCCGATGAGGTGAGAGACAGAGACAGAGAGACAGACAGAGAGGCAAACAGAGAGACAGAGTGAGGGGGAAAAAGAATACGGCAACGCTGTCCTGTCACAAACAACGATTTTGAAAGGGTCATAAGCAAACAGATTATACCGACCTTCCGAAAATTAGAGTTCCATAATTCACTCTATCTCATTGTGAAAGTTGTTTTATCGTTATAAAATAACCTCTAAATGCAATTCATACAATTTTGTGAAATTATTTCTAGAAGAAAATGTATTATTGAAATGTAGATCGTGTTGTTCTATTCTACATCTGTGCTCAGATCTGTGTTATTCCATCCAATTATTTAATATATTGTTTTATCAATTAGTCGAGCAATAACACCTTAGTTGATCATCTCTTCGATGACTATAACTAAAGCGTAATAAAATGGAAGGAATAATATCACCATCTCACACATACCTTGCCTTCAGCTTATGTGTAATGTATTTGTGTATTTATTTGTATTTTCCCTTAATTTACTTAATTTCTTATTTTCAATTATGTAGCAGTCAGTTAACCTCTTAAATGGAATATTGACATTGTTCAAAATGTTTCGATCTGCTAAATATAATGGTAAATGGCATATCTACATGCATGTACATGCGTCAGATTATACAGTTGATGTCATTGAGTTCAGCTGTCAACCCATGATAGCATACGGTTCATTGAAATTATAAACAAATTCTAGAGAAAAGAAATCTGTCCTCTCGCCCGGGACATCAATTTTTAAAGCAGATGAGAAACTTGGGAAGGGGATTTTGCTACTAGTTTGTTATAATAGTTGTTTCCCTAGAAGTTCTTTTCGAACTCTACATAAAGCAACCTTATCACGTCTTGTTACAAGATTTCGTTGTAATACGTTACCTCTGTACTGTGGATTTATATCGTGCATTCATATTGATATTTCTCACAACCACGTACCATCCGCAAGTGCCACGAAAGACCGAGTGGTCAAAGGTACTCGTCTTTACAGATGAATGACATCTCACCTGTGTTCGCGTGGGTTGGAGTTTCATGCTCTGCCAGCGTAGGTAATGTAAATATTCAAAGGAAAACTAGTGCTAAATTCATTTTTATCTGACCATGAGTCATGTCACCCACACACTGGATATTGAATGTAATGATTTATGATACCGAAGTGAATCGTCCAAAGATAAAATCAAAACTGGTGCTACGTAGATGGTAAAAGTCCCTTTCAACATATTTACATGTCAAGATTAAATTTCGGATTCTATCCAAACTGACCATAGTATATTAAAAAGGGACGTTTATAAATTTTACTGAGCCAAAATAATTATTTCCATTTGGTTTGAAAACAACTTGATCCTGATTTCCAGTACAAAAGATGTAGTACCTATAAAAAATAAAAATGCAATCACATTTATCTTTGCCCGCATGTACGGTATGAGAATATGCAACAAAAGAACTCTTTTGTACATCAGCTACCACCCTGGTCACTTGGAGTCGGCAGAAGTTTGAAAGTTGACATTTCAACCGTCTTCGTTTTATTCCGTAGCAAATTTGAGTCACTTACAGTACCGGATTTAGGCATAAGCTAAACGAGCTAAAGCTTAGGTCCTGAAGTCTGAACTCAGTCTGAAGGGGACTCTAAAATTTATTTTATACCAAATATGGCCTCTATAGCTTCCCATAGCTTAGGGCCTCGCTTTGTCCAAATCCGGCACTGGTCACTTAACTTCGAATTAATTAAAACAAATGACTGCAGGGGACTAAACTGGTTAATTAGCAAATAGTGTGCTGTCGTTACAATGGTCATGGTACGTACACATTCCACCATCTATGTAGCACAAGCTCATCATAATAAAACCAACAAAACAACGGGACCAACATCTAAAATATTACCAAAAAAGCGAAAAAAAAATATAATCTATCATGCAGTTAAGATAATTTTTAAATCGTCACCTGCTGAGATCCGAACCCTAGTTACTGCGGGTTAAGGCTCCCATCGCCGTATATTTACTATGTAGACTTACACAGATAAATACTAAACGACATCAACCAATTAGTTGCAATGGACAATATAAACTTATGACATAGTTAAGGAGACTACAGCATTAGTCATAATGCGTTATGTGATAATTGACCTTTGTTGGGGTTTGAAGCATCAAATTTGTGCGATACACGATTCATATGGTACGTTTTATCAGCAGGTTAACACCAAATTCATTGTTCCATTGGAAACTATAAACTGGATTGTTACTTATCTTAAATCGGAATCAGAAATAAGATGTATATTTTATCAACAGTTTAAAACAAACATTAGACAATTACCATGGTTCACTTTGCTAAGTGTAAATATATCAAGACGTACCAGTAGTATACCACGCCTCAAGCAACACAAGCCTGCTGGAGTTAAATGAATTCCTTGTCTTTGTTTACAAGATCAAATCTTTGGTTTATATTCATTCGTGTGCAAGGGAACATATGGACGGATAAAAATGTTTTATTGAGAGAGATATTGGAACAAGTCATCCGTAATAATGTCATTAATAATTTGTATATTTCTCCAACAATCACATTAAAAAAAAACAAATGACTAAATTAACCCCCACCCAAAAATGTAAAATATTAACATGACATACGTTACAGATATATGACCACTGTTGCGATCAACAATGTTTACACTTCAAACGTGAGTATGAACCTTACGTAAGCCACTTCCTGTATTCACAATTAATACACTGTTGTGCGTCACAAAATAAAATACAAGAGGGTGGGCAAAGCTTTCTTCTTTCAAAATAGGTCGCACACTTAAAGCCTTGCCTGTTTTATATGAATGAGTAATATATATATATATATATATATATATATATATATATATATATATATATATATATATATATATATATATATATATATATATATATATATATATATATATAATAGTTGGGGGAGGGGTGTAATCTCTGTGAAAGAATACTATATACATAAGTTTGTTATTTCTATGAAAGATGACTATATAAATAACACGTTTTTGCTATTTCTATAAAAGAGTACTACATACAGTTTTTTGTTATTTCTATGAAGGAGTACAACATACACAAGGTTTTTATTAGTTCTATGGACGTGTTGCATATGCAAAACAGTTTGTTATGTCTATGAAAAGTACTAAATACATACATTTTTGTTATTTCTTCGAACCAGTAATATGTACAGAACACTTTTTGTTATTTCTGTGAAAGAATAGTATATGCATTATAGTTTTTTTATTTATATGAGCCAGTACTATATGCATAACATCTTTGTAATTTCCATGAACTAGTTCTATATACATAACATTTTTTGTGAACGAGTATTACATACATAACATTTATTAATTTTATGAACGAGTATATACATAATAGATTGGGGTTCAACTTGCTGTAAACGAAGGTCCGTAATGAATTAAGTTTGATCAGATGATGCCCTTTGAAAAAGTCATTATAGTTGAATAACAAAGACACTAGAGGCTTTCAAGGTAAACTTTGAATCCACAAACTGAACATTTTAAATAACATCATTAAAAGTTATCAACTTGCCATCACATTACAACAGACAAAAGTTGTTAGAAGAAATATAGAAATTATTAAATTCCTTTAAGACGATATCATAAACCAGCACAAGAGGAACAAAACAAAGAATTAGGAAAGAATATAATCCTTCGAAAAGAATAAATGATTCATTTTAATGCTATGAAACTGAAGATTGGGGCCGAACGTAACAGTGAAGTACGAAATGCAAAATGCCTATCTGTATGCAGGACCACGTGCCTAGAGTTAAGTTTGAATACAAAAGGTGAGGATAATGTATATTACGGATTAGGTCATATTACACATTTGCAACCATAATTATGATTTATATCGATCATGTTAGATGAAGCAAATGTTTTTTTAAATGATGTAGTAGTGTAAACGGGTTGTTTGGAGTCAGTCTTAGTTATACAAGCTATTGTTACAAACCAGGAGTCTTTTGCTTGACCGAGCGGTGTCAAAACCCTGGCGCGAATCCCGGTAGAAGTCTTAAGTTTACCCCAAATTTCCAAAGACTTCTATACAACTTCAGTTGTAAGTTGGAAAGCCGGACGTGTCCATTCTATACATAAATTGTACTCTAATCAATGTAAGACCACATTATTTACAACTTGCCAAAAATTAAACATCAACCGCACATCCGCATAGTTTCTCTACATTAATTTTCCGTTCCGCCAGTAGTTCACACCGTTGAAACTCTACAAAAAATCCCTAACAGCGGGGACTATTTTAACTGTGGCCAGTCCATTTACCGTTTCAAGGCACATCACACCAGTAAAACCACATCACATTTGCTATCATGGCGACATAAACGGTATTTGCTGAGTCCCTTCTCGTTTATTCCATTGTGTAATTTACCGGTTTCCTACCATAAATACTGCCACTGCAGTCACATCGCCAATGTACACCACTAGATTTTATAAATTAATACACAGTCATGTGGATTTGGTCTGAATTTGCTACTCATTGACCATGGCATCTTGGAAACTCACTAACACTTTCTCTCCCTGACGTTTGCTCCTAATGACTGGCTATTTGTATATGTGTGTGTGTGTGTGTGTGTGTGTGTGTGTGTGTGTGTGTGCTATGGAATATTTTCCATTGCACCGAATTCGAATAATCAAGCAAGTAATCACGCAAACCTACGAACTGCTTAAACTAAATGCGCATCTCCTTAATTTTATTACACTATCAAAATAACTCTTCAAAAAATACCCACCACCATTGCCATGCTTCAACCTTAGACAAGATCTAGGTGACATTTATTCGATAAACTTTAAACTACAACAGCAACTATTTATATATAAAATATAGACCTTTATAACTACCACCAGTTTAATCAAGACAGATACTGAACTCATCATAGCACCCACTTGCCACACTAGTTTGGACAATATGAATATTAAAAGTTCTAATAGTGACCCATTAAACATCAAATAAGCTTGGTATGGGTGGAAATGTGTCCGCGATACTAATGATAGAAACAACAAAATAATCCTTAGATTGTGCCTTGATGCGCTTTTTCTCCTCATGGCGATGCAAAGCTGATTGCGGTTTTTTTTCTATTTCCATGGCAATTGTTCCTTGCGTGGCAGTAGGCAAGCGCACCTCCCACATCATGTCCTACACGTCGTCATTGCCTAGTTGGATGGCTGCAAACTCACCTGAGGGTAAAACAGCGAAAATCATGCAAGCCGTCTTACCATGTCCACATTTAAGCCCTCAAGCAGTGAATGGCTTCAGTTCGTTGCGGGATAACTTATAAACGTATGCAGAACGATTTTGGACATCCGATGGGCTACCGGACATGGCCACGGGTTTTCACATTGAACTGAATTTCAGCAGCACTCTAGCATAGGATTATTAAGACCCGTCGCCATCTCAATCTTGATGCTAGAGGTGTTCTGTGTCACCGTTGCACCAATTAGATGCTTTCCAACTTCATCTCATCTTTGACCAGAGTCCGTTTTGACTTTCTGGCCTCCGTCAAATGCCTTTTACTAATTGTATCTATGTGGGTCCGAAGATTTTTAATTTCAATTTCCCTGTGAGATGCACCGGCACTTGGATCGTTTAAGAGCCGATTTTGGTTAACAGATTTTTCCCGTGGTTCTGGCTCTCCACTCTAGATAACGTCTTGAAGCTTCGCATTTGCCGAAGTACGTGTATACTTATGCACAGTTTTTTTTAAAAAATATTAATAACTATCAATATGTATCAGCCAGTATATGTAAATATTCGTATGTATGTGCACATTTACAAGCACAATAATTAATATATACCGATCACCTTTGTTCCCAACAATACATAAGTCTACCACGAGGCAGACATCAAAGACTTGCTTGTTAAGATACCGCACAAGATGGGGGAAATCAGAACGTTGTTAAGTCACAAAGATAGTAATTACAGAGACTTTGAGAAGGACGTAACGCATGCATGGTACTTATTTCAATAGAAAATAATTAATTGACAGTGTCTGGGTCAGAGGCCAATTGGCGCTTAAATTCGTGCCTGGTAAACTTTTCCTTAGTTGTGAGGTCGTAATATTATTTGTTGTGTACAATACTTGAGCCGCTGTGTACAATTCTTGAGCCGCTGCCATAGCTACAAGTTTATTTGGATCTAATTCCCACAAGCTGTGTATAATTGAGAGCTTTGCGCAGTGCCTTTATATGAATCCCAAAGTAATAGTATGGAGATCCCTTTTCCAATACACTTATGTTTCCCTATACAATCCACGTACAATTACCCTATACAATCCACGTACAATTACCCTATACAATCCACATACAATTGCCCTATACAATCCATGTACAATTACCCTATGCAATCCACGTACAATTAATTACCCTATAAAATCCACGTACAATTACCCTATACAATCCACGAACAATTACCCTATACAATCCACGTAAAATTTCCGTATACAATCCACGTACGAAACTGCAAATAAAAAACATTGTAAGTTTGTGTTCCGACAAGTCGGGTCTGAGCCGCCGCGTTGCTGCAGCGTGGTGGAAAAACACCATGGTCTCGCATCGAATCACAGGAAAAATAACGTTCCGTCCACGAAACTACATCGACTAAAAGAATATAATAAAGCAATCAATCAAGCAATAAATCATACATTTATAAGTACATTTTTAACGGCATTTTCAACTTAATCCATTTTTCCATAAACGAATTACGATAATGAATGAACTACACCTAGACAAATTCCTAAAATCTTTATGGTTTAATTAAGCAAAATAAAAGTGTTCCTTTCAATAGTTTTTGGTATCTAAGGAAGTGTTCCCTTCAAGTAGTTATGGTATCTAAGGAAGTGTTCCCTTCAAGCGGTTATGGTATCTAAGGAAGTGTTCCCTTCAAGCGGTTATGGTATCTAAGGAAGTGTTCCCTTCAAGCGGTTATGGTATATAAGGTATTAATCCCGTCAGGTAGTTAGGTCATATAAGGAAGTATTCCCATCAAGTAGTTTTTGGTATCTAAGAAAGTGTATCCTACAAGGACTTATGGTATCTAAGGAAGTAATCCCTTCAAGTAGTTATTGTATCTAAGGAGACCGCACATTAACATTATTTCAAAAAATATTATTTTCAATTGAATGACGAGTCAAGAGTGAAACCAAGTCAGGTCCTGCCTTGCTTCAAAACTGGTAAAAAGTTAAAGGAATTATCAAGTTTGAGGAAATGAAATTTATAAGAGTGGTTTGCATTTTTACACAGCTTAACTTGAAATGTAGTTTTCCGATATACATATAAAACCATGCTATATTTCTGGCTTAGACACACATCATAATGTACATTAAAGACTATATTTATAAATTATAACAAAGGTTCGCTTAATGCAGCTTTCTCAATGTTGAAAAAAGGGGAAAATTTTACCTACAAGAAGTCATAAAATTGTGGAATGCATGTGAATAAAACTAAATTACCTGTTAAGCGCAGTTGAAGGTGATAAGTCCAGCACAATATATTAAATCCTTGATTCCATAAACGCAATCAATTAAGGAGGAAATAAATCATTATAGCTTATAAATTGATCGATGGAACCTCTCACGTAATTTATATGGTAAAATATACTCGAAAAATTTTGCAACACCTATCCGTTCAGTCGGGCAGTCTCAGAGTCCTATCACACGATAGAATCAAATAATATAAACATATGTGCCATTTTTTACTTGTTCCACGTGCACAAAGTTATATCACAGTTTATTTTTTGAACACTAAAATTGTAGAGTATATCTCTTTTATATATCGATAGGTACCAGAAATAAACTGTATGCCAGTCTTGTTCTGCTCAAACTCTCGTGTACTACGTAAAATAAGCATCCAAGAACGAGTATAGCTAAATAATGCGAAGTGACCAGTCTAAGACAGCTGTTGTTTATATATGACGATTATTTCCAATCAAGCAACACACTTTCGTAACAGATATGCCCCTCCGTAGGTACCTCTCCAGACCACCTGCATCCGGAGTTCGTAATCGATTATACGACACATCTACAAATGTCGCACATTAAATTTTGTGTTTCGGACATAATATAGCGCTTATCAGCAATATGTATTAAATATTTAATATTTAGTACACGTGGTTTTGTAAGATACAACAGTGATGTTACCGTTTTAGCACCTAAAAACTTCAACTGCATTTGAATCTGCAAAAGCTGTATGACAATACCCGAAAGCAAAGAATGGTGGCTCTAAATAATTTAGAGATATTGTCTTATAAAATAATAATTGTTTTAATAATATTACTGCGCCACAAATTGTGTTCGAACTATTTCCAAGTGATGTCTTTTTATTGGAATATTCTCTTCTTTAAGAATATATTCCGTTCTGTGATTCATATATGAAATTGATAGGTACAGAATATGTTCCATTCTGTAGCTGATACTTGAAACAATATAATATATTCCCTTCTGAAAGAGACTGGCGAAGCAATACTTTCTATTCTGTAGTCCACACACGATGCAATACTTCCCATTATGTAGTCCATATATGATGCAATATATTAGCTATTTTAATTGCAACGCAAAGCAATATTTATTCAGTGTATCATCCATACAGTCATATAAACTATCTCGCACTACGTTCCACGTTTGCAATCTATAACACATAAATTTAGACTTAAACAATTAATTTCAACTGAAATGATGAAATTCTCTCTCTCTCTCTCTCTCTCTCTCTCTCTCTCTCTCTCTCTCTCTCTCTCTCTCTCTCTCTCTCTCTCTCTCTCTCTCTCGTTAACGGTTAACGTCTTTGCAACTTCAAACACATTAAGCCACAGCTAAACTAAAGCACTGTGCCACAGCTTAACACACCGCAAAACTAAAGTAATGCATCCATTACACAAATGATAATATATTTTACTTAATGTGCTCGTAATTTTGGCATTTACACATCACTGAGTGAAACTACCCATCCTCCAATCGCCAAACAAATACAACCTTTTGTATTCATTAGTTGATAGCAATATTTATTGAGCACCATACAGTTATTCGGTTATTACATTGATTTTCATGCTGGGAAAAGATGTATCGCTGATTATTTGCAATGATATAACAGATTATTGACTGATTGATCCAATCTGCCTTAATTAATTTTTTATGGAATTTCTAAGCTTATCGTTACAATGCAGGTGAAAATTATTATGTACATGTATATTCAAATTGGATTTTTTTTTTCAAGTAAAATTTAAACTTTAAAAACCTAAAGGAGCAAGTCCTCCTATACTATAATACGATGATGTTTATAACTTGATGAGGTAATTTAGTAGCTTAGGAAAAATTATATTTATGCATATCACAGAAAGCATCAGAGAATTCGATTTTACGTATCAAAATTTCTTGAGACTGATTCGCAAAGATTTGTTTAATGGCTCCAGATTATTCTAAAACTCTTACAACATTCCTGTATCGGATGAATAAAATACTAAGCATGATTTGACTGTGTGTTTGAAATTTTTGTTTCATACACCAAGAGAGAATACTATTTTAACAGAGTCGTGGATGATAAGCTTCAAGTATATTACCAATAAAAAATATGTATTACAAGCAACGTTATGAACTGAAAAGATTTTATCGTGTTTAAATTTATGGTGCGTTTCTAATGACCCGTTTCGCAGATTCCAAATAATCGATTTATTTAACAATTAAACAACTGTCACCGTGTGCGTTATAAGCTGTGTATGATCATATTGGTTAAAACATGTTGGACACAAGCCATAGGCAAATCATAATCAAACATGCAAGTAAACAATAATACGCGTGGATAACTCCTTGAAATTTAACAGGAATTAGTGTACCAAGAAACGTCTTAACGCCTGTGTCGGATAACTGTTCGTAAACTCACAATTTGCTGCTTGGCTTGTACGTTTTGGAATATTTTTGATCAAACGGGCAATACATCTCTAAGTCTGTATATGTTTTATAGTTTTATAGCGTAATCGAGTTTTTTAAATTTTCATTATTACAAAGTAAGTCATTACGATTGCGTTTCATTAAGTTTAGACGCATCTGCCCTTGGTTTCGCTCTGTATTGTACAATATAGACCATGTGAGGTTGAAATCAACGTATACAGATCTTGAAATACATAATGTATATGCTGGATATTTATTCTGGTTTAGGAGCCAAATTGAAGGGAGTAGTATCACGTGGTTTTTCTAACTTGTTACAGCAACTTAAATCAAACATTCCTAATATAAGTTATGTAATGTGTTGAAGTTTGAAGAAGTACTGAATCCTAAAGTTGAATAAATTGTTCATTAAAATCATCATAGTCAAGCCAGAAATGTCTCGAGAAATTTCACTCTGGTAGTCATCTGATTTCATCTCTGAAACATAAAAGGGCCTACGGCAAATCTTCAGTGGAATTTACCTTGTCATTGTAACGGTTTAGTGGCAGCGAGTACATTATAATTACCGACCGTATCAGTTGGAGGAGACTTATGTCAAAAATACTGATCTTAAATTAACGTTAATTGCATCGCATCCTAGGCTGTCACAACTGATGAAAGACATGATTATTTGGAAAGAATTTAGAAACAGTTTCATTGATTGGCCAGTTAAAATTAAGGCACACACTTAAGAAATAATGGAGAAATTTAAGGTAGCGGTTTAGCTCAGAATTCTTGAATCCGATTTTTCTTGTGAGAAGAAAAAGTTGGCTCCATGGGAAATACAAGAATAGAGTTTACCCTCCTTAATAACGTAGATAGACCAGAGAGCTTTCTCGAAAGTAAAAGACAGGCTATAGTGCTAGGATGCACGATTGTATGGAAAAGAAACAACATTAAGTTACGCAGCTGTAATTTATGTTTGCTGTTGTGAAGCGAGATGTAATTAGGCCAGGCTTTGATGCATTTATGGATGCCTATTAGAGGGGTTATTTGTAAGGATCGTTAATCGTGATGGTCGCATTAGGTCAGAAGTTATGCAGGTTGGATAGCTATTTATAGTTTTGAAATAACGAAAGTGAGAGATTTAATATAATCGGATAGGTGGTAAAGACATACTATTTAGCCGTAATCTTGTTGTTTGAGTGAAAAGCATTTTTTATATTCATTTCGGAGAACCCAATGAAGACAGTCCGAGAAGGAAGTCCGTGTAATATACAAACCCCAAAGAAGAACGAAACCAGATGATGCAAGACGTTGTGGACATTATGGACCACTCGTTACCATGACGAACGAATCTGAAAATTTGACACTCCTATTAAATTCCATTAATGTAAGTCTGTTGGACTCAAATTGAATTTTTGTTTTAGTTTATGTATGAATCAATTTAAAAAATTGTATTCTATTGTTTACAGACAATCGTATTTGTTTATTTCTTCTCAATAATCTCTCTTTGTTCTCTGTCAATATTATATCTACTCACACTGGGAAAGAACATGGAGGAGATCATTTCCTAGATAACGATCGCACATCAATGAACAGGGTTCTACACAACATGGCTCTACACGCCAGTTACAGCTAACTACTAAGCTGCATAATGTAAACATGAAGTATCAGTTTCTAAGGTGAAAGCAATTGGCCCAGTATTGACAATTGGCGCCTAAAAACAAGTAATCGAGAATTTAAATTAATTTTAAAATCCTGGTTGCATCGTAAGGCTGGTTGTATACAATCCTTTTCTTACAAAGGTGCAATTGAATGTAAGGAAATATATCATTAACTTAACTTTGGAGAAAAGCCAGTAAATATACCATCAATAAATCATGTTTCTGCATCACTCCAAACAGGCACCATACGAGTGGTATTTTGCGGCTTTTAAAATTACTGTACTTTGAAACAGAGTTCTTTACTAGAGAACAGTAAAAAAGTGCATCCCCTCAAAGTCTTCCATTACGCCTATACACACTATATCAGTCAGTTTCGAAGGAGCAAATGCCATCTTCCTATTTAACTTTTTTTAATTTTTTTCATACACTGAAAACTTCACCTTCAACCATATGGCGGCCTTTAAATTGTTTGCCTCTCTGCGAATCTTTGATAACGGGATTCAGCCAAAACTGGCATTAAACTAGATCAGTGCTAAATGGAGGCTTTAGCCACTTTTGGATGCTGTACTCACGTTGTCATGGAGTAGACGGATATCTCAGGCACCGATGCGCTGACGGGTGGTTTGGTAATTTTCAAGAAAACTGGCATAGTTCTGAATTACTCAAATGTCGAGTAAGGCTCAGTCAGACTCTGGTTCCTGGACCTTCTGCATCGATAGATGCCGCATATAAATCTCTCTTGACTTCCGACTACGTCGAGTAATTTGTTGCCTCTGATTGTTTTCTAGGATCGATAATTGATTATTTGCTCATAATTAGGGTTTAGTAAATGAAATCCATATTTCGTCACCTGTGCAATCTCATTCTAACGTTTCTGGCCATTTCTACTAAAGTTTCTTTGTGATCAAACGTCATCAAATGCGGAACCCATCTTGCACAAACCTTTCAGAGTTTGAAATGATTCTTGATTATGTTATTCACAGCTCAGATAGGAATAACATTGATGACAGAAATATCTTCCACTGTGCGTCCAGTGCCTCGGTCATTTGTCCCCTTCAAAACAGCCACTTACCCTCACCATTTGCAGACAACGTCTTGCAAAATTTGAACCGTCATACAAGGATTCGTATCCGTATTTAAAACGGTGACACCACATTACACTGATGTGATATGAGAGAAAATTACTTCCATAAGCTATATCCAAGACAGTCATGATATCAGTGAGGGAAGACCTTATGGGGGTTTGGATCTTACGATGCAATCATTCCACAGTAACATATTTGTTCATCTTCGACGTTTTCACGTCATTGTCATTTATTTGTCAAACATAACACGCATAATATCTGCAACTGTCCAACGTGCTTAAATTGCAGCTGCGTATCATTTTATAGAAAATTAATTTGTCAGCTGATGTACTTGAATTATCGGCATGTACAGAGAAACAAAAACAAATATTCAAAACTTTCAAATACCGTTCGTAGTATCAGTCAATTCATTTAAATCTAACAATCTGTTAAGGTCTTTAATTCTATTTTTTAGAGCTGGTCGGCCCCAATGAAATTTCTGGGAAGGTATAAAATCAAGATAGCCTGTTCTCGAAACGTAGTGTACAACAACTAATGTTTCTACATTCATTAAAGAATAATGCGGCTTATATTAAAACAAAAGACATCTGAGGAAAATGTACAACACTTGCAACCTATAATATGTACCTTAATTTCAAATCAGAGCTCTCTGCATAACATCAATTTTTTATATTCACTATTTGGTGTTGTAAGGGTTGATAGGAGTTTTGTTAGATAGAAAACGGCACCCACACTGATTTCATTGTAATAACGTTTGCCAACTAATTTACAAAATCGCCAGAACCATATCATTAAGCCGAACATGAAACCAATAAAACTGCACTTACTCAAAACCTATATAACCACGTCTATCCAGAACCTAAATATCCGCGCCTACACAGAAACCATATAACTACGACTACACCGAATCCATATGACCATGCCACCCAGAACCTATATTTCCGCGCATGCTCAGCGCCCATGCAATCTAGCCTGCTCAAAATCTACCTAACCTCCACTATTGCGAACCCATGAAGCCTTCCATACTCGGAACATATAACATCGACATATAAAAATCAATTTGAACGCGTCTACTCCGATCCCATATAACCAAGCATGCTCAGAATCCGTATAATCTCGCCTATTCTTTAGGAAAAACCTTTCATCAAAAATCTTTTTCTTCCAAAAATGTTATCATTTCATGAGAGATATATTTCAAATGATGCAAAAAATTTCACGCAATTAATATAATAACTAATTTTGTAAACCTCGAATTTATCCATGCATGCATTGTTCAAACTGTCCAGGTGTCTGTCCTGGAAGGGAATGGTATTAGATGTTGTCATTGTCAAGTTTGTATAGCACAACATGCGTTAAGTTTAACGGATCACAGTTTGCTATTGACACGGATGACGATCGTCACATTAGAATTTCAAATTAACAACGACTAGCGGACCATTAGAATTTCAAATTAACAATAACTGAATAACAAGCGGGACTTTAGCAGCTGTTATGTTCTGTTTAACATGTAACTGTAATACTGACGGTAAACCTTGTTCTGTACTGCTCTATTAAATTGTAACTGTAATGCTGACGGTAAACCTTGTTCTGTACTGCTCTATTAAATTGTAACTGTAATGCTGACGGTAAACCTTGTTCTGTACTGCTCTATTAAATTGTAACTGTAATGCTGACAGTAAACCTTGTTCTGTACTGCTCTATTAAATTGTAACTGTAATGCTGACGGTAAACCTTGTTCTGTACTGCTCTATTTAATTGTAACTGTAATGCTGACGGTAAACCTTGTTCTGTACTGCTCTATTAAATTGTAACTGCAATACTGATGGTAAATCTTTTACCATATTATATTATTCATGTATGGGTTTATTTTTGGCTTGATGTTTCATTCGAATCTGTCATTGTATGTATGTATGTATGTATGTATGTATGTATGTATGTATGTATGTATGTATGTATGTATGTATGTATGTATGTATGTATGTATGTATGTATGTATGTATGTATGTATGTATGTATGTATGTATGTATGTATGTATGTATGTATATATATATATATATATATATATATATATATCTTGGGAGTAATGACGAGCGTATATATATATATATATATATATATATATATATATATATATATATATATATATATATATATATATATATATATATATATATATATATATATGGGTTCGCAATATTGAATTTTTCACACAAGTTATTTTAGGATACTTAGATTTAGTGCATGTAATGTATACACATTTGAACATTAAACTGCATTAAATGGCCAAATGTAGATGAGTCGTGTTGTAATGCATGCTGGCATATACGGCCATATTCGTCTGTAGAAGGCACGTGTGAGTTTAGACCTTGCCGTGAACATCGAATAAACTTAGGTAAGGTCGTGTGTTTCAACTTACGGTAATCTTACCGCAACATAGAATCAGTAAAGAGTATTGAGTAAAGTCACGTGAGATCAGAATTATACAGTGTAAACTGCCTAAACCTAACCACGAGAAATATAGTTTCTATTTATACTTATATGTGTAGTGTTATTTGTCTACAGAGACATACTCTTTATTTCAGGGGACAGCTTCCTTCAAATCTCGTACTTCAAACGTGAGAAAGGAGAAGGAGGAATACGGAGGTAATCAAATCATTTAAAGAGGAAATCTACATCTACGGAATGTCAGAACCGTGAGGGTCGAAAGAGGACGAAGCACGTAGTTAGACGTGGGAGACAAGTCGCTTGAAGACAAGTGTCAGGCGATGCTGTCAAAGCATAAGATTGGACTCGAAATCACCACTCGAACATATGATGATAGGTATACACTGTAATTGAATTCTCTAATTGAACATCAGTCGAATAGCAAGTGATCTCGGCTATGCTTTAATTGAATATATGTAATTTAGTCAATTGGTTGTATTGGTTGTCAATTGATATTTCTTTAATTATTTGTTATTTAATTATAATTTAATATTTTATTCCATTGAAACGGGGCTTTTTTTCTGTCACTTCTTTGCTCAGCTAACTGTAACTTTCCATCTATCCGTCCACACTGGGCAATTACACCGCGGGAGATCATTCCCTAATTAAAGACGCTGAATAGAAAGGAGGAGAGTTTTAATGTTTTAAATCCCCCCTTATCTCATAAGTATTGACGATAGCGATATGTGTGTATGACCTACATGTGCGTTCTATTCCACAGCCTGGTATGTGTGTATGACATATATGTACGTTTCATTCCCCAGCGTAATATGCCTTAGAAATATCAACAACAACAAAAATAGGCAATATACAATTTATATAATTGTTTCCATTGAAGGAATATCGAATAATGTTCTTAAAATAAGAGAACAGGAAAAAAGAGGTGGTCGTTATATCCGAGATAAACATTACCTGTTTAATGAAGCTGAAGATGATGGTTCCGTCACACGCAATAAAAATTATCGATTTGATAATCCAGTCCATTGAAAATAAAACAATGTTATCTTAATAATATTCCTTATGCTTTGAATAATGTCTTATTCGATGAAATGCGGTCAAAATTATTTCTTTGTTTCATCATTTCCTTTTCCATTGCAGCAACCCATAGTAAATCTTTATGTATTCCAATCTCAGAATAGAAACTGAGAAAACTTGTGTATTACGCCTGAAATATTTAATTTGCACTAAGTCATATCAGTTCATTTTGTGCAAATCCAGCTTGGAAAGGCTTCCAAATCAATGCCGATATGTTTGACAATATAAACTTAATACCAGTGTTTTCCGGGACGACGTGCTTCAACTCAAATGATTTATACAATAAACGTCCATAAACATAGATCTTAACATGTATTATTTACCGACGCATTCCGTCTGACTTAATACAGCGATAACATCCGACACGTGCAAATTGTATTAATTAAAATTAAATTCAAAATGTTCAGTCAAGCTTTGCTTTGTTTCTTATTACTGTTTATCTCTTTTTAATTGAAGGTTGAAATATAATATCCTAATTGTCGTGTTATGCGATAAACGAGTAATGGTTCCAGTCATCGTACAGATCACGTTTTCAAACAGTATCTTAGCGTTTCAAACACAATGTTTGGATAGCAATATTATACGATACATATTAAATAATACTTATATGCGATAAAATGGATTTATACAATATATGAGTGATTCAAAGGATCCTGGCCCAGTGGAATAAGATTCTCATGTAGATTTCACTTCAATAACATATCTAAATTAGTGGAAAAAGAGAGATATACTTGAAAAAATATCAAAATTAGCCATTGAAATCTCTCTCTCTCTCTCTCTCTCTCTCTCTCTCTCTCTCTCTCTCTCTCTCTCTCTCTCTCTCTCTCTCGTGCCCTTAAGTGTCGTGTTTAAATTGTTGCTGTTTTTTATATTATTTTTGAAGTGTGCGCTTCAGTTTGAATTTTCAGTTTTTAGAGATACGGTTTTATTGTGTCGTGTATATAGAGAACAGGCGCACAAGCATCAGATTTATGCTTACTTCCTTAAGCGTGGACCTCAATCAGACAGGGTACCTGTCCAGTATCCTTACATTTGATTGCCTTGTTCGTTTCCATTCAGTTAAACAGTTATTTTGGTGTCATTACAAAAACTCGATATAAAGATTTTTGATGATATGTCATCAAAAAATAGCTATGAATTTGTTTTGTTGCAAGGATGAAGATTGTACAGGCATAAACGTAACCATGTGTTGTAATGATTATTTTAGGACTATATTTTATTTTGCATACCTTTAAACAATTTTTACTTCGTCATCACCTTTTATTTTATTTATTGTTTTGTTCTTGTTTCAGAAATACAATTTTACTTTATCCAAAACGATCATTCTGCTAATCGTAGCAATTTCAAAAATATCTATATTATAAGCAATTTAAAATTTTACTTGTAAAATGTGTGTTTAATATCTTTTTAAGAACTTCGATCAATTTGCCTTTTATCTCTTATACAATTGAAGTATATATGTGTTTTATTCAGGAGGATTTAACTTCCTGACTCTTCAGCAAATAATGTTTTGTACTGAACGAGCTGATTCGTTTGATCAAATTTGTAAGTCATATTTCTTGGAATGTGTCCTAATATGGCTGTCAAAGAAACTGTGTGATTTTTATAATAACCGGCACAAAACCAATGAAACCAATTCTGATTCCTTTATTTTTTTAGAGGGGTTGGGATATTGCAATTTTAATCAGTATTAAACTATTCTTAGTAACTATAAAAGGCTTCTTTAAAGTTATTTCCACAGTGACATTTCTAGTGCGATAATGGCTTCCATAACAACCGTGCGGATGACTTATATTTTACTTCTTCAAAACTAATAATCCAATTTTGATAAAGATTGTATAGTATAACTTCTATTACATTATCATAAAATGGAACAAATAACAAAGGCTAACCGGTCGGCAGTAACTACCTTTTCTTGTAATAAACCAACTGGAAAGCACAACCTGTTGCACATAAATTGGTGAAAACATTAGTTTAGAATATGATTCTCTCTTTTTGCTGCATCATCGAACATATATACCCTTCCACAATAAATAATACACGACAATAGGGTAACATTAGCTTCTAAGGTCAATTGAAATAATAGTGATTTTAAGCATACTTCCTATTATATTTCTGTCCTTAAATCGATTATTATTAACTACATAATTTCAATTGAAGTCAATGACGTCTTTCCTGAGATATGTTTATAATGGTATAGAACGCTTTTTCTACAAATGATGGCATTACTTAAGAAAGCCACTGTTTTTGAGAGAGAGAGAGAGAGAGAGAGAGAGAGAGAGAGAGAGAGAGAGAGAGAGAGAGAGAGAGAGAGAGAGAGAGAGAGAGAGAGAGAGAGAGAGAGAGAGAGAGAGAGAGAGATTCAGGAGGCAATCAATAAGCAGGAGGAATGAACCAAACCAAGTATAGTTAAATACTGGATTTGCCAACACCTCCTAGCCAGCCGTCCCCTGCAGACGGTCATGGTCTATGGAATAGAGCATGTAATTATCAATGGAATCAGGATGCTTGCGTTATTTATATTTTTCATAAAGATCAGCTATTACATTTTACCCCCTAATTTTTTAAAAAATAATGGGAAACTGTCCTGAAAAACCCATAAACAAATAAAAAGAAAAACCCCACCACGTTCTCTTGTGACTTCTGATCCAATTTTGGAACGCCGGCCAAATTCTCAAAATGAAACTAAAAACCCAACGAAATCGCCAAAAATCATTCCTGGTACCCCCATTTTTCCCCCCTAAGTACCCAAACAAAAAAGCGTATGCGGGGTTTTAAAACAATCCCCTTACAAAAATTAAAAATAAATTTTTGAAAAACTTGCTTCAAAACCAAAATTTTTCCCCGGGGGGCCTTTTTTTTTGAAGGGCCACTTGATAGTCCTGTTTTCAACATCGGGGGACTCCTAAGAATGAACACCTTTTTAATTAAGCTCAAAAAAGATCAAAACCGCGCAGAAAGAAAGCATAACAAAATCAAAGCCAACAAAATTAAAAAGGGACGAAAATTTAAATTTTGGGGGAAAACAATAACCTGGAAAGAAAAGGGGGGAAAATATAAATAAAGTGACTCTCTGTCCTCCTATCACTGGGTTTAAAACCCCCCCCTCAGCCCCTGCCCGGAAATCTATAAAAGGTTATTTTGGGGTAAAGCGTTCGGGGAAAACGCAAAAAAGGGGATTTTTAATTGATTATTTAATTTTAAAATTCAACCCCTTCTGGCACTCTAACGGTCTATGATTTTAAAAGAAAAGGGCAACGTTCGCGGGCACTCCCCCGGATCTTGATGGGTTAAAATTAAAATCAATACTCCCTTTGGGAAAAACTTTTTTTAACGGGATCTAGGGGGTTTCAAATTGAAAGTTGGTATTTTTTGCCATTTAAACCAAATTTTAATTTTAACAAAACCCCCGATTTTATTTCTTTGGGGGAGTTCCCCCGACCAAATTTTTACTAAACCCAAAATTTGTTTAAATCAAAATTTTTAAATTAAAAATCTAATTATCAAATAATTTGAAGGCTGTGTATTTAAATTAATATATAATATACACCAGTTAATTATTAAAACAAAAAAAAATCAGGGCTGGTTTTTGATTTTAAATAAAAAACAAATTTGGAAAATTCTATTTTAAAACCCTTTTGGGCCAAAATCCGGGAAAATTAAAAGGGGAAAAGTGTGTTGTGTTTTGGTTGTGTGTGTGTGTGTTTTGGGGTGTGTGGTGTGTTATTTTTTTGGGGGACTCTTTTTTTTTTCGCTCAAAATCACTCCGTGGCAAATGGGGTTTTGGGAACCCGCCCTACTTTTGCTTTGGAAATTCCCCGGTTTTAAATGTTTTATGTTCTGGGTTTTAGGAGAAAATTTAGGGTTGAATTTGTAACCAAAGTTCTATGCCTTTTTCGTACCAACTGAAGGGAAAACGCAAAATTTTGGTGTCCCATTTTTTGTAATAAAATACGTAATTAAAACAAACTCTTAAAAATGATTTAAATAGAGATATTGGAGTGTGAAAGGAATTATTTGCCTAGCTAGTTGTAAGAGCAAGAAACTCGAGTCTCAAACCACGCTGCAAGCAACATAAATCACCAGGAATAAATAAAACCCAAACGCCCCTTTTGGGTTTTATAAAAAAATTTTAAACCTTTTGGGGTTCCCAAAATTCCCCGGGGAAAAGGGTACATCTGGAATGAAAAAAAAAATACTGAAAACACGGAGCCCCTTAAAAAAAGGAAATCCAATATCCAGGGGGGTGTTCTTGCCTTACTTCCCAAACCAAGCTTACAATCGTCTTTTCAGATATTTTTAGGGTATTTAAAGGGGAAAGAAAACCCTGACTTTAAATTATGAATTTAAAATTACTTTAAACCTTTGATTTAAATTTTCAAATTTAAAACCCGTTAAAATTAGATAATCCTTCTCTCTCTGGGGGAGAAAAATTTTTTTTTTAAAAACCCAGCTTACTTTTCATTGATCTGCATGCATGCTATTTCTTGTCTTACAAACCTTTTTTTCCCCAAAAGTTTTTTTTTCCAAACTGGAAAAATGCTGAACCTTTTGGGGTTTATTTTTTAACCCTGCCATTAAATTAAATTTAAATTTTGACAAAAAATTTCCCACATAGCCCTTTTTGGGTTAATGGAATGTATCCTCACAGCCCATTTGGGCTAATGGAATGTATTTTCTCGGTCCGTTTGGGCTAGTGGAAAGTAGCCTCGCAGTCTGTTTGTACTATTGGAATGTATCCTCAATAAGTTTGGGCAAATAAAATTTAAATTTTCCCCCAGCCCCGTTTGAGCTTTTAAAAAAAGTACTTCACAGCCGTTTGAGTTTTTTCGAAGAAACAAACAATCTTTTTGGGGTTGTAGAATGATGCTCAAAAACCGTTTGGGCTTTTGGGAATGTATTTCACAAACCGTTGGGGCAAATTCAAAAATGTTAACTTTACGCGTTTGGGCTAATAAAAAATGACCCCTCAGAGTCCCTTTTGGGAAATATTGGAATGAAAAAAGTAGGTAAAAAAAGGTTTAAATTTCGGCGCAAAAGTTATCCCCATCCTCAAAAAAAATACTTTTTCCTTCTCTCAGACCTTAAAAAAACCAAAGTTTTTTTCACCTACAAAAAAAAACTAAAGGTAAAAATTTTGGCGAAAAAGTTAAACCCCATCCTCAAAACAAACAAAATTCCCTTCTCTTAAGCCCTTTAAAAAAACACCAAAGTTTTTTCACCAACACAAAAACAAAAGGGCTGATTCTAGCCCCGAAAATAATTGTATAAGAAAAATTTCCCTCCCCCCAAATTAGAAAAAAGGCTGATAATTGTATAAGGAAATTTCCCCCTCTCTCAGTAATGAAAAGGGATAATTGATAAGGGAAAATTACCATCTCTCAGTAAAATAAAAAGGGCCTGATAATTGACCAAACGGTGCAGTATTTCACAAAAAGTGAAATTTTTTCTCATAAACCAATGTTTAAAATTTTTCAACGGGATGTATAAAAAATATTTCTTTACGCGGCCCCTTTTAATTTTGGACTTCCCCGGGCTTTAAAAAAATAGGGGGACTGATGAAACCCGGGGGGGGGAAAAATTTCCCAAAGGGGGGTTAGCAGGTACCCCAAGGGGGGTTCAAAATTTTTAACAAAAAAAATAAAAAAGGCATCAAACCGAAAATTTAAAAAAAAAAACGGAAACACGTGAAAATTTTCCACAAAAAAAAAGATGAAAAAAACCCCGAAAACACCCTCTCAAAAAATGAAAAAATAAAACCAAAATGAAACGGCAAGAACTGTTTAAACAAACAAACGTTTTGGAGATACAACGGCGAAAATCATGTCGTAAAACCAAAAATAAAAAAGCAGTCAAAAAAGTTCACGACTTTGAAAGGGGAACCTTTGGCCCGGGTTAAAAACCAAAAAACGAAGAAAATAAAAAAAATCATAGATGTTTTTAACAACAACAAAAATTGAAAAACCAATGAAGAAATCAGCCGACTTGAAAAGAGAATCACCGCACCCCAAAAAAAGTTTGTCATAAAAAGAAACGAGAGGGAGGTTCAAAAACCCAAAAATTCCCCCAAAAAAGAAGAAACCTTTTTGAAAAAATCCCTTACAAGGGCTTCCTGAAAACCTAAAGATCACTGGGTAAAAACCCCTAAGGGGTTTAAAATTTCCCAACCCTTAAAGGGGAAAATTTATCAATGTTTTGTTGTTTGTCAGCCCTTATACGCAAAGGGGTTTAAAAATTCCCCATTTTTTTTCACTTTTGAAAAATTTTTTTGTGAGTTTTGCAAAAAATTATTTTTTTAAAATGCTGCTTTTCTCGTTATCCCGGTCCAAGTAAAATAATATTCTCCATCGGGTTCACTTTAAATGGGGTGTTTTTGGGCTTTTAATGTAGGGGGTTAAAACAGATCTTTTTTCTCTTATTAAAAAATTTTAATTTCGGGGAATCTTTTTACGTAAATATCTTTCAACGGGTATAAACCCGGGAGAAGTATAAAATTGCTTAAGATTTTCAGCATTTTTTCCATCTAAACTTCTCGGAAAAAAAATGTTCAGGGAGATCACTTAAAAATTGGGTCATTTAATAATAAAAAAAAAAATTTTATTATAAAAAGGATTGTTTTAAAGTTATATCATACTTTTTTTTGAAAAACTTTCTCTTTTTTTTTTTGCTGACCCTCTTTGGGTAAATCTCTGTTAACATATTGTCAAAAAAAACAAAAAATTCCCCGTTTTAAATCGTCCATCCCAAAATTTTAACTCCCGTGGGTAAATTTTATTTATCAAGTATTTTTTTGGGTTAAGTTAAATTTTATGTTAAGCAGCCGTGTTTTTTAAAATAAAAATTTTGGGTTTTCAACTTTTTTCCCAAGCGCTGAAAAGAGAAACCCAACCCGGATATTTTTAAAAAAAAAGGGGTTTAATGATATCCCACTTAAATTAAAATCCCCAAAACTAGTCCTTTTAACCCAAAGGGTAAAATATAAATTTTAAACTCGAAGGACTTGGTTATAATATTTGTAGCTTTTTTTTTACGCACCAAAGTGTTTTGTGATAATATTTTAGAAATTGTATTATGCGTCAACTCCGTCCGGAAAAATTTTTTTGGGAAATTGTTTGAAACAACTAGGGCTTTTTTTCCCTTATAAAATTTTTCCCCAAATCTCGGGTTTGGGTTTTTAAAGTAACTAGTTGAGGTGTTTCAGCCAAAAATTTCCCAAAACAATCCCAATAGGACCCCCGGGCAGTTAATTTTTTGCATTTTGCTATTAGCATAAAAGTTTTTTTCCCAACATCTTTGTTTCCCCAAAAAAAGCCCACGGGTTCCCAGAGAAATTATGGGTCGAGTGACGCCATGGGAAATAACGTAAAAATATTAAATTTGAAACCTGCTCAACACGGAAAATCTAAAAACACCGGACCCTGCAGTATGTTGAGAGGTTTTTTTTGCGGCGCCCCCAAAGAAGACATTCCAGAAGCAACAGTATAGACAAAAATTTTTAATCTGCTTGTGGGGAAAATTTAATCAAAACTTTTTTTTCCCCCAACAATAACAAGGGAAAACCCCATTTAAAAAATTAAAATTCGTTAAATTTTTTTTTTTAATATTACAAAGGGGAAAAATCAACAAAAATGGCGGATTTTCCAAAAAAAATCGTTATTGGGTATTTTTTTTATTTTTCTGAAAAAATTTAAAAAACGGGGTGAGTGTTAAAGGAAAACCCATTTTTGAATTTGGTTAAAATTTCATTGTTGAAATCATAAACATTTTTCTTTTGTTACAGCATCAAAATCAAAACTCTGGTGTTCTAAGATTTTTGATCCCAAATTATTGCCCAATGTTGAAAAAAGCATCCCATTATCCCCGCCACGCCCCCCAAAAACACGCCCTTGATTCCTGATTACCCCCAAAACAAAATTACTTAGTGGGCACGTCTTTATCCTCAGGGGGGGGTTTTCCCAAAGGAAAAAAGGGTAAAAAAAACCCCCTTGGGTTTTTGGTTCAAAAACTTTTGTTTTCCCGTAAATAAATCCCCTTTGTTTTTCTAACATAATGGGAAAAACTGACCTCCCCGAATCTTCTATTTTAAACCTTTGATTATTAAAAGTACAATATTAAAAGCAACGGCAGTGGGAAATTTCGTACAAATTAAATCGAAAAGTTGTAATTTAAATCGTTTTTAACCCGTCCTTGTTTGTCCGGGAAAAACTAAAAATTTTCCTTTGGGTTTCAAACCCCTTGAAACCGATTTAAAAAATTGTTATTTAAATTTTTTTGATTTATCAAGAGTTCCCATTTTGGATAAGTCACCCTGGAAACCCTTTCTGTTAAAAATCTACGCTAAACCCAAATTTTTTTATAGTACCCTCTTTAAATACAAACCGTTCTACACAAAATTGTTGGTTTAATAAAACATAAAATTATACGATTGCAAAGATAAAAAAATTTTAAACACCGAACCCGGATTATGGTCAAAAACCTTAAAACAAAAATAAACTTCCAGACGTCTTTAAAACTTATTGTTGGGCAAACTGGATCTGGAAAAACAAATTTGTTTTTTAAACCCTTTTAAACTCAATAAAAATTTTAAAAACTAGGGAAAAGGGGTTAAAAATTTTACCCCATAAACCCCCCAACAAGACAAAAAACCAAAGTTACTAAGTGAGTAAAATGTTTTAAACTTCGGGAAAGACCTTGGCATTGGGTTATAATTTTTAAATAAAACAACCAAAAGAACTCGTTCCAGATGAATAAACCCCGCCCCCGTCAAGCATAAGAAAAACGTCTTTGGATGATTTTCCGTTTAAAACCAAAGGGGAAATTAACAAGTTTTAATCATATTTTTCACAAAACACGAAATAAAAGAGAAAATTCTTTTTATTTTCCCCCAAAGTTTTTTTTATAATGTTGATGGGGTTTTATTTTAGGCGAAATAGGGGTTTTGTTTTCCTATTATTACCCGGAAACCTTAGTTTAATGGGTTTGGAAAAATTTATTGCAAACGAACAATTTGGTGATTTTTACAAAAGGGTTTTAAATTTTAAATCAAAATTAAATTACCCACCCGAACCAACAAAAGGGATTATATTTTTCTTTTTATTTGACAAGCAAAGCGCGGTAAACCAACCAAATTTTTTCTTTGGGTTCCTTGAGACGTTTTCAAATGAAAATAATTTTTTTAAACCCCGAAATAAAAATAAGGACAAACATCAACAGAAAATCGAATTACTAAAAAAATTTTTTCGGAAACTCGTGCGGTTTTTAAAGGGAAAAAGGGGGAAAGGGAAAGGCCGGGACTTTGGGACAAGTTAAAAGACGAAAAAGGGAAAGAACCAAATTTTTCAAACCGGGTTTTACAGAGGGCGATGCTTGGCAAGGCCGAAAAGAAACAAACTTTTAACCCCCAAAGAACTAGCAAAAAAAAAAAGAAAAGGGGTTTTTGGGTTTTAATTTTTGGGAAAAAATTCAAAAAGAAAAAACGGGGTAAAAAATTGTAAACGAAGGGGGAAAAAGAAACTTTGCTAAACCGCTGCAACAAAAGCTGATTTTTGGACAGGCTTAATGAACAATCCTCTTAAACCTTCAACAGCAAAACAAAAATTGAGGGTTTAATTTCCCAAAGGAAAAAAGTTTTGAGGGAAAAAAATTGCAGAACAAACTGGGGGAATTAGCTGAGAAAAAAAAAAAATTTTAAAAAGAAAGTGGGATAAAAATGGAAACCTTTTTGAAGAATCAAAAAATTTTTTACAGAAGACAAGCTGGGGTTTAAAATAAATATGAGTATGAAAAATTTTATGGAAAAAATTAATATCACTAATTTTAAAAAAGTATTCGAGTAGGGTCAAAAAAAAAACCTATGAAAAATTTTGATAAGAAAAATTTAGAAAAAAATTTTGGTAGAAGAGGCCACTTTTCCTGATGATAAATATTAAAGTTTTTAAAGATAAAAAAGATGAAAAAAAATATTCCAACATTAAACTCAAAAAATTGGGGAAGGGAAATTTAATTGCTGAAAAATTTTACAAAAACAGAAAAACCAATCCCCGAAAATAAACCAGGGGGTTATAAGAAAAGTTGGAATTTTAAAAGATTTTTTTGATAAAAAACGAAGTTTTGTTTCGAGATAAAAATTCCCGGGAAGAAAAGAAGGGGGTTGGATTTAAAAAGTTTTTACTTTTCAAACGAAAGACTAGTCGATCGGCTAATGCGTTGAAACCTCAAAAAAAGCGGGAAATGAAAAGGTTTTAAGATTGTAACAAAATTTATTGATATATTTGATCACTAAGATCGAGGGGGATTACTACCACATCCCGAGTACGAAATTTTTAAAAACCGCGATCTTATCAAAAATTTATTAGTAAAAAATGCAAACAACATTATTGCTTGATTTTCACAAAAAACAGGAAAAGGGGCAAATTTTTAAACGTAAATTAAAACCCCCTCCAATAAAACAAAAATCCCAAAACGGGTTAAAAATTGGGATTAATTTTTTTTGTACTTGCGGGAACGCCCATGCCGAAAATTAAAAAACGGGGTTTTAATGATAAATTTTTTTAACCCTTTTTAATTTTAAAAAAAACTCCAACATCACAAAAAAAATTTTTTGGGATATACAATACAAACTACAAAATTCCACAAGGAGCTTATAACATTACCAAACAAAACAAAAACAATAAAAGAGCTTCAAACAAAAGCGGTGGGAATGCTGAAAATTTTCCCCGGGGGAAAAAAAAGGGGCGCAAATTATAACACCTTAGGGGAGCTAGGATAACAGTAAAAAAGAAAATAAAAGGGTCATTTTTAAAAAAAGAAGTTTTGGAAAGTGTTGGGTTTTTTAACTAGATTTTTAAATCTAAAAAAACCAGTAAAGGGATAAACTTTGACTTTTGATGGAAAAACTACCAGAAAGATTTTTACAGAAGTAAATACAATATTTTTTTCAATTGCCCCTATCGCACCCTGGATCTTATACCAAAAAGGCAACCGGGGGCCAAACGATCAAAACAGTTTCTCACCAGAAGTCCCAACCGGGGTTTCCCCTCTCATGAAAATAAAAACCGCGAAAAGATTATCTACTACCCAAAAACACCTGAAATCAAATTAAAAAAGCATTACAATAAAAACCAAAACAGACCAATCGGGCCCAAACAAATGACGGGAAACAACGAGATATCACGTAAAAACTTAAAACCTACGCACTCCCCTAGGAATGGTTTTTTGTGTACAAAATTTTTTAAAAAAAGAACAAGAAAATTTTAAATGGGAAAAAAAATCGGGGGTTGGTTTTTTTTTTGGAAATAAATTTACCCCAAAATTTTGGGCGCGAGAATTTTCCGGGAATCGCGCGTAAAGTGCGCCCTTTTTGAAATTGACCCCGGTAAAGCTTTCGCTACAGGGGGCGCCCCTTCTTCAGCAGGCACTGCAGTGGGAAAAAAGATTGCTGATAAAATTAAAAGGGACCTTCAACAACACCTACGGTTTTCTGAAATAAAAAGAGTTTAAAATCAAATATTGCGGGCCCAAAAAAGAAACAAAACGAGCCATGATAGCTACAACAAAAAAATTAAAATTTCGCCGATGGGTTTAAGAAATATACGTAAACTTGTAAAGAAAACAAAAAAACCCATACCCCTGCCCCTTTTAATTTTGTGTAAAAAGAATTTTAAAATAAAAATTTTAGCTTAAAAAAAAATCTCGGGCTTTTCAGAAGAAATTTTAATAAGAGATGCTGTAATAAAAGAAAATTTAAATATTCGATTTTTCTCGATGAGAACCGAACAAAACCCAAAAAACTGGGGTTAAGAACCCTTTTTTAAAAAAAGAGAAAGAGGAAAGTGTTTCTTTCTACCACCCTAAGGGAAATTTTTAAAGGGGTTTGGGCCCAATATTAACGCAGCAAGGTGATTTAAAAAGCAGCTAAGTAGAAATTTGCTCTCGTCAATAATGGTTTGGGGCCCTTTTTTAAAGGCACAAAACCCAAATGGCCAAACCAAAAACCCGGCAGAAATTTTTCGATGCACCTTTAACCCCAAAAAGGCGAGTACAAAATTCCAAAAAAATCGGGTTTTGGGTTTAAAACGGGTAACTATTCCGATCAGTTGCGGGAAATTTTTGAAGTTTGGTTTCAAAGGGTTTCCTCAAAATTTGGGGGAAAAGCTGTTTTTGAAGCAAATTTAAAAAATTTGGGGGGCAAAACTGAAAGCTGATGTTGCAAACAGAAAATTATTTTAAACCCCAGGTTTGGGGCTAAACCAATTTAACAACATTTTGTTCAAGCATTAACCGCAGATTCAAACTTTGGGGGTTTATATAGTACGAAAGGGAAAAAAGAAAACCCCCCCAAAAATTTAAAAAACTACGACGATTTTTTTTTTAAAATTTTTTAAAAAAGAAGGGGTTTGCTAAACGAAAAGCGTTTGCCGCAGAACCGCCCCAAAAAACGAAGGGGTGCTTTTCCCTTAAGTTTCAATCTTGATTTTGGGGCCCCCAAAAAAAAGTGGTTTCGAGGAATAAAACATACGCTTATAAAAATCGAGCTGATCAAAACGAAATTTTATAATACACTCCGAAAGGAGTGGCTGAAGGGGGCCTTTTTTTTTTCCAAAGATTTGCCTGTTTGGGTGCCTCGGGTTTTTCCCTTCCAATTTGCTAAAAATGAAAGGAGCTCCGGGGAAACTTTTCTAGCCCCCCTTTACAAAAAAAAATACACTGTCCAACAAACAGGAATTTTTCAAAAAGCCCTTCCCAAAGCGGGGCTGATTACACGTGGGGTGTAACCCCCCACGCCCCGCGAACAACTACCGCGACACTTTTTCGACGAATTCAACGGGCAGGCACGCGTAACGGGTAAAGGGAAAGAACAACTTTCCTAAATTTGGAAAAACCCCGACGTTAGAAAGAATAAATTTTGAAGAGTAAATTTTCCAAAAAGGGATCCTGAACGTGCAATCGAATGTAAAAATTTTTCCGGGAGAAAGGCCCCCAGAAAACCCCTCGGCCGTACATGGGATCTTTTTTAAGGGCAATGCAAAAAAATCAAAAGCGGGCAGTGGGTCTTTAAAAAATTTAAAAAAGAAGAGTTTTCGTCTCCCCCTATCCCATCTTTTATTTTAGACCCCATCCAAAAAATTTGGGAGCGTTTTTTGTGGGATCGACTGCAGGATTTGAGGGCACGTGGGCACTGGGGGGGGATGTGGGCCCGCTGAACAGTATAACTAAACCGCAAATTTGGTTTGTTTAAAGGATTCCCGACCATCGATTCAATCAAAGGGAAAAATGACAGTAACCCAAAATTTTAATCTAAAAAACTTGGGTAAAAACATTATGAAAAACCAAATTTTCAAAAACTCAGAAAAATACCCAACATCTGGCAAGGTTTAAAAAAAAAAAAAAGCAGGCTGTTGCTAAACGCCAAACTTTTGTTTTTTGATGATCCCCCTCCGGAAACTTTTAAATAAAATTGCAGTAAAAAATCCCGCAACGGGAACCCAAAAAATCAAAAAACTCGATCGCAACAAACCAATTTTTGCTAAAATTTTCTGTTTTTTTCGGTAACTGCAATGCAAAAAGAAGGTGGGGGTTTTTTTTTCCAACCCTTTTCAAAAATAGCCAGCAAAAATTTTTAAACCCGTACTTGGGACACTTTTTGGGGGTTGCGGCCGCGTCAGGGGCAGTCTCCCGGCGCAACAAGAAAGCAGGCGAAGGGCGGGTTTTCAAACAAACTATCGTTAATTTTAAGTAACAGTAAAAATAAAAAGCCCAAAAGGGAAAAAATCGCCGAAAAACAACAAACCCCCAAAAAAAAAAAAACAAAAAACCCAAACAAACAAAACAAGGAGGAATTAAATTCCTTTTTTGCTCCACTTTTGGCGGGACTTAGGGGGTGGAAATTAGCCCGGGCCCAAAAAAACTAGGAAAACGGAAACCCAAGGATTTAAAACCCAAACCAAAGGGGCCAGGGCGTTATTGAGCAATTTTGACAAACATTGAAAAATTGAAGGATGTTGTTGGGAAATTTTAAAGGGGTTTTTTTCCAAGGAAAAGAACTCGGGTGCGTACCAACAGCGGTTTTTGGTTGTAAAATTTTTGAAAAAATTCAAAAGATTTCTCTGGCCAAACCCCCTGGGTTTTCTGGGCCACGAAAAAAATTATTTTGGTTCCCTTTTGGACTTCCTCCAAGCGATTTTCCCAAAAAAATAAAATTTTTTAAAAAATTTTTATAAAATAAAAATTATTCGTCTAATCCCAAAATAAAACCGAAATTTGGAAAACCCCCAGCTTGTGGTTATTTTTTGTTCATGTTTGTCAGACAAATGGGGCCCCGAGTAAAAAACTCTGGGAATTTAAAAAAAATTTTTTTAAAAAAATTTTACAAATTTTTATGAGCTTCCCTTTTCATGGGGAATGTAATAATTTCAAATCAATTTTTTAAATAAATTTCCCTTTATAAAAAAAATGTCAACATACTGGGCTTTTAAAAAGGGAAAACTAAAACAAGAACAAGGATTTAGATAAAGGAAAAAACCCAAAAATAATAGAAAACGATGGGTTTAAAAAATTTTTTGTGGCCAAACCCGTGGGGAGGAAAAGAAAAGAAAGTTATTGAAAAAAAAAAGTAGATTTTTAGCGGGTTTATAGATTATCCTTTTTCACGATTAATCCCTTTGAAACAAAATAAAAAAAAAATGAAATCAATTGGGGGATTGTTTTTCAAAGATCTTTGGGATAGAACCAAATAAAAATCATTACGTAATGTCAAAAGGTTTAAAAAACAGAAGGGAAAATAAATGGGGAAGGGGATAGGGTAACAAAACTAAAAATTTGGGAAAAATTAAACCAAAAACCCCAAAAGGGGGTTGGAACCCTTGCCCAAGGGCCCTCGGGGAAAAAACCTGGTCCGTGGAACCGCAAAAATCAACAACAATGAAAACCCAAAATCCCTGGGCCCGGACAAGAGCCTTATAATCAAGTGGGGTTCAATAGCAAAAAGGGGTCACGATATCGTAATCGTGAAACATGAAAACTCGAAAGCAGTTGTTAAAAAGTAATTGGGTTTAACCCAATTACATTATATGGAGCCAACAAATTTTACGAGAACGTTTTGAAAAGAAGAATTTTTTTTCAAGGGGAAAAAAAAGGGACAAAAAAAAAAACTCCCGGAAATCGGGGAGTCCCCGTCAAACGCCTCGCGATCGGGGGAAAAAAAATTATAAAATGACCCTTCAAGGGCGAACCAAAACAGACCCAAAAAAAGGTTTCCCGAGACCCAAAATTGTTTGCCCAAAAAAGCTTTTAGATGATATCTTGGGAATAGGGTTTGGTAGATTAAACAATATGGCTCAGTTTTAAACCCGGGTTGGGGGGCTGATGGGCCCCCCAAAAAAAATTTGTTTTAAAGTTTTTAGATGTTTTCAGCCAAAAAAAAGGGTTTTTAATTAAACCATTTCAGATAAAAAAAATTTAAAGGTCAAATTTACTGGGTGCGCTAAAACGATTTAAAAACCCCATACCGAAAAAAAACACCAAAAAAAATCTGGACTGATCCCTTGGGGCAAAAAGTTTTTAAAAAAAAAAGTTTGAGCATTTTTTTAGAACAAAATAATATTAAAAAATAAATTTCAGGAAACGAAAGCAAAAGCGTTTTTGCGAGAAAAAATTAAACGCACGCAAAAACGAAAAATTAAAAAACAAAACCCTAAAGACAAACTAAAAACACCAACAGGACATTGAAAGAAAATTTTTCAAAAACGTAAGGGGGAATTAAAAAAAACCCCAAAAAATCGAACCTTTAAAATGCACCCAATGAAAGCTTAAAAAAAAATCCCAAAAAAAGCAAACGAAAAAAATGGGACCCGAAAACCCCTAAATTAAAAGTCGGTGAAAAAAAGTTTTGAAAACTCTTTGACTAAAAAAAAAATTTTTAAAAAAGGGTTTACTCCAAAAAAGGGGGAGAAGAAGAATTTTTTGTTTGATAAAGTACCTTAACAATAACCTGAACCGGTTTTCCGCGTTTAAAAGATTCAGGGCCCCGGTGAACCTATAAAATAGGTAGTTTTTTCCGGGAAAAAGAACAAAAAAAAAAGAACAAAGGAAAGTTTTCGTTACGAAAAAAAGGGGTTAAAGGGCAAAAAGGGGAGTAAAAGTTTAGTCAAATGGCGTGGGTAAAACGATAAAATTTTTAAAGGTTGGGGGTCCAAAAAACCCCCGGGGGGGTTTTTATCCGGGGGGTGCTAAATTTAAACCCTTTTTAAAAAATTTTTTCATAAATTTCGTTTTTATAGATTTGCATTTTTTTTGGGTTTAAAAATAATAAAATTAAAATATTGGGCGCGATCGTCAAAATCGCATTAGATTTAAAAAAATTTTACAAAGAAAAGGGAAAACAAATTTTTTAATTTTTCTGTCGGGCTGGGAAATTTTGATGGTTTTAAAAAAGGTCGAAAAACTTTCAAAAAATTTCCCTTTCGGGAACGGTAAAATTAAATTTTATAATTTTTTTACAATGTTATACTTGACATTAAAAATTTTTCCCCGTGGTTGGGTCCCGCTATAAAATTTTAAAACTGTAACGGAAAAGGGGACTAAAATTTTACCACATCAATTCGTTGTTAAAATAAAATAAACATCCCGTTATAAAACCCAAAAAGATTTGGGCCCATCTTTTCATTAGAGATTGTGGGGGAAACCCTTTTTCCGGGGTGATTCGCTGGCGACTTTTTCCTGGGGACTTTTCGCTAGTAAAAATTTTTCGTATAGTTTTAACATTCCCTTTTTAAACATATCCATTTTTATAAAATACTTTTTAAACTAATTTGTTTTTTAAAAATTTAAATGACAAGGGGCAAATTTTCACCAAAAAAGTTAAAAAATAAAAAACTAAACCCCGAACTACCCGAAGCGGTAAGGGAAAAGGCCTTGGGCCCGGTTAAAAGTTCAATTTCCCCTTTTACGGGTTATGGGAATGCAAGGGGAATTCCCCCATAAAAATTAAAAATAACAAAAAGCAGAAAAAAATAAAATTAATGAAAGTGCAGAAACCCACGCTAAAAATTTTATTGCCCATGGAAAAATTAATTTTGCAAAAAATTTCCCATCATTTTTTTGACTAAAAAACCGAAATTACAAAAAATATTTGGATCAAACATATCTAAAAAAAAGAAACCCTTTAAACAAAAATAAAATTCCCCTTTTAAAAAATTGAAATTTTATTAAATCCCCTCAAACTACAAAAATTTACGAACCCTTTTCGGGATTTATATTATAATATTTTCGGGCCCCAGCTGTAAATTTATTTTTAAATTTTATCTCCCTCAAAACCCATTCAAAAAGGGTTTTTTTCGAAATAAAAAAGGTTTTTTCTGGGCATTTTTAAAAATTAAAACCCCCCACCTCCCTCCTTTTCTTACATTTTCCTGTTGGGTTTAAATAGGGTTTTAAGATTTTTCCAATCGTTGTCTGTTTTTAAAATTATTGATTGATTAAAAAACCAACCTTTTGGGGATAAGTTCCCCTTGAAAACACCTTTGTAAAAAAACGAGACCCATAATAACGAAAATCGAAACTGTTTGAAAGTTTCCCCCTAAAAAGTTACCCTGATAATCCCCCCTATTGCCCTTTAAAAATAAGAACCCTTTTTTTAGTTTTTTGTTTCCCTTATAAATACCAAAGATCGTTACCTCGTATAAATCAAAAGACCGGAAAAGCGGCGAAACCCTTTCCCTCTTGTAAAGGGTAAATTTTTTAAATATATCCCTCAGTGACCTTTACCGTTATAAATTGATATCTTTGTTTCCCCCTTTTGGGGAAAGTTTCCCGCAAAAAATTTAAATGTAAATAAAAATTTTTTCTAAACCAAACGTTTTAAATTTTCCCGTATTAAACTCCCCCCTGGGGACACTAATTCGTATAAAAACCCCCGGCGTTTGCTTTAAAACCAAAAGATATTCCATAATGATATTTAAAAACCCCAACCAATTTCAATTTTCCGCGGACAGGTTGGTTTTCTTCGGATAAAAAATGAATAAAACCCCTTGGGTCACTTTTCGCTTGTCAATTTATGTCTTTTAAAAATTTAAAAAAGTAAAAATTTTTTAAAACCCTAATTGTTTTTCAACGCATGCGCATGGGGGCGGTAAATTAACAATTTGGGTAATTAAAACTAAAAGTTAAACGGTTTTTGGAAAACCCAAAATAGCCCAAAACCGAGAAATCTTATTGGAGAAAACCCCGGAAAAAAAATAGCGACCCCGGGTTTTTAAAAAGGGGGTTTTTAAAAAATAAATTTTTTTCAAATTTTTTAAAAATCCCAAAAAAAAGTTTTTTAGGGGAAAAATTTTTTTCTGAAAACAAACTTTTTTTCAAACCCCGCAACCAAAAAGAAATCGTAAAAAAGTGGGACCTTGGAAAAAAAAAAAGGGTTTTTTTAAAAGGGTTGGTTTAAAACAATAACCCTTTTATTTTTTAAAACAACATTTTGACGGAAAAAAAAATTCCTTAAAATAAAAAACGGAAAAAAAACAGCCCTTAAAATTAAAATGCCAAAAAATCCAAAGGCGCCGGTTTTTTGCCCGGGGGCCCGGATCTTTTGGGCCCAAATAATTCCTAATTTAAATTTTCACCAAAAAATTTGGGGAAAAAAAGTTTGAAGGAAAAAATTTACCGAACTGGTTCAAAAGGGTTTGGAAAAATTTGAAATAATCAAAGGAAAAAAATTTTTTTTCAAAAACAATTTAAAAAAATGACCATTAAAAGCGGCAGCGGCCCCAAAAGCGCTGGGGGATAAAAACGACCTCCAAACCCAAAAATAAAAAATAAAAAATGCTGCATCAACTTTAAAAACTTGAAAGACAAATGTTTTTCAAAAAGGGCCCGTTCTTTTTTGCGCTAACCCAGAAAAAAAGACCTTTTTCCCCTGTTTTAGAAGTATATTTGTCACCCCTATCAAAAATTTAAATTTTTTAAGGGTTATCAACTTTTCCGTGGAGAAAAATTTAAATACCAAAGTTTGAAAAACAAAAAAAAATGTTTCCCCAAATTAAAGTTTTCCCGGAAATAAAGAAAAAAAAAAAACCCCTAAACCCAAAATATTTTCAGAAAAAACTTCACAAAAACGACTATAAACTTACTGTTTTTTTAAAAATCAATTTCCCTTTTTGGGCCCAAAAAATTCAATGACTAGGTTTTTTGGAAACCCGTACAATAAAAAATAAAAAGAAAAAATTCTTTTGTTTTTCCTTTCTTGCAAGGTTTTTAAAGACAATGAAACCAAATTAAAAAGCCCTTTGTATTAAAGGGAGTGACGTAAACGAATAACAAAGCCACCCAAAAAAAGTAGTTTAAAATTGGAATTTTTTTCAAATTAAAAAATCACAAATTAAAAATTCCTATTTCCCTTGTGTTCCCCCTTTATTTCCGGGAAAGCCTTTCTTCAAAACCCGACTTGGCGTTTGAAAAAAGACCCCAACCAATTTGAAATACAAAGAAAAGTTCAAAAATCATGTTCCGGGGTGGTTGCTAAAAAAAAAGTTTTTTTGGGTATTCGGAATTGAAATTATCTAAAAACCATTAAAAAATAAAAATTTTTCCCCACCCAAAAGCTGTTCCCGGGCCCCATCTCCCAAGGGCCCCGGGTTTATTAACGAAGTTGAAAAAACAATTTGAAATTGGGGTTTGGAAAAAGAGTTAAAAACCCAAAAATTTTTAAAACCAAAACCCCCAACAAAAAAAATTCCCGAAACAAGAGCCAAAACGGAAAATTTTTTCAAAAATTTTGAAAAAAAAACTTTTGGGTGATCAGAAACATCCCACAACAAAAAAGTACATGAACCCTTGGGCATTGGACCGGAAAAGGAAAACGAAGGAGCGGCCTCATGAAAAATTGGGGAATTTTTAAAAAATTTTAAAGGTCCAAATTTTTTTTAATTTTCCCGTTTTTTCTTCCAATTTCGAGGATATGACACCAAAATTTTCGTGAAGCTTTTGGTGATCCGATGTAAAAAACCGTTTTAAAAAACTCGACAAAATCGATCCCAATGCATTCCAAATAATTTTGGGAAAAATAAAATGTCAGTTACGCTAGGCAAATTACTTTTATTTACCCGCCTGCAGTTTTTTTGGCAGCATCGAAAATTTAGCTAGTAAAAAAGCGCTGGGTTTTGGGGCCCGGGAGTAAATTTAATAACCTACAAGACGGGGTTTTTGGAAAACCCAAAATTTTTTTACGACCCAAAAAAGGAGTTTTTTCCATACGAGTATCCGACGATTGGAGAAAATTTAGAAACATCTTTTCCTGACAATGAGAAATTTTTACTCGCAACTCGAAAAATTGAAAAATAAACACCGTGACGAATTTACAAATAAAGCACAAGATAATTTTGGGAAAAGATTTTTTAATTTCAAGGTTTTTTGGTTTATTAACAAAGATTTGTATTTGAAAACTTTACGTGTTTTTTTTTTTTTAAAAAAATAAAAACCCGAAATTTTTTTTTGAAAAGTTTTCCCAAGAAGCCGGTTTATATAGATTATGGACAAAATCCTTGGGTGGTAATTATTCCCGCCCCCCGGGCTGTCATGGGGGCTCCCGTAAAAAATTTTTGTAAGGAAGGTTGGAAAATTTCTTTACTGAAAGTTTTATATGTTCAATTTATTGAGAAAGGGGAACCGGGGGCGGTATTATGTATAACGAAGAAATATCTGAAACCCCAAAAAAACAAATAATTTTGGGAAAAAAGTAATTAATAAAAACCTAAACCTCCCCTTCCGAAGTAAAAAAAATAGTTTTTCTAAGGTTGTCAAAACTTTTTCCCGGGGATTTCGAAAGGCGAACCAATGCCTTTTGGGGGGAATTTCATTGGGTCAACCCCGGGGGATCAATTTTTATCGGAGAAAAAGAAAAAAAGATACCCCCACGGTGTTTTTATTTCGTTTGAAAGTTGGAAAACTCGATAAAAACCAAATTTTACTACAAAAAAGATTTTCAAAAACAAAGATTACCCCCTTTTTTGGGGCATAATCAATGAAATTTAAAAAATTTATAAAAAATTTGGTTATTTTGGGGAAGGAACCAAAAAAAGGCTCCACACCAACCAACAAAATTTTATTTGGGCCCAAAAAAAAGTACCAAAAAAAAGCTTTAAAACCCTAATTAAAGTTTTGCAAATTTTAAAGTTTTTAAAAAAAAGCAATTTCCCATGCCGGACTTTGTGGTTTAAAAAGTTTTCGTGTTCTAAAATTTAATCAGTCGCCGTGGATGAGAGGTTACATTAATTCAAACACTTCAAGAAGAGCTGTAGCTAAAACTGATTTTGAGAAAAACTTTTTCAAACTGATGAACAATTCGGTGTTCGGTAAAACGATGGAAAATATTAGGAAACGCGTAAATATCGAACTAGTCAATGATGTCAATCGCAGAAACAAACTTGTGTCAGACGATGATTTTGTGAGCATGAAAATATTTAATGAGAATCTTGTTGCGATACAAAGAAGAAAAACAAATCTAAAACTAAACAAGCCGATCTACGTTGGAGCTTCAGTGTTAGATTTATCAAAGTGGCTGATGTACGATTTTCATTATAATTTTGTTAAAAATCAATGGCCGGCTAGTAGATTATTATTTACTGATACTGATTCGCTCGTATATGAAATCGAATGTGAGGACGTCTATCAGGATATACATGATAATAGATATCTATTTGATCTTTCTGATTACCCACGTGACAGTAAATTTCATGACGACACAAATAAAAAGGTTATTGGTAAGTTCAAAGATGAAATGAACTCGAGCGCTATCAAATACTTTATCGGATTACGCAGCAAAATGTATGCCGTATTGTTAGACAATAATAAAATAACAAAAAAAGCAAAAGGTCTGCCTCGTGATTTTGTTAAAAAGTTTATAAAATTTGATGACTACAAGTACGCGCTTGATGGTGGTGTTAGTTTTATAAGAGCTATGTCAATTCGGACAAATCATCAAAAGCTCGAAACAGATGTCCTTATCAAACGCGGTTTGAGCAATTTTGATGATAAACGTTATTGCGAAAATGGGGTAGATACATTTGCACTTGGGTATTGTCATGATGATAGAGATATATTTGACATTATCTTTGCAAACTGAAATTTTATCTAAACTTATAAAATAATGTTTGAAAATTTGACAGTAACAAATAGCTACAGTAGCAAAATCAAATATCTAATGATGGACGGCAAACCATTGACAGTTGAAATTAATAACGAAACATCAGGCATATGTTTTAGTGGTACCCGTGACAAGTTAAAACTTTCGCTCATCAGATCTGATGACAGCGAGTATTTTAATTATCTCGAACAATTGTATCAAAAGTTGCTAGCGGAATTTAACAACTTTCACTGTCCGATTAGTCAGCATAAATATACTAAACTTACAATTGATCTTGGTCGGTCAAAAGTATATTTTATCGACAAAAAATATCCTCTAAACAAACTAGAAATGAAAGTTTTGTTTGAGTCCCGTCGTCATGTGAGCGGTAAAGTAAAGTTTAGTCTCTATCACCATGATAATGAAATATTTTTAATATCATCAGTTGAAACATTAATCATTGGTGATGAGATATAATATCACTTACTTGTGAACTGACCTGCACCGTTCTGGTACAATTATCAGCCTTTTCATCTACTGAGAGAGGTAATTACCTTATACAATTATCAGCCTTTTCATCTACTGAGAGAGGTAATTACCTTATACAATTATCAGCCTTTTCATCTACTGAGAGAGGTAATTACCTTATACAATTATATCTGCGCTAGAATCAGCCTTTAGTTTTTGTGTAGGTGAAAAAACTTTGGTGTTTTTAGGTCTTAAGAGAAGTAATTTGTATTTGTTTTGAGGATGGGGATAACTTTTGCGCCAGAATCAGCCTTTTCATCTACTACTAATGTAACGTTACAGCTGTTTGAGCAATTGTTATAAATAAAGTCTATTCGTCTTTTCCTATAATTAACACAAGAACAAAGTAAGATAAATGTGTAGATGTACATATTTTGCTAAAATGTGCACACACACAAAATTGTGTCACATGGAAGTCGTAGACCGCCAGGAACACATGTTAGAGAAATGTGTACTTGTACAAATTTTAGTTTCTTTTTGCAATGCACATGCATCAGCCACAGCCGCCCATCGTACACAAAGCCTAACCCCACCCCCTCCAAACCGTAAGTCCCCTTAATGGAAACTGAATTGCTCCTAATGTGACAAACCTGTTTCATTCAGTGTGAATGTATAGATAATTTCGTATTTGCAGAAGATTATTTTGAAATTGAATGAATTAACTGGAAAATGTAGTTTGTTTATTTTGTCAACCTTAGCAAAAGTCAATAGAATGAAATAAATCAATAATTTTCTGTTCATGCATTAGTGATATTTCCTAATACCTGCAAGTAATCATCTACAATGGTCAGACAATTTCCAGGCAAAATAAGAGAATAAATATTAATTATAATCTATGTGGATAAAGTCGGATGTAATTGACAGTTAATTGACTCAGTTAATGCAGCAATACCTAGAACAAGTTCGAAATTTCTTAAATGTGACTCAAAGTTATGATGATATCAGAAACTGCTAGATATAATTTAAAGACATCCCTCCCCTCCCACCCACCCCCAAAATAAGTATGTACTTATGCAGAGGAAATAGACCAGAAATAACGTAGTTACGTCACAAATATTATCATGACACTATCGTTGCTCAGACAATCAAAAGCGAATATGTTTGAAATTCATCGGTCTATAAAACTAGCCACTGCTTTGTATGGTAGAGAGCGATCACGGGCTCTCAAGTAGGAAACACTCGGGCCTCTGCTCGTTCTTGTTGAAGCAAAATTTTTCTTTCTTAAACTTAAAAATTGTTGTTTTGGACCTGGGCCCACTTACGGATTGACCCTCTTCCTCTTGTCCACCCTGTGAGTCGTAATTTTCCGTTCACTTTTTATATCCAAGTTCACCTGACAATTTGTGTTCGTTTTCCTTTAAACGTCCATGGTGCTGAAAATTTCTTATATGCTGATTCTAGATCTTTGATAGAAGTCAGTTACACAACAATATATAAACACCATACCAACGCCAGATGTGCAAACATATTTATAAAAAAATAACAATGCATTCCTCTTTTTCTCTAAAGTATTTACGCAGAATGGTAGCATAATAGTCTAGACGAAGTTCATTTAATCCAAAAAAACGACTAACATAAACAAAAAAGGAAAAGAGTACAAGTTACAGTCATAAAGGTTGAAGGAAAATATAAAATATGGGAACAAGAAATCAGCTTGAAGAATTTGCATCCTTCTAATGATTGATAGACCGATTGGGAAATCTTTATTTTTTTAAATTCCTTTTATTAAATGTGAGACGAAGAGCTTAACTAATTCCAGTGACCTAAATTTGACAACGTAGATGAACTAGTGTAATCAATAGTTATATCATTCCAGAAAGATTAATGTCATTATGAGAATAAAACCCTTTGATTCTGAAAAAAAATATATTAAAATTTACTAGATTGATAAAACATTCTTCTTCTTCTTCTTCTTCTTCTTCTTCTTCTTCTTCTTCTTCTTCTTCTTCTTCTTCTTCATTATTATTATTATTATTTTTATTATTATTATTATTATTATTATTATTATTATTATTATTTATTTTTTTATTTTTATAAATTATTATTATTATTATTATTATTATTATTATTATTATTGTCATTATTATTATTATTATTGTCATTATTATTTTTATTATTATTATTATTATTATTATTATTATTATTATTATTATTATTATTATTATTATTATTATTATTATTATTATTGTCATTATTATTATTATTATTATTATTATTATTGTCATTATTATTATTATTATTATTATTATTATTATTATTATTATTATTATTATTATTATTATTATTATTATTATTATTATTATTATTATTATTATTATTATTATTATTATTATTGTTGTTGTTGTTGCTCATTGAACATGTTCCATCCAGTTAAAATTGTGATTCCTTATCTTATTTGCTGCTTGCTATATGACCCTAGTAATATGTCTGGAAATTTATCCACAGCTATGCTCAAAGTTGGGATCATTTATTAGGGATTGGGTACATATATAACTGGAAAATTATGTATCTTGTTATGTACAAGTCTTTTATCAATACTTTTGAATTCAATGCTTCGGTGTTAAATTAGGATGAAAATACCTCCATACAAAATCATTCTCATTCAGATTATTTTCTGTAAAATCTTACACAAGCCATTTTTACACCTTTCACATCACAAAAACACCGAACCTCAGAAGAGCAAAAAGAATAGACTCAGCCATTGTATAAAATACTTACACTTTTCACTGGCCAACGAACCCGTTAAAGAAACATACATAGTTTATGTAAAGCATGTAGTGTTTAATATACTTATCTTTTCTGAGACCGATATACATCTGTAAGCTTAAAGATTCGATAATATATCTTGTATACCTACATAAACAGTTACTTAGTAAACCAAACAAATCCTTTCCAGTCACATCTACAGAAATCAACATCTAAGTATGTAAAACAACTTAGGGTTTTGA
>JAEAOA010000290.1:422500-457500 GCA_016746295.1 Potamilus streckersoni
ATTTTGTTAAAAGTTAAATTTAGTGAAAGATAGATGTAAAGCTCCCAGCTCCCAGTCAGCAAATGCCGAAGGTTAGATGGTTCAATATGCAAAAAGGGTGAAATTCATTCAATAACAATTTAATAACAATTTAATAGTCATATGATTCAAATTTCCAATTAATCTCCATCCACTCGACCCTTAATTGACCTATTACATCACTTGATTAGCAATGAGATATTGATTTCCACCTGTTCTTGTATTTTACTCATCTTTGGTATTCTTCTAGCTCGTATTTCTCCGAGTTCCTTCGCCTCTTCCTCCCCGACATTTTTCAAATACCTTCTCCTCCTCTTTGACTTCTCTATACTCATTATCGTCCTCCTCTACTTTCTCCACCAGACTCCTTTTCCTCCTCCTCCACTTTCTCTCCCCCTTCTCTCCACCGAATAAACTTTTGTCGGCTTTGACTGTTCGGCTAGCCTCAATTCTGTCTACAACTCTTGTGGACTCAGGTCTCAAATGAACCAGAAGTTCTGTCCCCTAAATGTTTCCTGTTAAAATAGTACAATATTTTTCCTTATCCCTCTTCTCTCACACTGCACACAACTTAGCATCAGATAACGGCTATTAAATTCCTTCTATCAAGCATTCATTTACATCGAGATACACATACGTTTTTATATAGTAAAACAACATCATAATACAGCACGGTATCAATTACTTCTTATGCATACATCGATAAATTGCTTCGCATCAGTACATATTCCTAATACTAAAACATATCACAATAATCAGACGCATTTGTTTACCTTTCACTCATACAATGTATACAAATATTCAAATGCCCATACTCTGAGATATGCATACGTCCATAGTAAGTAATCTTACATATTTCAACTATTTTCCAAATTCACAACTCAAGCAATCGTAAATTCTAAAATAACGAATTAATAAATGCACTGGATTGCTACCAAGTAACCTAACAGCGAATTACTAGAATAATTCTGACCATAAGCTAGCAATCTAAATAAATCCGCCGCGCATCTAATAATTCTCTACGTAAAACTCAATCCCATTTCTCAAATACGCATGTATGTGAAAAACTGCAAAAAGTAATCATACGTGCTAAACGATGCTAGTAATTAAGTATTCATACTATAAGTAAGCATAATTATAATGCCGTAATATTCAGCAAAATTCAAGCAATTCATTTACTGACCTTTTCGAAGCTTTTTCGTTCCTTAGAGTCTACCTTTAAGTCTTACCTCCAAATTACGAGTGGCTTCACGTAGTAATCTGTCCAGGAGAAACTAACTTGTAATTTACAAGTTGGAAGGTAACATTTATTTCAAATTGTAATCACACCCTCCATCTCAATTCCGATTTGATATTGCTGTGAACCGATCAGATCAAACTTAAAGGACGTTGTACTTCTCGCAGTCGTCAACGTGGGAACGGATGAGAACACGCTCCACTCACCCCGCGGGCTTTCCTCTGATCTTAGGACTAAGCTGTAACACACAGATGTGAAGTGATGCGATCTATCGCATGTGCCGATTCAAGTTTTCGGATCTCCGCCTGGTTATTTAACCTTGCCTAAGAGTTTAACATTCAACTGGGGCAACCTTTAGACATCAACCACATGGCTAAGGTTATATTCCCCAAACAGTAGATTATAGCTTTCTTATACATGACATTATAGTAGGCGCTTAGCAAATGTGACAATATGCACCCTTATATACTGTTGTAATAATTAAACTCAATCTGCTCCACCCCCACAGCACCACTACAACAAAAACATTAGAAAAGAAACAAAATGTTTTATTAGTAAATCTCTCTTGTTTTGCTTGTTCACATTTATTACAACTCTTTGATCTTAACATTAGAAACAGAAAAGATTGAGAATAATAATTAGTAAACCAGGTCCTAATAATTAACGTTCTGAATAAACTTTAATGGCATACCAAACAATTTCAAACGCTGTAGGTGTTGATGTGCCTATAGTGGCCGGTAGTCTCTAATGTACTAATGTAACAATGGCTTGAATCATATTAATTTTCAAACAGTCGTTTTGCTGAATAAGAGCAAAATCATTTAAGGTTTCTTTATTTGAATTCACTATAATTTACTAATTTCTAGTTAATGTCGCTTTCAAAGAATATTATAAAGAACTTCGTATTTCCAGAGAAATAATAAATAATTTCACACTAAACAAATCCTACATACAACAATATAAATCACTTCTGCCCAGATAAATGTTTCAGTAAACAAAACTAAGACACAAAGGTAAACCACTAATGAGTACCAAAATTTCATTTCTGGAAACATTGCAATTATAATTAGAAATTCTGTTATTAAATTTATAATAAAGAACACGGTCAAAAAATTGTCCTTGACTCAAAGATAAATATGTTTAGTTCTATTGATAATGATCGTGACGTTAAACCCACACACTCATAGAGAAAATATTAGCGATGTGTTACTTACAGAATAAAAAGACCCCCAATGATTCTGGTCAGATGGACAATGAACTTGACTTTGGTCAAGGTCAGCAATAAAATTAAATATTACATTATCCAGAGTATATAATGAATACAAACATTTAATAAACAATGTATACCTACAACAACATATTCAAACGTTTAAAGCCTAGAGTGTTTCCTACTCATATTTTGATTATATCTGTTCCGATTTTTTTTTAATGTTCATTGAATCACCAGATTATGATAAATTTAATTTTCCGTGTGTCATCGAATGATGCAGAAACCTTAAGCGTGCACAGAAACAGAAGAGCATACCGCTGACATGGATCATGAACACGACCCATGAAATCGAAAGAAACATCACTCGGCCATTTCACACAGCTCGTGAACTAACCGCGAAAGAAGTTGTATGTATCCACTGCAATATTATGGGGAGACTATTCACATTTGGCGTATTGCACATGTTACGACAGCAAAGGTCGAAGTCTTATATATCTGAATCTCTTTGGCAAGACTTCTAAATGTGAGATATGATTATAGGAATTATATAGGAACTTCAATGAGGTCTGTCTGAACCTTTTTGGCAAGACTTCTAAAAGTGAGACCTGAGTAGACGAATTAAAAAGGAACTTCAATGAGGTCTGTCTGAACCTTTTTAGCAAGACTTCTAAATTTGAGACCTGAGTATAGGAATTATATATGAACTTCAATGTGGTTTGTAATACAATTGATCAGCGTCGTACTAATATCAGTATTTGCTTTGATAGATGTCAATGGGATTGCTCCGCTGCGTTCTGGTATTCTAATCAGTTTTGGAAACCCGATTTAATATACCTGGGATAATCGAGGTTCGATCTAAAAATATATCATGTTTATATCTTTGTTTTAACTGTCGTTTTCATTAAATTGATGACGTATCTATCAAGCCTAAGTTAAGATAATCAGTTTTCCGATTAATGATTGGGTGAAGGGGATGTGATTGATATTTGTTTAAAAAGTTCTCCTCTAATTTATTTTAACCATTAAATAATAAGGCTTTTATGGTTACTTATTGGAAAGATCTTAAGCGGAACATCTTTGAGCTGTTTTATACGCAAGTAGCGCCTAATCGCCACTTTTCTACGTTCCTTTGTTTTGTTCAAATAAAGATTTAGCTGTAAGCTTTTTTTGAATATGTAGTTAGTCATTGCCTCTTTGCGGTAAAAGAGCAAAACAATTTGTCTTTTCCGGACACGACTCAGGTAGATATGTTTAGATAAACATCCGCTACAAAGGATAGCTTTATTGAAAGATAAAATCCCTTACACAATCAGTTTTCTGCACTAAAATTCAGGATGTCGTTAACAATGCACCCCATTGATTTTTAACGTAGTCCCGAGAAAAGAAAAGTCTAACTGAATTCATGTGATTACGTATCATCATAATGTTTACGGAGAGGGTTTATTTTCAATAGAGCGGAATACATTGAAATAACGTATGACTATAGTACATGTACACTCATAAACAAGGCAGACTGCTGAACAATATCCAGATGAGTACATCTCATTGGACACTAAGGACTCGTAAGATTTATGGAAATGAGTGATTACATTTATTTTCAGCGTCATGTGTGATTGTCGATGTAATCGCACGCGTCGGTCAGCGTATCCGCTATTCGCTCAGTCCATTTTCGTAAGCAAATGGCGAAGACACTGACCGTCACAGTGCCCCTGCATAATTCATCTAGTTGTGACTTTACCGCTTAAGGTGTTAGCATCGTAAAAAATATTTCAGATTTTATGTCATTCCAGTGATGAAATGGTCGCATGGTAAGGAAACGTTAACTGTAAAATGCCTTGTACATGATATATAACGGCTGAATTTGAAAACGGTTATTTGTCTTAACGAATTGAAGCTAAATAAGAACACTCATAAGGAACTTGCGTTCGGTCAAGGCTGGTGTCATGCTTTAGCAAATGTGTTCAAGTACAATTACTTTGATGAATCGTGTTATTATTTTGAAGCAGCTAATTAGTTATTTAATAATAAACATTGAAACAGAACCTTATGATGTCGAATACATCCTAAACAAGATAACATAACTACACAATGTGTTCCTGTAGTTTTAAGCATTGATGTAAGTATCTATCTGTCTGACTGATTTTATTGTTATAATCTAACAGCTTAAGCTTACTAGTTAACACGGGGTGGGGGATAAGTATCAGACGGGGCGGTTGCCCATGGCGCCAGATGTCTTCGGGTGCCAGACCTTTGGGCCTTGATAGACGCCCCCAGGCGCCATTTACCCTTAGTATGCCACTGCTAATACGTGGACTGGGAAAGAACAATCATACTTCAGTTTTCTTTCTTCTATTAACAAATACAATTTTATGGACAATTAATTCCTTTGTATATCAGTTTAAATTGAACGCAACTAATTCCATAAACTCAAGATAAGAATACATACCACTACAGTTGTTAATATGTATATAATGGGTAGAAAATTTTAGTCGCGGTGAGTTTCACCCTTACAAACATATTCAATTGAAAAATGCTGTCTTCGTAATCAAATATACCATCAGGTGAATAAACAGAAAATTTTAAAGTTTCATGATTTATATATTTTGGAATTAAACGTGAAATCACTGATATTTATGATAGTAAATTTACATAGCAACTTATATTATCGATTAAGGATTTATTTTATTTTCCACTGATTTTATCTTGATGGCTTGCATCATCTTCCACATTAAAAATTATATTGCAACAATAGATTTCCGTTTTGTATTCCAATACGTGTATACAGTACAAAGAGTTTAGCTTTTATGAAAGGAACCGTTGTTCTGTAAATAAATAAATAATATTAAACAAAGTTAATGCATCACAATTTCTAGTTTGGAAGTCCTGTATTCTATTCTAGTACAATCCGTGCTTTTCGTTTGGAAGTCTTGTATTCCAGTCCAATACAATTATGCAGGGCGTGCTTCTGGTTTTTGAAGTCCTGTATTCCACTCCAATACACTCATCCGTGGCGTGTTTCTGGTTTGGAAGTCCTGTATTCCACTCCAAAACACATCCGTGGCGTGCTTCTTATTTGGAAGTCATGTATTCCACTCAAATACACTCAAACGTGGCGTTCTCTAGTGTTGAACCAGAATATAGACTCTAAGACGTCGGCAGTACTCACATAAGCATAACGCCCACTGATTTGTAAATAAGCATATCACTTCTTGCGGATACATACTGTAATTATTTCTAAGTTTTCTAATGAAATACGTATCGAAAGGCAACATTGCGTCAAGACAAAATAAGAGAGAAATAACAATATTTTATTTGTGAGAAATAGTAGTATTTATAAAGATAACAAAATCATACTATTGATAAATATTTTAGCTATGACATAGCGATTACTCCATGGAGAAAAGTGTAGACCCTTAACTGCCGGTACATTATGTCGACATCGGACATAGGTCTATAATTTTTAAAGTAAAATGCGCTCTGTGCAGAAGTATTAAAATGTACCAGTTTAACTTCTTCAAGAGGCTTTTGGGGCACTGGATTATTCACTGATTTTATGAAATAATGCAATTTTAAAAATAGCTTTTCAATAAAGAATTATATTATATTAACCAACTTTGTGGGAGTTATATTTAGAAGCATTTTACTGAATAATAGCAATGCAGTTCTTAATTCAATATAGAAAAGGACTCAGGCCCGTCCCTAAGATGTGCAGGGGCCCAATTCAGCTTTCGGGTTTTAGGCAGTAGGCAATGAGAGCAGAACCCCAAGCAAAAAAAAAAAATAAAAAAAAAAAAATAAAAATAAAAAATACACTGCGAAGAAACGCGGGGCCCAAGGCGATTGCTTCGTTAACCTTGCACTAAAGGGACAGAAGTCTGCAGTAATTTGGAGAATAATCAGTTCCAAATTCGCCCGTGCACTGGCCAAATGCTGTCATTAAAGACTTCAGTTCATAATAAGAAAAATCACTGTGTGAATGTAAAATCAACAGTAAGACAAACTTTAGTATGTCATGTGTACATTTAACATAAATCAGTATGCAAGACCATCATCGTAAGTATATAAGGATCTTTCCAATTTTTAATATTGGTGTGAACTTCACACCAATTCTTCTATTTAAAAAAAAATGTAACGCGGTTAATATTTAATCACTTTCAGTTGTAGTTAGTGTCTTCTCACATACCGTTCTTCAGTTGTTACTAAACATTTGAAATATTCTTTAAATTTAAAGTCTAAATACCATCTATATCGTCTGGCTTGCAACAGCAAATATTTCATTGAAATTTAAAGATTTTCCCAATTTCTATGAATTCATCAATCTTTTGACTTAAACAAAATTACGTTCAAAATTATAATCGTATATAAAAATCTGAAGATTTGCCTGAGGAAATAACTCTCATCATTTTTAGATTCATTTAGAGCATGAAAATTTAAAATCCCATTCTGAGGTATATTTTTATGCTTTGAGTGACACCTGGGTTGAGTCTAGTCTAAACTAAGCTTAAATCTAAATTAAAGTGAGACCACGTCAATGCTTTGAGTGACACCTGGGCTAAGTCTAGTCTAAACTAAGTTTAAATTTGAATTAAAAAAGACCACGTCAATGCTTTGAGTGACACCTGGGCTAAGTCTAGTCTAAACTAAGTTTAAATCTAAATTAAAGTGACTAAGTTTTCAATGCTTTGAGTTACACCTGGGCTAAGTTTAGTCTAAACTGTTTAAATCTAATTCTAAACTGAGCGTAAATTTGTGGGAAACAGTGACCAGTTAAAATCAAAACTAAATGCTAATTTGAATGAAACCGGACACATATCTAGTCTAAACTCGGTATAAATATGAGATATTTTTTCAGACAAATGTTAAATGTATACACTTGGATGATGCGTGTAACAGTCTTTTGTGTTGTTCGCCTCGAGGAAGACATTGTATGCCGAATATCTATAGATATTTGAATATATTTATTCTCAAACCCTACATTATAACTTTTATTTTTCATTCAGCTTGAAGGAATTTCTTCCAAATTTAGGATCATTTCATGTCCAATGGAAAAGCTAAGAAGACTGATAGGGTATGAGTTCACCATTACACAAACCTACGTATAAATTCGATGTCTACCGTTCGATCAGCGTGATAACGTGACAAACCCATTAACGTTGATTTTCGGCGGTCGTAGAGATTCCATATGATGCTTGTCAGCAATGCAAGACATTTATGACACCATGGTGGTATATCAGTAGAGCAGTCTAATATTTTGAACTGTCGGCCATTGATGCTATTGCCAGTCTTAAAATACTAACATATTCAGCACAGTCTAAAAAGAAAACATGCTCATTCCATTAAAGAACTAAACAGACAAGACTGAGAGGTTATTTATTCCAATTTATTTGTTGGAAAAATGCATTTGGTAGTTAATCTGTCAAGAGCACGCCTTTAGAAATTGATTATTTTGGGAGGAAATTAGCCTAAAAAGGCCTTAATATTTGACAATCTAACTTTACGACATCCTTTGGTTATGTAATTACATCTGAAATACTGTAGCTAAGCTACCAGTCTGTTCAAGTTACAGAATTGCCGTCTCAAATGCCAGTCGCGATTATATGTATTTAGATGATCAATTGACTTCTGGGATACGAGGTCAATGCTCATCCCATTTATTACTGTAGTTATTTTTGTTGGCGTCTTGCTACTGTCGTTGTTACTGTAATTTGTTTTTGTCTTCTTGAGCATTAATGTGGCAATTGAACGAGGACTTTTAAAGTGTTAAGTGGAATTAAAAAGCTAACCGTGATAACATAGCACGTCAATGTTAATAGTTAACCGCTGACTAAAAGCGTTTAATCGCTTTTAGCACAGATGTGAACTGGTATCCTATAACATAAAAAACCCAGCCAGTCACAAAGCTCGTTATGTGTGTTTAAGTAACCATTAAATTATTTTTATTTTAAAAATGATCAGGTTTTGCTTACAGTGTGTGAGAAAGTTTGATATACATCGCATGCATAGAAAAATAGATAAACAAAACAAAACAACAAAACGAATGAAAGAAAGTAAAGAAAATTAAACTTAATGCTAAAGGAAGCATTCATCTGTTCATTAATTCCTTAATTATTAACCAATCAAATGCAACTAGACTATAACTAAACAAATGGAAGTAAACTATAACCAATCAAAGGGAACAATACCATAACTAAAGAAATGCAGCAAGGCATATGAAACAACGTGTTTGGTAATAAACAATTTGATTTTGACACTGATTCTTCAGAAGGGGAGTCTTCCATTTTTAATCTTGTCATGACACGAAGGAAGTTTGAGAAGTTTGTTTGAACATGCAGGGACTATCGTAAGATAAATATACATTTTATATGAGAAATAGCAGTGCATCGGACGGCTACACAATTACATTTGAAATGCTGGAGGCAAGCAACCTAATGCAATTTTACCTGTAGGATTTGAATTAATGTTTCACTCCACTCAGAATTAACAAAGGCGTTGCTTTATAGTTTGTTTTGTTTTTTAAATCCAAACTTTTGTCTCTTTTCGAAAATGTTACGGCGATTGATTTAGAACTTTATAAACTGAAAAAGTCATGAAAACTGGATGACAGATCTAAGTCATAAAGATATAAAATTATGTATCCGTCATAAGTGAAACCTGCATAGTCGACCTGCTGGAGTCCTGGCAGGCCGTTTGACCAGCATTACAGAGGTGACCCACTGGACTTCCGACATAACTATTAGTTGATTGTCATGTGGGGAAAGAATAGTGTATACAAAGAGAGTCAAAACTGATACTACTAGTTTACCGCTGACCGCGTTTGATTTGTTTTGGAGTTGTTGTTTTTTTAGGGGTGTTTTTTTGTTTTGCTTTTTATCCCTTCGCCGCTTTTAGATTGCAGTTCATATCTTTTTTTAAAGCGACTACATTAACGGAATACTCCTTACACGTTAGCAGAAAATTGATAACCGCTGTCTAAAAGCAAATGCCAGCTTCTACAAAACGGTGAAATGATGTTTCAGGTCAAAATTACATCCGGTACAACAACATTTTACACATATTAGTACAATGGATGTAGCAAACACTAAAATGCGATTCAAACTTATGCAGATAACAGTAAATAGCAGAAATGGATAAACATGTGTACAACTAAACTAACTACAAACCATTTTCCAGTAACAGTATTAATCCTTGATATATGTAGGATTATATCTATTTGTTAGTTTGTATCCTTTAGGGTAAGTCACTTAGCATAGCAAATTTTGGGCTGTACTAGCGTTTCTAGCAGAGTATATACGAAAGTACGAGCAGCCTATTTATAGGACACAACGAGACAGCCGTGAAATATCGTGGAAATGCCTTTATTGGAGTTCTGTCTTGTATAAATTGGTGGATTTTGCACATATGGGCAACATATCTAGACATTTCCAAATATTTCAACCCATTTGGCAACATGAATGTTTTCAAAATGCCTATGAGTTGTTTTCTTTATATCAAAATTCAATTTCGTTTTTAAGTTCATATTATATACTTTGATTGCAATGTTATGCATTAGAGTACCATAGAAAAGTCTCCAAGAATTAATTTTTAAAAACTGTGCAAGTCTCTGTGGTCGTTTTTCATATAATGGTATTCAACCTACTCTTCCGACCCCTAACGTTTTGAAAGCTTATTTCGTTCTTGCAAGAAACGAAAGAAAACTTGCCAATTGATCAAGAAAAATTAAATTATCGTATCTTGCATCAGGCAGTGACAGTTTATAATATGTTTGCGTATTTATTAAACATCGTTTAATGTACGTACATGCAATTAGCATTTTATATTAAGTAGATTGAGAAGGCTGGTCTACAGGCAAAATGCTTCCGAAACAGAGTAGTCAAAGCTTACTAATTATGGGTCAATGATAACTAAATGATGCTAAAAATTGTTGATTTGCTCTATTCTAAAACTAATGGTACTAGGTCAGTATATACGACCCTTGACGTGGGAATGACGGAAGGAGGATAAGTGAGTTATAAAGAAATGGATCCCAATTTAAATCATAAATGACTAAAATACATCTATGATTGGATCTATGAATCTATGACTGGGTTTGTACAGTAAGTACATCTTTGACTGGATCTATGAATAAATCTATGGATGGGTTTTGGACAGTATTTGTTTTTAGGCAAAACAATGAATGATGTAATTTCAAGCTGATATTGCGTCATAAATGATATTAATCGTATCTTGTTATTCACAGAAGTCATAACTAAGCTTATATCACTTTCCTGAGCAAATTGCCCTATATCGTGCCGTCTTATTTTTCAGTGTCTGGTTTTGAAAAGGGACACATTTCTGTTCACCTAAAGTGATCAGAGATGCTTCGTACTTGTCTGAACCAAGCTGATAACGTCTGCTATGTGTGCGGTGAAGTGACTTTTGCATTGAAAAGTGCAGTATAACCACTATGGTTAAGAAAGCCTATCATCTTTATTTTGGCTGCAGAGTTGGAGATCAGGACAAGAGATGGGCCTCGCGCATATGCAGCAATACTTTTGCAACAATTATTCGCCAGTGGTTGAACAGGAAAAGGAAATCTATGCCTTTGCAGTGCCAATGTTTTGAAGCCAACAGATCATATCAGCAATTGTCATTTATACATGGTGTCACCAGTTGGGAAAGGTGTGTGAAAGAAGAAAAGTGGACTGTGCATTATCAAAACATTCCGTTACCTATACGCCCAGTAACCCACGGAGAAGGACTGCCGATTGCTGAAACTTATAGTCCGGAACCAACAGTATCATGACCCACATTTTCCGAACCTCCCACTCTGAGCCATACTTCATAACACAAGATGAACTGACCTTGTCAGAGATTTGGAACTATTCAAGAGTAAGACAAAGCTGTTGGGCTCCACACTACAGCAGTGGAATCTCCTGGCAGGTGATGTTAGGGTTTCCATATTACGTGACCGTCAAAAGGATCTTGTCCCATTCTTCTTCATGGAAGGTGATCTTGTAGCCTAGAACGACATCGATGGTATGATGGCGGCCCTCAACATCGCTCATGAAGTACATAAGTGGAGACTGTTCATTGATTCATCCAAGACAAGTCTTATATATGTTTTGCTGCATAATGGTAATATGTTTTCATCTATTCCAGTTGGTCATCCATTCCATATGAAGGAAACCTATAAAAATATGAAACAATTTTTGAGGTGAATAAACTATCACAAACATCAGTGGCAGCTTTGTGTTGATTTGAAAGCCCATGCTCTCTTGCCTGGTCTGCAGACTGGATATACTGCTGTTTTCTTTGCGAACGGAATAGTCGTTAGAGAGATTCCTTTTATATCATGAAAATTGGACCAATCCGAGAGTCAATGGAGACTAGGAGGAAATGTGATCAGCATCCACCACTTGTTGAATCAAAGAGGATTTTGTGTTCCTTGTACATCAAGCGGGTTCTGATGAAAAACGTTGTCAAGGCCATGGAAAAACACAAGCAGCTTTCAAGTACCTCGGTGGAAAATGTTCAAGGTTAAGTGAAGCTTAGAAAAAAAGAAAGTTGTCTTTGTTGGACTTTTTGGAGTTGATGACTTTAACCGTGCATTGCGTGGCAAGGAACGAGGTCATGGAAAGAAAGCCTTCCAGTTAGTGGCAACATATTTTCTAGGAAACAATAAGGCAGAACACTAAAGGGAATTGTTGGGGAACCTCCTCAAAGCATATTAAAGCCTTGATTGCAACGTGTCTTTAATGATACATTTTTTACACCCTCGTCTAGATTTATCCACCAAAACGGCGGAGCTGTGAGCGACGAGTATGGCAAGTGATTTCACCAGGACATTGAAACAGTAGAGAAACGCGATCAGGGCAAATTCAGTCCATCAATGCTTGCAAACTATTGCTGGACAGCGACAAGAGATGATCATTTTAATGAACACAAGAGACAAGCCAAGAAGCACTAATAAACAATGAATAAGGACTAAACTATGTACTTATATATAAATAATGTTTTGCCTTTAGTTTCATAATAAATTTTATTTATATAACCCTTTCGCTGTTTGTATTAATTGTTACATAACATGACAGTAAAGCAACTATAACATATAAATAGACCTGGGTTTTCAATTTATGACTAAAACTACGAAGTACACAATATACGTAGATGTAAAAAGTAAACATTTAAATATCTTGGAAACATTTACTAATCAGTTGTTTTAATTGTTAGATTGGAATTAGGCACATGAAAATCTTTAATAAATAGCACATTTTATATATTGTATCTCTGAAGAAGATGTCTTTTAAAAATAATTGTAGACCAGTTGAATTAGCGTTAGTGTTCAGTTCTCAAAATATTTTTTTCTTAGAGCTTGTGGATCTAGAGTGTAGATACAGCAGTCCGTCATTTACCAACATAAAGTGCCTTAACTGTTATCATACTTTTGTTTCTATTTAATTGGAGTCAATTAAGAAATAAGAAAAAATGTATTCACAAAAGAGAAAAGCAGATGACAACGTCAAAGAAAATACGAGACATATAAGGGTCATTCGTTTAGATGGAACTGGATATCATTCAAATTTCTATCGCACACAAAAGATCTAGATAACAGATTTAGAAAGTTAAACAAGGTCCACTAACCCTGTAGAAACTAGGCACAGAATAAAGGATACTCTTGAGACAAAGTACGTGACAAATACACGAAAGTGCATGAATACCACAGTGATACATATCAAAGGTTTCAAATTAGTATGTCCCGACTGAAATCATCTCCTGTCACGTTAGAACTTTTTTTCTGATAAATTATATGATACCCTTTTCAAACCCGATTCCATCTTTGCAACAAAGATGGATGAAAGAAAATTAAATGGAAAGGAGGATATATATATATATATATATATATATATATATATATATATATATATATGAGAAAGACCTTTGAAGTTCGAACATGTTGGAAGGAAATCAGTCTCAGAAATACCTACATGGGGAAGGGATGTGAAATTTCTAATCAATCACATGTTACATGTTAAAAATTTGCATTCTGTTCAAAGTATGATCATTTGGAGATTAATAAATGATATTTCTTCCCAAACCAATAAATGTTCCACTATGGTTAAGGCCCATCTAGGGGAACCTTAATTCGAAGACCACTTTGTCGGATTTATCCACAACAGTTTAATCAACCAACCAACCCACCAGCCAATCAATCAATCAATCGATCGATCGATCAATCAATCAATCAATATATCAATCAATCGACCAATCAATTGGTATATCTTACAATCTGTCAATCAATAAATATATTTGTGTGTAAGTCTGCCTGTCTACCAAATAAGCCATTCATCTGTTCGGATACTGATATATCTAGTTCAGACATTCAGGCATGATTATGTATACGTAATAGAGGCAAAATTCATCCATTTATCATAAATTTCACTAAAGTTTGGACAGATGAAAATGATCTGTGAAGAACGCTATCTGACATAAAGCGATCTCTAAACTAATCACGATGTTAGGTTTAAACGACGTTCCAATATTCAGGTTAGAATTAGGAGGTGTCAATTCTTATTTCAGTCAACGATTTCTCTCCTTTCATTTTCGGGAGTGCATCAAAAGTAGTAATGGGATATATTCGACAAATTCTGTCAGTGACTAATCTAATAACAACATTAGGATGAATTGATTCAAGAAGGAATAAAGCGAATTAAGTGTTTTTAAAAGCAGATATGATAAGAGAAAGTGTGCATTAGATAGACTGGGTGAATATTGGTGATGAACTATGGCACTTCGAAGCGCGAACATGAGCTGCAGAGAACCCAACGTAGCGTGGTACGAACATTTTATGTTTACAACGGTGATGTCATCGCATCATGTGTTCCAGCTTTCAGCTGAATTCGGTTTAATCGGATGTCGCACATCAACATCAGATTACTTCGTACACGAAAATAATGGCACGGTTTCACAGTTCGAGAGAGGAAATCGCATTGTTCATAATGTTTTCTAGTTTCATTGGAACCCAAGGATGTTTAGAACCAATATCTTTGAAGATTAACTACTATTCAATTAAATTGGCATATACGACATTTTGCACGAATCGGATACATTTGGGTTATAAATATTCGTCCATTGAATTAACCGTAACAACACTGCAACCAATTGGTTGCCACAATGAAAAACAGACCATTCCCAATTCAACAATGATTACTGATTGGATCTAATTAACTGTAAAGGCCATAAACAGTATATCTGATAGAATTTTTAGTTCAATTGTATAGTAATTTTAAACATTGGCATCTTAAGTGCTGAATGGTATAAAATTAGTTGGCTAAACTCAGTGCTACCGGCAACCATTACTATCCATCAACACCTTTTAACAAATGTAAAAATGAAAATGCGCGAAGTAAAAAAATGTCTTTTAGGGTAGGGGCAAGACGATTATGTGTGCTGGTAAGTTTAAAAAAAATAACGCCATTTTCATATACAGTCGAGGCTCATAATTGTCCGCCTCCGCACAGGTTACATTCTTTCAGTGGGACAATTCATGTCATTTGCTAACGAGAGCCAATCCATCTTTCTCAAAAAATGTTTTTGTTCAATAAATTCAATGAATAAGCAAACGTAATCATATGTCACATGGGATATATCTACAATCCCAGGTGATTCACGAAACATAGCCCTTTCTCAATGATCATTCTATTTTATATTGAATTGTGAGCTAAATAATTCTATTGACCTTATGAAGTTATGATTCACCGCATTATTGAAATTAAGATCCTGTGGATATTTAGTGTTTCGTTGTGTCATAGACCCTAGGCCAGGCTTTGAGTTTTCGATTGAAAGCTTGTTAGTAGTTGTCGGGGAAAATCGTGGAAAGGAAATACACATTGTTATTATTACGCATATGCTAAAAGTACAATATATAGGACATAATGTTCGAATTAGTCAAGTTTTTGTTTAAAGCCAACTATATTCGTTTCACTGATCATTCAGCAAACATTAAGGACTGAAAAAAGTTTCCAGAAATAAGTAAAATCTTTCATTCTTCGTCAGTTCTACTGATCATGCCACAAATGTACGCCGACAGCTAACAGTGTTTCTGACCACCTCGTTGTTTTACCTAAAAGGCAGCGACTTAGAAGGTACAAATGCATCAAACATTTTTTTTTCATTTGCAACTTTTCAGCCAATCATAAGGTCGAGCCTATCTTAGAAATAGCCCAGAAGGTCCGAATATTGCAGTTTAGCTTATTATCCCTGTTTCTTTCCACAAATTACTGTGCCGACATACGTCCAGGATTTGGTTTTGTTTCGTAAAATAGCCGAGTTAGTCCGAATGTGCGAGACTGTTAGTTCAACGTCGTAACTTTCAGTGTTCTTATTGTATAAACTTCAGTGATCATAAACTGATAAGTCTATGACATGTCTGGGTTGGGATTCGAATCTGCTACCTCGTGCATCCGAGGCAGACACTCTAGCCACTTATGCCACAGTTTCGGTCATACTGAGTAGTTTTATTGAATAAAGTTCTTATCTATTGAAGCAAAATCGTTCTATAGTCGAAATTATTCTTATACATAAATCTTCCACTGTTTGGAAGAAATTAAGTCACTTTCAGACATAGGTAGAGTAAATAACGCGAATAAATAAATAGATAAATGAAAATCAATATTTAAACATAATTATCTTTACTCAGTAGTCTTTTTTAAAATGCAAACAATAGTTTAGCCATATATTTTATGCACAATGTATTTGTAGGTTAAACGTAGCCTTTTAATCATATAGTGACAAAATATAAATAATTAGTAATGTGTTACAGAAGAAACTCAATTCAAATGTATTAGCTGTGAATGCTACCAGAAAGGATGTATTAAATGTAGTATTTATTTTAAAATGCATGAGTCGTATCGTGATTTCAAAGTTAAAACAGTGAAACAGTGATGAAACAAGATTTATTTTTATGTCTTCCTTTACGCCATTTGTTTCAAATACTGTTCAGTATTTAAGTATACTTGTTCCACGTTATTTTTGCAAACGAAAGAAAGTTTTGCAGCAATTCTTAAGATAGTAGGAACTGTTATATGTGGTTTTTTTCATCGTATTTGCGGGTGTTAAAAGATCTAAGTATTTTTTAACGTTTAGAAACATTTTTTACACAATTGGTTTAATCTTACATGGTTTAATCTTACATGTGATAATAATAATAATAATAATAATAATAATAATAATAATAATAATAATAATAATAATAATAATAATAATAATAATAATAATAATAATAATAAAAACTTATATAGCCCACAGATTATACGAAGGTAAATAGACATTTCTCAAGTTATCTTTTAATGAACATTTAACGGCAAAGTGAAAGCCATCTTCTATATCTGCATGTAAAAGGCAGTCTTTCACCATAGCGGATATTTGTAGACCTGCCTATGTTTCACATTATAGGAAAGGTTCAATTTCTGAACATTCACAGTAAGCGAACATTGTATGAAGTGATGAGAGAATCATTTATAACAAGTCTATGGTTTTAAAATTCAGTAAAGAAAGAACGAAAAGAACCATTTGTGAATATTAATAAATAGTGTATTTTCATAAAATATTAAGTGAAAATTTAAAAAGAACATAGTGTTGTGAATTAAATATAGCTCAAAACGTCTTATCTCCGATCCTAATGAGAGAAGTACTAGTTAAGTTCCATTTGTGCTCCAAACAAGATCCAGTGCTAAAGGCGTGTAATGTCTAAAGTCTTGAAAGGCCTGTCGTGTCAAAAGTCTTGAAAGTCTTGAAAGGCGTGCTGTGTCTAAAGTCTTGAAAGGCGTGTCGTGTCTAAAGTCTTGAAAGGCGTGCTGTGTCTAAAGTCTTGAAAGGCGTGTCGTGTCTAAAGTCTTGAAAGGCGTGCTGTGTCTAAAGTCTTAAAAGGCGTGTCGTGTCTAAAGTCTTGAAAGTCTTGAAAGGTGTGCCGTGTCTAAAGTCAATAATGGCGTCCAGTGTCTAAAGTCTTGAAAGGCGTGTCGTGTCTAAAGTCTTGAAAGGCGTGTCGTGTCTAAAGTCTTGAAAGTCTTGAAAGGTGTGCCGTGTCTAAAGTCAATAATGGCGTCAGTGTCTAAAGTCTTGAAAGGCGTGCAGTGTCTAAAGTCTTGAAAGGCGTGCTGTGTCTAAAGTCTTGAAAGGCGTGTCGTGTCTAAAGTCTTGAAAGTCTTGAAAGGTGTGCCGTGTCTAAAGTCAATAATGGCGTCCAGTGTCTAAAGTCTTGAAAGGCGTGTCGTGTCTAAAGTCTTGAAAGGCGTGTCGTGTCTAAAGTCTTGAAAGTCTTGAAAGGTGTGCCGTGTCTAAAGTCAATAATGGCGTCCAGTGTCTAAAGTCTTAAAAGTCTTGAAAAAAACTTGAATGACTTGCCTTGTCTAAAGTCTTGAAAGGCGTGCAGTGTCTAAAGTATTGAATGGCATGCCGTGTCTAAAGTCTTGAAAGGCATGCTTTGTCTAAAGTTTTGAAAAACTTGAATGGTGAGTCGTGTCTAAAGTCATAAAGTCTTGAAAGGCGTGCTGTGCCTAAAGACTTGAAACTCTTGAAAGGCGTACCTTGTATAAAGTCTTGAAAGTTTTCAAAATAGTGCCGTGTCTAAAGTCTTTAAAGTCTTGAAATGCGTGCCGTGTCTAAAGTCTTGAAAGTCTTGAAAGGCGTGCCGCGTCTAAAGTCTTGAAAGTCTTGAAAGGTGTGCCGTGTCTAAAGTCAATAATGGCGTCCAGTGTCTAAAGTCTTGAAAGGCGTGCAGTGTCTAAAGTCTTGAAAGGCGTGCTGTGTCTAAAGTCTTGAAAGGCGTGCCGTGTCTAAAGTCCTGAAAGTCTTGAAAGGCGTGCCGTGTCTAAAGTCTTGAAAGGCGTGCCGTGTCTAAAGTCCTGAAAGGTGTGCCGTGTCTAAAGTCTTGAAAGGCGTGCCGTGTCTAAAGTCTTGAAAGGCGTACCGTGTCTAAAGTCTTGAAAGGTGTGCCGCGTCTAAAGTCTTGAATGGCGTGCCGTGTCTAAAGTCTTGAAACTCTTGAAAGGCGTGCAGTGTCTAAAGTTTTAATAGTCTTCAATAGCGTGCCGTGTCTAAAGTCTTGAAACTCTTGAAAGGTTTGCCGTGACTAGGGTCTGGAAAGTCTTGAAAGGCGAGCCGTGTCTAAAGTCTTGAAAGGCGTGCTTTTTCTAAAGTCTTGACAGTCTTGAAAGGCGTGCCGTGTCTAAAGTCTTGAAAGGCATGCCGTGTCTAAAGTCTTCGTTTGTCTTGAAAGGCATACTGTGTCTGAAGTCTTGAAAGTCTTGAAAGGCGTGCTTTGTCTAAAGTCTTGAAAGGCGTGCTGTGTCTAAAGTCTTGAAAGTCTTGAAAGCCGTGCCGTGTCTAAAGTCTTGAAAGGCATGCCGTGTCTAAAATTTTCGTTAGTCTTGAAAGTCGTACTGAGTCTAAAATCTTGAAAGTCTTGATAGGCGTGCCGTGTCTAAAGTCTTGAAAGGCGTGCCGTATATAAAGTCTTGAAAGTCTTTAAAAGCGTGCCGTGTCTAAAGTCTTGAAAGTCTTAAAAGGCGTGACGTGTCTAAAATCTTGAATGGTGTGCCGTGTCCAAAGTCTTGAAAGTCTGGAAAAGTCTGCCGTGTCTAAAGTCTTAAAAGTCTTGAAAGGCGTGCAGTGCCTAAAATCTTAAAAGTCTTGAAAGGCGTGCCGTGTCTAACGTCTTGAAAGGCGTGCCGTGTCTAAAGTCTTGAAAGTTTTGAAAGGCGTGCCGTGTCTAAAGTCTTGAAAAGCGTGCCGTGTCTAAAGTCTTGAAAGTCTTTAAAGGCGTGCCGTGGCTAAAATCTTGAAAGTCACGAATTACGTGCCATGTCTAAAGTCTTTAAAGTCTTGAAAGCCGTGCCGTGTCTAAAGTCTTGAAAGTCAGGAATTACGTGCCGTGTCTAAAGTCTTCAAGTCTTGAAAGGAGTGCCATGTCTAAAGTCTTTAAAGTCTGACATGGCACGCTATTGAGAACTAGTAATCCCTCTACCATTGTCAGGCATCATATGACTAGCAATCCCTCTACCATTGTCAGGCATCTGAGGACTAGTAATCCCTCAACCATTGTCAGGCAACCGATGACTAGCAATCCCTCTACCACTGTCATGCATCCGATGACTAGCAATCCCTCTACCATTGTCAGGCATCTGAGGACTAGCAATCCCTCTACCATTGTCAGGCATCTGAGGACTAGTAATACCTCTACCATTGTCAGGCATCCGATGACTAGCAATTTCTCTACCATTGTCAGGCATCTGAGGACAAGTAATCCCTCTACCATTGTCAGGCATCTGAGGACTAGTAATACCTCTACCATTGTCAGGCATCTGAGGACTAGCAATCTCTCTACCATTGTCAGGCATCTGAGGACTAGTAATCCCTCTACCATTGTCAGGCATCCGATGACTAGCAATCTCTCTACCAGTGTCAGGCATCTGAGGACTAGCAATCCCTCTACCATTGTCAGGCATCAAAAGACTAGTAATACCTCTACCATTGTCAGGCATCTGAGGACTAGTAATCTCTATACCATTGTCAGGCATCCGATGACTAGCAATCTCTCTACCATTGTCAGGCATCTGAGGACTAGCAATCCCTCTACCATTGTCAGGCATCTGAGGACTAGTAATACCTCTACCATTGTCAGGCATCCGATGACTAGCAATCTCTCTACCATTGTCAGGCATCTGAGGACTAGTAATCCCTCTACCATTGTCAGGCATCTGAGGACTAGTAATCCCTCTACCATTGTCAGGCATCTGAGGACTAGCAATTCCTCTACCATTGTCAGGCATCCGATGACTAAAAATCCATCTACCATTGTCAGGCATCCGATGACTAGCAATCCCTCTACCATTGTCAGGCATCTGAGGACTAGTAATCTCGTTTCCATTATCAGGCATCAATATATTTCCTTTCTGTTAATAGATGCAATAATAACAGTCAACGTCCAACACTTCGGGGAGTGTTCGAGATCAAATAACTTATTAAACTGAGACACTAAAATCAACACTGTGATATTTCCGGATACCTGAACAAAATGCTCAAAGGTCATCAATACCAACTGAGTTTCCCAACTGTAAACTTTTATAGCATGTGACACTAATTTTTCAATACTACTACTACTACTACTACTACTACTACTACTACTACTACTACTACTACTACTACTGCTATTATTACTACTACAACTCAAATTACTACTGCTACTGTTGCTACTACTACTACTACTACTACTACTAATAATAATAATAATAATAATAATAATAATAATAATAATAATAATAATAATAATAATAATAATAATAATAATAATAATAATAATAATAATAATAATAATAATAATAATAATCATCTGTATTCAACGATGATAGGGAATTTGGTCATTAGAGACACATCTGACACGTGGTTCTCAAAATAGTCACAGGTTATTTGATGATAAAATCGCATACAACCAGATACACTCACACATTGACACGGATTTGTAACGGATATATGTATATAGCAACTGTGTCAACAAGTGTGCTTAGCCGAGTATACTATAAACAGCTAGATATATTTTAATGTTTCCGCAGTATTTCAGAAATATGGAATAAACATAAACACGATTTTTAAAAGCACAATTATATACACACAAGTCAATGAACACTCATGTATTATGTTCACCTGCACAATTATATACCATATATTGTCCATTAACTTGTTTATTCTATTCACCTGCCTGATTATACTCACGAAAATGTTCATGAACGCTCACGCTTTGATGCTATCTGTAGCTACTGAAGACGTGAGAACAAAGTACCAGCCAGAGATAATATATAACGTTAGTGGGGTTTTTTTTCGCCACTGATGCGAGAGTTCGTGGATTCGATCCCCTGTCAAGTCATACCAAAGACTTACAAAAAAATGGTACTAACAGCTTCCTCGCTTGACGCTCACCAATACGATTTTAGTGTTAGGACTGGTCGGCCTGGTGTCAAAATGATGTGACTGGGTGGGACATCATGCTACATGTGTGCTGCATGATATCCCATTCCTAGACATCACTATAAACTGCCACACTGCAGACATTGTAGCCATATGACTGAAACATTGTTAAAGTTATGTTAAAAATCATAATCACATCAGATCACATCACATCCTCCATTGTACATCTGTAATATGTCAGAGGTATTCCGAATATAAATACGTTTAAGAAAGTGGGCAGGTAGGAGGTGCAGATTTATTTATCACAATTACACAATGTTATAAATATGTGAATTCCATATAAAGTGCTGATAGATGTGGACACAGACAGGTTTTTGCTTTGGTTTTAAAATCTGACTTGAACCAAAAAATCTGAGATTGAAAACAAAAACTTGTTAACTGCAAATATCTTCATGAACACTGTGTTAACACTAATTGTAAGCTTTCTGACGATCGATCGCCAATAGCTACTGGCACATATGTTTCGTAAAAAGAGTTTGACATGATTATTTTCTTGTTTGTTTATCTGAATCATAATAGTAAAGTCTAAAGTATTTGGCATTTGCTAACATACTTGAAAGGATGCTTGTTGACGTGTTTTCAATATTTTTTGATAGAATAGGTAGAACAGGTATAGGTCCATAGTTAAGCGGGTCATTATTATTTTTTCGTATGAATTGCTGATATCTAGTCTTTTTGCTGCATTGATACTGCGGTCCATAACAATTTTAAAAGACGTAGAAAACGCCGAAATTTGGTAAATTTTGGTGTGATTTCCATTATTAACTATAGTTTCCAGTTCAATGATAATATGATTAGTAACAGCTAACGTAATTATGAGAACTAAAAAGTACATTTTCATTGACGAATTGTAAGACCCTTAAAGTCACATTTATCAAGAGCCTATTAAATATTAAGAAAGAGGTTTAATTGATTGGTGATGTAATCGTCGTCCTTGTAATTAGTATAATGACAAATGTAAATTGGAGTTTTGCAAATTTTGTCGTAATCTATCACCTTCAGGTCTTCCAGCTATTTACTGAGATTTTTAATAAATTATTCAAAGATATATCAATAACAAGAATGCAATCTTATAAGTTTAAACTTTTCACTTTCTATTTGTAGAATTTATCTTTGGGGGAAGGATTTTTAGATTTTTAGCTTTATAGTTTACTTTATGTGCCGTTTGGAGAGTTTTGTTGTCTTTCAATTTGTCTTTTGTCTTGTTGAGCTACGTGTTTTCATTTTATGGACATGGTTTCTTCCAAAATATATTTGTAATTATATAATATCTATAAATTTCTATAACTATTTAGAGAGTATTTTATTAATATGTCGATAAAACACATTCATACATACATACATACATACATGCATGCATGCATGCATGCATGCATGCATGCATGCATGCATACATACATACATACATACATACATACATACATACATACATACATACATACATACATACATACATACATACATACATACATACATACATACATACATACATACATACATACATACATACATACATACATACATACATACATACATACATGTGTATGTATGCATACATACACACCCATACATATGTGACAAGCTGACAGGTTTAAGTTTTGCGTCAAGCATTCGCGATTCTGTTGTAATGTACTGACATAAAAATGTAGTAGTTTTTAAGCATATAAATTCATTTTTCAAAGTACTGTGGGGTAGTGAAGCAGTACACCTGTTTATTCCACCGGAAATCTCTCGGCAACCTCTGTAAGGCATCACAAATGCGTCTGATACATGTCGGGCAGTAGCTTACATAAATATCACAACTACACATTTCTCAACAAGAAACAAAAACTGAGATATATTTGGACCACCTCGGCCATCTCAACGACTAGATTACCAGGTGTGACCGAAAGTTTACAAATGAGAATTGGTTATATGCATTCGTAACTTCTTGGTAAATCTTTGTTTCGTACATAAGAGAGGTACTCCGAACGGCACTACTCGCAATCATGTCAGGTATGATCCAAAGGATTGATCTCGATGATGCAAATCTTTTTTTTTACTGACAAATATAGTTCGCAACTTATAAATGCATCTTAAATGCAAACATAACACATGTAATGTCTGACTCAATGAAAGCTTTAGGCATTCTGGCGTCATAAAAAGAGCCAAAAATATAATAGCTGTTTAAAAGCTGTACGGGACCAACCGTTTAGTTTTCTGGGTTGGGGTGATTGGTATAATTTATTTTAAATCTTACCCCTACCATTAACTCAGAAAATATTATTGTTCTGATTTTCATATTAAAAAAAGAACTAGTTATACCCATACCCATGATATTAACTTGAAAATAGCAACAAAAACATAGAAAAAGAACTATTTCGGTTTAAAATTAAACGTCATGCTCATCCCACCCCATTCCTAATCAAATGAAATGTTTGGGCATACAGAGACAAACAACTTGTAAATACAAATTCCTCAAACTAGTAACAAGACAAGGATCTGGGCATAGGAGTAAAAGCGCATATCCATCCTCACCTACATCATCACCGGAAGGAAAAATGTATGGTGGAGCAGCAGGAACATTTCCTATAGTTGTTTTGTTCTGGGACTTAACGCCATTTTCAGCACGCGATATGCTATACATGGCGGCCAGTATTAATGATGGAGGAAGAAACCGGGAAATCCGCGGAAAGAACCATCGACCCACGAGAAGCTACTGGCAAGCTTTCGCACATATCCACATTCGCCGAATCTTATACTCGAACCCACGCAGACCATTTCCTATAGTAAATTATCGCTACAGTTAGATGGGTGTGGTTATCCCATGAAAATGCAAGCAGCTTACGAAATACATCATGCCTTAACACATCTTAGCCATTGAAGAGTTGAATGTTTACCAAATCACTGCGAATGAGTGTAAAATTCTATCGCAATACCGACATAACCTAACCGTTCATATTCTTTGCATAAGCTAATGGAAGATTCTCTTTCAAAAAAAAAGCCATTCATCGATCAATACAAATGTCACTCTGTTGGTATGAAGGTGATCATTCTATTGTATAGTTGATAACTTGGTTTGTTTATAGCCGTTTATAGGTATTCGTTAGAAACGAGGCAGCCTTGGGTGAATACGATATTTGCAATGCATTCCAGTTAGTGTAAAATTCCATACTTTCAAATGCTGATTAAATAGGGCTTGCAAAAAATACCCCTGGTCAGTTCTACAAATGTTAAGCCCTTTCTTTAATTTTTTTCAATTTCAAAGATATTATGATCCTAATTTATACTGACAGTTCTTGTTGTCAAGAGGTAATGTTGTAATAATATTTTCTGTTGTACTAAATTTCAGTGTTGAGAACAACTATGGGCTGCCTATTTAATCAACTGAAAACATGAAGAAGAGCATTCTTTACTTCGCAATGTAATAACGCCTTAATTTATGCTTCTGGCATTGAGTCATATAATAAACACCTTAGCTGTCTTGTTACCACAAATCTGGTTCAATTCAAGCTAATCATTAAAACTGTCTTCAGAGAAACACATATCACTAATTGGATTTCATCAGTGCCGTTTACAAAGTCATAATGACAAATTTGCAACTGTACCATTTTGATAAAAGCACCCTTTCAAATCTAAGATCATAAAAGCAAACCTATAATCTATGCTACATATTCGTTCATAAAAAATGACGAATGCTATTAGATTTGTCTAATCCGTCGGTTTATCTCATGAGATGGTAATACGTCATGTCTTCAAATGTTTTACCGTTGTAAAAATTATAATTACTGGTTTAAAGGGCAAAGAACTTTCTTGCTATATTACCATCTCACTGTGTCATTTTAAATAATTTTCAGAACAATAGAATTCAATAGAATGATAAAAATTAATAGTCGCGTCACTATATCATTGTCTTCGTATCTCACTTTCTCACTCTATCACTGTCTCACTATCTCAATATATCACTGTCTCACTATATCACTGTCTCACTATCTCACTATATCACTTTCACTTCATCGTTTTGAAATAATTGTTAGTGGAAGGTTTCAGATAAATGCAAAGAAAGAAAAATAGAAAACGTTCATAACACATACTGCTTTTGATGTCGCCAAAAAATCAACAGAAAATCTTTCGTCTTCTTCGCCCTGCTCACCAGCTTTAAATCTTGCTATTCGTTTCAGGAATCAAGAAATTTTAGTTTCTTTGTCTTCTCGTACTGATTTCCTGTTTTCCATGGCAACAAGTATGATTTGCCACAGTGGCATTATAAGATATAGTTGATGTTAATAACGTATTCAGAACAAATATACTCGTTTTAATCTAAAAGAATCAAATATTAATGTAACCGTGAGTCGTGCGTCCAATCTACCACGCATTTCCTTCTTAATTTTGATGAATTGTATTGCGTTCAGCAGCATGCTGATATTCAAATGTCCAGTGTCCAAGATTCCTCTGCTGGAAGTCCTCTGCACAATATCCGACTCCAATTCCAGTAAATTTAAATGCAGACAACCAATAACAACTCATTTAGAGCAACGGCAGACCAAACAAACAGGCAGGTAGAGACAAAAGTAATAAAGGATAAGATAAGAAACATTTCGCAAGTAGGATAAAATATTATCTAAAGACAAGTTGCTTCGAGGTATATACTTGATTGTACTTGCTGTTGTATATCTGGAAAAAACATCGTGTAATAGCAGTGTACAGATCCTTCGACTGATCTTGGATTTTTAAGCTAGGATTATTTTAACTGTTTCCTCAACCGTGGAAATTACATAGATTTGGAATAGATGACTTGTCAGATCTAGACAGCAAATGGGACAATCACTGACAATATTTTTCAGATCTGGACAGACTGACTATACTTGTTTGATCTAGACAGCAAGTGGACAATGACTGAAAATACTTGTCAGATCTAGATAGCACGTTGGACAAGGCTGACAATACTTGTCACATTTAGACAGCAAGAGTGACAAGACTGACAATACTTGTCAGATTTAGACAGCAAGATTGACAAGACTAACAATACGTATCAGATTTAGACAGCAAGAGTGACAAGACTGACAATACTTGTCAGATCTAGATAGCAAGAGTGACAAGACTGACAATACTTGTCAGATTTAGACAGCAAGAGTGACAAGACTGACAATACTTGTCAGATCTAGAAAGCAAGAGTGACAAGACTGACAACACTTGTCAGATTTAGACAGCAAGAGTGACAAGACTGATAATACTTGTCAGATCTAGATAGCACGTTGGACAAGGCTGACCATACTTGTCAAATCTAGACAGTAAGTGAAACAATGATTGATAAAGGCAAAAAAGATACGTTTAAAGTCAGCTGATAAAGGAAAAATGATACGTTTAAAGTCAGCTGATAAAGGTAAAAATGATACGTTTAAAGCCAGCTGATAAAGGTAAAAAATGATATGTTTAAAGTCAGCTGATAAAGGAAAAGAGATACGTTTAAAGTCAGCTGATAAAAGCAAAAAAGATATGTTTAAAGTCAGCTGACAAAGGTTAAAAAGATACGTTTAAAATCAGCTGCTAAAGATTTTGAAATCATGTAGCTTAGCTGAAACTCTAACTTTATGGGGTTTCTGGAATCCCTTTTGTTCCCTGGCACATATATTTAGGGGCTTCATCAGTGACGTAACAGCCTCCCAGACAATTATAAATGTGACAGGACTGGTGGCTGTGGGGGAGGGGGCGCGCATCTGCATTATTTCAAACCAGCAACATTTTAGGGAGGGGCCACATAAGTAAGTTTAGCGGGATATGAATGAGAATCACTTGATTCGCCAAAGAGCTTCTCTACGTTTCATTATTGTGAATTATTGTAGTTCATTTTACTTTTCTGCTGCGATTGCCTAAATAAGATTACAAAATAAGTATGTTTGTGAGACTGAATCGGAAATGCGACATTCACACCTCCAGACTTGGTACTTGTCTTTATGCTTTGTCTGAACTTGGATCCTTGGTTCCAATTAAATTAGAACTTAATCCGGGGTGGGGTTATTTCAACAGTGTCCTTCATACACACGTCAATAAAGTGTTTCCGTCTTATAGATGGAAATGAGATTCTTAGCTGCAGAAAATAAAGTAATACAGTTATTGTATCGCACACGAAACGAAAGTAAATTATATAGTTTTGCTTTCATTGACGTACACTTATACCCAATGACATGCTCACCGTAAAAGATTTTGAGTGATACCGGAAAAGGATAATTATATTGTACGTCAATAGAATGTCTTTATTCCATCACAGGATTAAAATCAAGATTATATTCAATACAATAATAATGCATTATATGTTGCTGAGATTGAAGATCATTAAATATTAATGATGATTTTTTTAAAACTATTATCCTTTCTTTTCTTAAAGCATTGAGGATAATGTGATCGCATTAGTATGTCCTTCCAAACGGCAACCCGTCCATTACATTGTCTCCACCAACACTGCCAGGCCGAATTAAAAGTCTGTGCTTTACTATTCTATATGATAGCCATTTATAAAAAGTGTTAATTTGGATAGGAAGTGTTAATTATCGGGGATGGGTCAAAAGGTCATATGTACTAAAATTTAAAATGCATAAACAGTCCCAGCAGGAAGTCAAAATTTTAAAATGTATATGTAACAGATTTCAAGAGATTGGTGTATTTAAGTGCGTTGAGCATTTGTGGCCGAGTAATATGCCAATTTTGTTTTTCAATGCAAACCGTGAAGTATATTAATTATTAATAACTGTATCGATATAAGCATTGGTCCTGTTTCGGTTAAAATCTTATGTTACTTATGTTGAACGTAAAGAGACACTTATATCGATATGTAACAGAACCCTTTCAGCTGGCTTGGCTGTTATGATGTATATGCTGAAACCAAATTCAAGTTTTAGCTTTAGTGTATATCTTAGTGTGCGTTTGTATTAAAAAAAGACTTTTTATGCGCCTTTTATTAATTAATTATTGATTTGATCATTGAGCATTGTTCCTGTGTTCATATATTTAAAGCAGCAAAGGATTTTTGCCTCTCGTATTCTTAAGACGTACTATGCATACTCCCAGGTATGCAAACTCGTCCCTACTAGGTACGCAAACTCGTCCCTTATATGCATGCAATTTCGTCCCTGCTATGTATGCAAACTCGTATTCTAACTCGCCCTTCCAGGGTATTGAAACTCTTCCCTCTAGGAAGGCATTAATGATTTTTAATCCCACAAAGTGGTTGAAATTATCGTTCTTGCATGATCATAAAATGTTACTCAATATTTCGAGTAAAAACTGTTTCTTCATACTTTGATAATTATTTGTATTGTAATAATATTTTGGAGTACGAGTTGGACTCGATGACAGCTTTACTGAGTTACGGTATAACAGATGTGCAATTCCGAGCCAGGTGTGCGATCCTGTACCAGGTGTACGAATCTGTGCCAGGTGTGCAATTCATTGACGTAATCTGTACTTAGCTTCTACATAACATTCAATGAGGAACTTTTTCATTTCTTTTTTTTTTTCACTCAACTAATATATGTATTTTATTCGTTCAATATTATGTATTGATCATAAAAAAATATTATCGTTTGTTAAATCATTAGATTCAGCGGAAAAGTCGAGAAAATGGAAAACGTGTACTCCGACTCTTCCCTCTGAAAACTCGAGAAAAATATGGAAAACGTCCACTCCTACTCTTTCCTCATTCTTATGCAAATGTATCAGCTTCGCAAATTGTGTATCACATTCTAAGAAGATCTATATGAAAGTTTCTAACAGAAAATTTATTTTAAACAAGCAGTCACGTGACTGGAATCAGGAAATGAATCTAAGCCATTAACATATCTAATCGCAAAACACCAAATGCAGCATCATACGTATAAATATTTGATTCTAAATTAAAACTGTTTTATTTAATTATGACGAAAAATTGAAGAAGTAGCAAATATATGGCAGAAAAAAGAAATGTCTTATATCCGCTTAGGCATACGCACAGAGAAATGCAGTAAATGTCCGTAGGGATATGTTACATATCTTTTACACTACCATTGTGCTTGACAGGAGATAAAAGAATCAATCCTATAAAGTTTTACATCACGTGATTACCTCGGAAAAGTAAGGATTAGCGATATATTCGGATCTTTTAGATGAAAGAATTCATGAGGCTGGTTGTACCACAATAATTATCGTTGCAAAAAGTCCAAACGTAATACGTTGGCGTCACAGAAAAAGAGAAACAAGTTAATTATGATAAAGATTGACACGATTCGTCCATTTTTATTACAATAATCTAAGACTAAAACGTTGATAATTATATACAAATATAAAAAATAAAATATGATAATGTCAGTGATGATGCATGAATGAAATTTAATCCCCTCCCGTGGATGTATCACTCGACGCTAAAGCTATGGTCTGTTAACAGTGTACGATCCATAAAATAGGTAACTATCTGTTTTGATGTGAAGCAGATACATAGCCCAAATTTATCTTCCCCATTAAGGCGAACTTTGCCCTTGATCAGTATAAATTGCAGTTAACGAACAGATACGTGAGATAAGTATATACATCGATTACGCATGGCCTGATTAGCGAGAGACGTTTGTTCTGCATCTGGTACTGGAACATAAGAGGCCCATTTACCACTACCAGAAAGAGAAACCCATGCTGTCACCAAGTCCAAATATGAATTTACAACATCGATAAGAAATACAGCATGATTTCCATTGTGGAGAGACGTATTACATGCAATTAATGAGTCTCGTTTCTTATGCAAGTTACTGATAAGTACCATCAATGAATAGATTGACAGGATAAATGTCTTAAAGTGTCTCAGCAAGCAGTAGGCATCTCATCGACGGGTCAATTTAATATTCTTGCAAATGTGTTCATATTACCAAAATTCAACGTTCTAATCAACTCCAAAACTTGGAACAATAAAAATCACAGCAAGGATATCTTGAAATAACGCACGTTTGCGTCCACTAAAGGTTTCATTCATCTAAAGGGACAAAACGAGTGTATTTGTCTAACAAATCATAGTAAAACAATGATAAAAGCTAGCACTAAATGACGGAACACACAATTTTTAATTTTGTTTGGAATTGATCAAAATTGCAAGCAAAGCTTTACCTCTCCTACATGTGTTTTGCGTTAGTTTCGACATCTTTCTTAAGACATAAATAATTAGTAGCATGACCTTGTTAAAACTGCATATTTTTTCTAATGATTCTAGTTTGTCAAATCTTCATATTTTTGCAACGAGTCTAGTTTGTCAATAGTGCAGATATTTTACAAGTATAGTTTGACAGTGCCGCAGGTCTTTCGAAACGAGTGCAGTGTATCAATGCTGCAGATATTTGTCAACAAGTGTAGTTTATCAATAGTGCAGATCTTTGGCAACGAGTCTCATTTGTCAATACTGCAGATCTTTGCCAACGAGTCTTTGTCAATGCTGCAGATTGTTGTCAACGAGTCTTCTTTGTCAACGCTGCATATCTTTTACAACGATTTTTGCTTATCCATGAAGTAGTTCTTTTGTAATGATTTAAATTTATCAGTCTTATAGATCTTTTGCAAAGATGTAAGTTTTTCAGTATTATAGATCGTTTGAAACGAGTCTAGAAAAATTATGATAATAGATATATTCAACTTCCTCTTTTCCGTAGTATAGTTTGCCAAACATCTTCTCAAGTTAGGATGTCACACTAGCGACCCTGAAGAATCCGTAATGTGTACAAGGAAAAGTATCCATTTTCAAGGCTCACAATACGCATTACATTTTAATCCCTGAAAAGCATTATCGCGATGCCTTGATTAATTAAATTTAGCAGTCTGAAGGATTCAGACCGTCACTATTACCTCGTTGGTTCGTGAACTCGACTGCAGCCTTCCGTTTAAAGTTAGTATAGATTGATTGAGATGTAGACTGCATATTGAACTGTAGCATACAGTAAATAAACAACAATTTAAAATGTTTGATTCGTCTACTATCTGTTGGCTCAGGAAAGAGCGTTAATTTGATGATTACAACCATAGGGTTACAGATTGTTGCTGGTCTGCCGATTTGCCTTTAAACTAATTTCACTTTTATGCGAATAGCTACAATGGAATTTGATTGCTTACATCAACTAAATTAAATTAAATTACATCAATATTCTCAATTTTGATATCAATAAAACAGTTTTGGTACACACATTACAATACAACGAATAGCACCATCAACAGTAGAAACAAACTTGATGGCCAGCATTGCTACCAATAGTGGAACACTGTATACCATACCATACTGCAACATGACGACATAAAAGGCAGATTTACCAATAACAAAGATACAACGTCTATTTTGCTGTGTAATACAAAAGCCTGAAACATATACAGTTCACTTAGTTTGCTAAAATAAGGCCTTTCACAAATTGTCAGTAAAAACTGATCAACAAATGAACCAAGTTTCAATGTGATATATCACATGGAATTTCTCGCTAAATTCAGTCTCTGCTGGGGTTTTCTAAATATACAAATAGTCGAATAGATTGGCGGGAAACGAAGGAAAGTAACAATATTGGCAACATCCACGGCCTATTTAATTCAAAGTAACTATATTGGCAACATTCACGGCCTATGTAATTCAAAGTAACTATATTGGCAACATTCACGGCCTATGTAATTCAAAGTAACTATATTGTCAACATCCACGGCCTATTTAATTCAAAGTAACTATATTGGCAACATTCAAGGCCTATGTAATTCAAAGTAACTATATTGTCAACATCCACGGCCTATTTAATTCAATAAAAAGCACGATTACACCTCAGAAGCATCGTTTATATGCACAATTTGTTTTCAGTATAGATTTTGTAGCGATACACTAATATGAAAAAAAACTAATATACTGGTGTCAGGTCAGACTCCCGAACTCCATCCCAAGAATGCCACAGAATCAGCTCATGTCATGTCAGACTACCTAACTCCATCCCAAGAATGCCACATGACCAGTTCATGTCATGTCAGACTCCCCAACTCTATCCCAAGAATGCCACAGAACCAGCTCATGTCATATCAGACTCCCCAACTCCATCCCAAGAATGCCACAGAACCAGCTCATGTCATGTCAGACTCCCCAACTCCATCCCAAGAATGCCACATAACCAGCTACTCATGTCATGTCAGACTTCCCCAACTCCATCCTAAAGATGCCACAGAATCAGCTCATGTCATGTCAGACTCCCAAATTCCATCCAAAGAATGCCACTGAACCAGCTGCTCATGTCATGCCAGACTCCCCAACTCCATCCCAAGAATACCACAGAACCAGCTGCTCATGTCATGTCAGACTCCCCAACTCCATCCCACTAGGATCTCACAGATCCAACTCATGTCATGTCAGACTCCCCAACTCTATCCCAAGAATGCCAAAGAACCAGCTCATGTCATTTCAGACTCCCCAAATCCATGCCAAGAATACCACAGCACTAGCTGCTCATGTCATGTATCACACACAATACGTTTGCTTTATTTACACTGGAAATAATAGTGCGTCTCGCGAGTGAGGTTACAGGGTTTATACTTGTAAATGGCCTAAATTCGATTAATGCATTTAAAAGTTTTACAAAATAGGCAGCAGTGTAAGCGAATAATAAAGTGGTCATTATTATACTATAAATCAAATATAATGAACATATTGACTTATTTCTGTTTATGTCAAAAGACTTTTTCTGTTAATTCTCTTCTTAAAGTATATATGATAATCATACTAACAATGACATAGCTAAAACATTTTTAAGGGAGTGGGTAGTGGAACTTTATACACAATTATAAGCTATATCATGACGAGGAAATGGAAGTGAAGTGCGATATCATGACTAGGAAAAGGAAGTGAAGTGCATTTCCTAAAGACACACAAATACAGCTAAATTTGGGCTGGCCTGGGTGAATTTCGAACCCGCGACTCTCGCTAGGAAAAGTTTGATGTTGACTAGTACAAACTATACTACACATTACACATGATTACTCTTCACACATATTTATTAATCCTGCTAACCCAAAACTTTGTTTTCATTTTCATTTTAAGGTGGCTTATGTAGTTAAGGCGTCCGTTACGGATATGGTAGGTCGTAAATTCGAACCCAGGTCAAGTGATACCAAAGACATAAAAATGGTACAAAAAGCTGCCTCGCTAGGCCCTCGCCATTAAGAGGTTAGTGCTTTGACTGGTCGACCTGGTGTTAGAATAAGTTGACTGTGAGACATCATGCTACATGTCTGCGGCATGATGACTCAGTATTAGACATCACTATTAACTACCACACTGCAGACAACGTAGCAGTATGACCGAAATCTTTATAAAGGTACGTTAAAAATCCAACACACAAACACACACACACACGCACACTCGTATACACACATACACGCACACACGATCGTGCTAACCAAATTGTGTTACATATCGTACACATTTAAATTTAGCAAATGTTGGCATAATAAACTGGGTCCTGAAGAAAAAGCCTTTTCTTAGCATTGTATGAACAATGAACACATGCTGCAAAGAAATAATTATATCACATACACCCTTCCTATAACCTATCAATAAAAGTGAAACTTAGATTTACATTGGTAGAACTTCTTATCTTACTACGTTATTATTTCTCCAAAGGATAAACGAAAGGGAAATTACTCAATTTCGAGTACCGATAAGCATTATTCCTAGGGGTTCTGTGACTGCGGACCTGAGCCTTGTGGACACGAAACACCTTAAATACCTACTTCATCTGATACGAAAACAACAAAGTTTGTTTGATAAATAAACTAAATAAAAAGATAAATAATGCAATTTGATTTTGTACCCATTCAAATAATCTCGTTGATATCACACTTCTCTGAAAAGGTTTATGATTTAGGACTGTTAAGTAGTAGTTCTGTTTGGACTGTCGAGTTTTGTTTTGTTTATGTGCTATCGGGTTTATCACGAACGCTTGATCATATCATGTGACAATTAATAATTGAAAACTGACTGGTATCAGAATAGGGATCTGTATGAAAGTAAAATTTACGATACACGCGAGGAAGGATGGTAACTGAAACAAATAAATAAATGATGACAGGATTGCAAACTGTTCAAGACTCAAAATTAGTCATAAAGTATATGCACCTATCGAATACGCCAGCAAAGCTTTGAGTCCACCTTCCGAGTACTTGCATTTGTCGAATATGTCAGTAAGGCTTAGAGTTTTCTTTCAAAGTATTTACACCTGTCAAATATGCCATTAAGGCTTCTAGTCCTCTTTTCAAGCATTTCAACCTGTCGAATACGTCAGTAGAGATTTGAGTCCGTTTTTCAATCATTTGCACCTGTCGAATGCGTCAGTAAGGCTTTGCGTTCTCTCTCCAAGTATTTACACCTGTCGGATATACCAGTAAGGCTTCCAGTCCTCATTTCAAGCATACAAATGGTACTTGCAGTTGCCTCGTTTGGCGCTCAGCCTTAAAAGGTTAATATTATTACTAGTCGACCTGGTGTCAGAATAAGGTGACTGAGTGCAACATGGTGCTAAATGTCCGCGCATGATG
>JAEAOA010000290.1:462500-725000 GCA_016746295.1 Potamilus streckersoni
AAATATTAAACGTGTGTACCTTTTATAGTAGTTTTGGCGATGATACAATCAAGATCAACAATGTCCTTTATAGATTTGGTTTAATGTTCTTTCCATTGCAAAACCTGCGAGTTGTTTTTCTTTTTTATTACAAAAATCAGTATTTGTTTTGATGTCAATAAGCTTAGAAAAGATAATTTCTTCATGTATATATAATATACCCTCATTAACTTTGCTTTGATCTCAACTATGTTGGTCGTGGTAGTTACAAAAACGCTGATGGTAGTTGTGTTTTGCCAGACAGTTGGAGTTCCATCTGCATTGGTTTCGAATACTGCCAATTTGGGAGATTTGTGAACTAGATAACTACCTGGGAGTTTATGGCAAATCCAAACACTAGCTCTCGTGTCACTCTTCTTCGGCCACTCCAGAAAAATAAAAAAGGTATAGCAGGCTCCTACGTCGATGAGTTGTCCTTCCAAAGCATGGTGAATGCCACTTACAGCTGTTATATGGATGCTGAATCTATAAAGTTCTTTAGCAACTGGAGCTGTTCTTCTCTCTGGTCTATCTCTTGAACGCCTCCCCTACAGAACATTCTTAAAATTTATTCATGTGACCCTGGGTCAATGAATCCTAAACGAGGCTAAGCTAGGCAACAGATTTGATTTGTAAGAGCCAGGGGACACAATTATGGCAGATAAAGTTTTTGTTAATTAAATAGAAAATTATTATATTAAACAGAGTAACAGAATATTCCCTACATAAAATGACAAAATTTTATATTGTTTAGACACAATTCTTCCTTTTTATATATACTTTATCTAATATCTGCATTTACATATTGGGTATTAATATTTATTCATCTACTAGTACCACAAAAATAATATTAATTATAAATAACAATAATGAAGAAGTTCAAATAAATAAGGGACCAATTATATATATATATATATATATATATATATATATATATATATATATATATATATATATATATATATATATATATATATATATATATATATATATATATATATAAAGAAAACAATTCATATGGCGAATAACAACCCTCTCAAGCGTACTGGATCCACCAAGGGATCACGTTTGTCAGGGATTAATTAAAATAGATGCAATAAACTGACGACGAACAGTACGAAACTAGTAATTAACTAGCCTAAGCGCTTTCGACTCTTAATGAATCTTTTTCAAAGGCAAATACAAAACATAGTTACGACAAACAAATAAACACAAAAACGTTGTGTTTGTAAACCTCTACATTTCTGTCTTCACATGTGCTAACACTATAAATACAACCAGCTTGTATAGACTAGTTGCGGAAACTGAAAACGTTGTGTAATTCCCTAAAAGTCTACAAGCCAAAGCGACATCTATTTTTACTTTGTGTACATATGTAACGCAGATTATATCCAGGATATTTGATTCTATACCGGTTATTCTTATAGTAAAAATTGAAGGATATTAAGATTTAGAAAAAGTTAAATTCTACTAGTGCATAGTTTTCATGTTCTAGTCTTCTTGGTTTAGACCGCTTGGTTTCAATGTTCTAAGGCGGCGTATCCAGTATGATTCCCTTTCCTTCCTGGTTTCGGAACTCCAGCTGTGGTTGTTAGCAATAGCGATAAGTATTATATCCCTGAAAGTGTGGCCGGGGGAGGAGAAGTGTTCTGCGACCGGGCTTCTGTACAGCTTTTTTGTCATCCAATCAGATCTATGAAGGTTTATCCTTATGTGTAGCTTTTCAGTTTCTCCCACGTACTGAAGGCCACAGATCTTACATGTGATGAGATAAATCACATTTTCTGTTTTGCATGTTTTGTTTGGACCATGTATGTTTAGTTTTTCTTTAGTCACTGTGCTAGTGAATGTCTTGGTCTCTATCATATGTTGACAGGTTTTGCATCTTTTATCGCCACAGGGTCCAGATTGACTAGGTTGGTTTTGACTAGCGATTGTTGTTAGCTTGGCCCTGACTAGGATGTCCTTTAGGGTTTTTGGTCTCCGGTAAGCTACTACAGGTTTCCGAACAAAATAAATAAGGGACCAATTATATATATATATATATATTCTCTCGCAAAAGGAATCTACATGATATATCATAGGCAGAATAGTCGTTATCTGCCTAGCTTAGCCTCGTTTTCATAAGACATTAATATTCATGATGATCTCATTAAGCATGGTCGTATTGCGATTTGGTTTCTTGTTAGGTATTCTACTGCTTAGGTGGATACCATTCATGTTAAACATGTACGATATGAAAGAAGACAGTGTTTAGTATACCTTATCTAACTCATTTCCCTATGCTTTGGCGGTGGGCAGCGTGACCCTAAAAAGGGCTGCTCAGTCAACCATGGGACTGTTGCTTTGGTCCAGAGAAAAGAAACCCTGTGATATGAGTCGTCTGTGTGCGGTTCTGCAGCTTCAATGAATCCACATATGCTGCTTTGCTGCTCACTCATTGCCACGGGACTTGTCGGTATCTGGTGGTAATGGGGTGGATGGATGAGAGTAATAACATGGCCTGGCAGGAGTAAACCTGTGCAGCCAACTAGATACGATCAATGTAAACCAGATTACATCGGGTCAGCTTTGCTTCCTTAGAATTTTTGTGTACTCAATTACGTCCTAACCCATTGTCCACACCATACGAAAACATTAAGATTTGTTTGGTGAAATGCTGAGATTACTGAATGAGAAATATCGACTACAGAAGCTTTGTTTAGAGGACAACACTTGATCATCTTACAAGGCAACCTTCAACAACATGAAGTGGACTGTCCAACACTTAAGAGAATTTCGAGTTAGTTATGTCATGGTTATTTTTGAGTTAGTGATGTCATGGTCATTTTGGAGTTAGTGATGTCATGGTGATCTTGGAGTCAGTGATGTCAAGGTCATCTTGGAGTTAGTGATGTCATGGTCATCTTTGAGTTAGTTATGTCATGGTAATCTTCGAATTAGTGATGTCATAGTCAACTTAGTGTTAGTGATGTCATGGTCATTTTGGAGCTAGTAATGTCATGGTAATCTTGGAGTTAGTGATGTCATAGTCATCTTAGAGTTAGTGATGTCATGGTCATCTTCGAGTTAGTGTTGTCATGGTAATTTTCGAATTAATGATGTCATGGTAATCTTCGAATTAGTGATGTCATAGTCATCTTCGAGCTAGTGATGTCATGGTCATTTTGGAGTTAGTGATGTCATGATCATTTTACAGTTAGTGATGTCATGGTAATCTTGGAGTTAGTGATGTCATAGTCATCTTGGAGTTAGTGATGTCATGGTCATCTTCGAGTTACTGATGTCATGGTCATATTCGAGCTGGAAAACAAACTTTATAATATGTAGTAGGAGTAAGAATTACCTTTGTCGGTAAACAAAGCAAATAAATTATATCAGAGAGAGAGAGAGAGAGAGAGAGAGAGAGAGAGAGAGAGAGAGAGAGAGAGAGAGAGAGAGAGAATAGTTGTACATCACCAGTGCAATTTCAAAATTAAATTCACTCTAAAATAGTTAAAGCAGAATTCTTCTCTTTTCTATTTAAATGTTTAAAGAATATACTGTACTCATTGTTAATCACTCTTGAGTTATATTTGCTACAGTTTGTACGCATATATTTAAACATTTATTATTATTCACCTTTTTTCTCTTTATACTGCTTTTGTTTTACAGCTCAAATAATAGACAACACAAATGGCTTCCTGTTTGTCACAACAAATATGTAGTTTCATGTCAAATTTCTACTAGTTGTCAAGATTTTCCTTTAACTCAATCAATAAGAAAATCACAGAGATTATATCAATTAACTCAGCGTTTGTCGATTCATCTCAAACATCTCTTGTATTCTTTTTACATAATCTAAAAGCTACACTATTTGTGGAGAGAAAAAAATTCATTATTTTGCTTTGAATATGTATTGTTCCAAATATCGCAAAACAAGTCTTGAAAGACCTGTTCGTTATTGCGAATACTGTTTTATTAAAAGCAATATCATTCTTTTAAAGACATCTTTTTATCAAATCTAACATTTGTTAATTCGGTCATTTTGGGTCCAGATAATCCAGCAGCCAGTAGTTAGTAGACGGGTTATTAATTATGCATCTAGTAGGAAGCTTAATTTAACTAAAATAATAATTTTGCATGCGCTCAGTCTCACTTGAGCAATCCATCTAAAAGAATTCGTCTACGTTTAGGAATTGTAGTATTGTCTGATATTACACAGGTGGCTAGATTTATCATCTGTTGTATTTTTGCGCGAGGAAATATCATATCTAAGCATTCTCGAGGTGCGATTTATGTTGTTGAATTCGTGATAAATTCTAAGTGACGATAACTATCACCTCTTTACGGATTTAAGGAGGGACCATTCATTGTATTTCAGTTGCATTCTCGAGCGTGTCATTAATGTCGCGTTGTTGCGCACTGGAATCATATATTTATCTGGGATTAAAACAGTAAAACGTGGCTGTTAGTTGCAACGGATACTTGGGTGCTTACGCAATCTACATGGAATTTGTTAGAGGCTGGGGAGTTAGAAAATCTAGGTGTCGGTACTGTATGTGAACGGCAGTTAGGGGAGGTAACAACAATCGACGAATCAGCTTTCAGAAATGACCACCTTATATTTGTCCATCTGACCGAGTTGTTATTAAATGATTTGTTAAAAGCAAGCTCTGACATTAAATATGGTGGGAGTGGCTTAGTGAAAATTGAGGAAACCTACCAGCAAGCGTATTTGGGAAGGAAGGGGAGGTATGTGGGTGAGTTTGTTTGAATGCCTTTGCCTCACTGTTTGCTGGTCCCATAAAGTAGATAATATTGCCTCCCTTCCTGAGTACAGAACTTTGTGGAGACTGTTTGTAACTAGGGTTCTCACTTTCCAAATTGTATTTGCCGAAATAGGTTTGTATCCTTATCTGGGTCATTGGGGGGGGGATTTCATACATTCTTTGGTCTGAGACTATTGTTTTTACCAAAGCTTTCAGATAACTTTCTTTAGTGCTTTCTCGTGCAGTTTTAAACCAAAGTGCATTAAACGTTGGCCTTGTTTCTCGGTGTAGAACCACGGGGTTCACATGGCTGAATTCAGTCATGAAAATGACGTTTGTTTCTCTCCTTTTCAGCAGAACTAAGTTCTCAAGGTTTCTTAGATGGCTAATGGCCTGAACGAGAGTGAAGAACGCCCAAATTGAGCAACCAAAATCTGTCCACGTTCCGTCCATTCTCATTTGAGTTGAGTTACAGACTAGATTAAAAAGATTTACGATATTGCTTGAAAATAATTTAAAATGGAATTTCGGATTCAGTTTTTAATAAATAAAATTTGAGTCACAAATTAAATAAGATATATGCAAAAGTCAGATATTGAAAACAAATAATTTTTGAACATACAATTTCGAAGGCCAAAGCTTGAGTAAAACTAGATGCAGTCAAAGATGAATAAATTGTTAACCACTCAGTAGATCAAATGTTGAATATTGAAGTTCCATCTGATTTCGGGTCCCTACGATAGACAGATAGATAAAGAGACATGCAGACAGGCAGACACAGATTGGTAGATATACAAAATTATATAATTTACTAAATGACCTCAGTCTTTTCTCAAACATTCGAAACATCAGTGCTTAATTATTCGATTTAACTCATAAATGTTTAAACAATACGTGAATATAAAACAGGGACCTCATATCAGCAAAAGAATACGCATTTTTCGTGTTCACCATTATAAATCTATACTTCGAAAGCCCTAAAGTATGGACAACGCATCAATAATTATCACATTAAACTGAATTTATGAGAATTATAACCGGATGATAGCTTTTAGAATGAATATGAAAATACCCTTGCGTATAATTTCTATACTACAGTATATAAATATTTAATTTTGACACGTGGATAACACCTTCTATCTTCAAATTAGTATCATTATACAGATTTTATTATAATGAGTGTTTCTGTAAATCTTGTTTTGTCCAGCAACTGAGAGCATGTACAAATCGATATAATGGTGGTTTATTAGCATTTATTGTGAATAGACTGTGTGTTTGTACAACTCGAATAAACGTGGTTTCAAGAGCAAAATTGTAAAACATAAACACCGCAAATCAGGGTTATCAAGAAACGAAGGAAAAAAGACATCACATATACCAGACTAACAATCATTCTATATATAATAAGGAAGCATACAATAGTTCCGTTATCGCTTTGTCTTGTCTGATATCTGATACGCTTGCTATTTGTACATTTACGCTTTTGGCTTGTCAGATATCTGATACGCTTGCTATTTGTACATTTACGCTTTTGTCTTGTCAGATATCTGATACGCTTGCTATTTGTACGTTTACGCTTTTGTCTTGTCAGATATCTGATACGCTTACTATTTGTACATTTACGCTTTTGTCTTGTCAGATATCTGATACGCTTCCTATTTGTACATTTACGCTTTTGTCTTGTCAGATATCTGATACGCTTACTATTTGTACATTTAAACACAGTGTGTGTGTGTGTATATATATATATATATATATATATATATATATATATATATATATATATATATATATATATATATATATATATATATATATATATATGACTGAATAACTTTTACCCTTGTCTAGTTCCAATAAAGTTATCTCCCTTATTTGCCGTTGTGCACTTCGTGACATCCTCGTCGAATATCTAATCGGACAGCGCTCACCATTGGCAGATTGTGACACGCGTGCTAATGCACGATAAAAGGTATATTTATTTCAGTAAAAGTTAGCACTCGGCTCTAAAGAAAACAGCTGGTACTGTGATACCATCACACAGGCGATTTTCAAGTTGGGATGCTATGATGATAAGTAAAATAAACCAAAGCGATATATGTTCAGTCTGATTTAAATGATGTATATTTTGTTCCGAGCCTAGAGTTTGTTCTACGTATTGTGACTACTCTTACGCTATATTTAGATAGACAGGCACTGAAGAGTACCAACTGATATTATTAGTAACTGTTAGTATCTCCAGGGAATCTGCCAATGTTAATCATATCATAAGCTTGAGGACGACAGAATTCGCACACGTGGTTAAAATAAATGAAATTATATTTAAATAGAAGAGTGGTAAACTTCGGCCTTGGCTATCGAATTAAACGAACAAGCCCCCTTTTTGACTCATTTTTTTGTTTCTTAGTTTCTTTGTTGTTTTTATGTGAACCTGCTTTAGAAGCAGAATCAACGTTACCAGTCGTTTCAATGAGAGTAACGGTGCAGCTTTTTCAATTCTTCTATTCAGCCAATCAAAGTTTAAGAAATTTGCACACGTTATAATAAATTTAAATGTTTCATGAACGGGGAGAACGAAAACAATCCATCAAATGAGACAGATTTTGTAAAGCATTTTCCACATGGTTTCACATTTCTTTAAAATTTTAGCACCTGTGTTCAGCGGTTTAATTCTCATCGGCTTGGGAAAATAAAACCAAAGAATAAAACATGGAATTCTACTATGTCACCTGCTGAACAATTTATGATAACATGCGTAAATTAATCGAATTTTACAGTCTGCCATTTTCATTTGTATATATAATTGATAGTATCAAACACTGTGAAAAACATACAAAACTGGCACTGCAGGGAATAAAACAAGCGCAACGGAGCTACGCTGTCTATTGACATGGAGAGATCAATATATCTATTTTTCTCGATTTATAACAATCTTTGTTGACCAGACTTCTCTCCTGGTTATTCAAAAATATATTCCCAAGCCAATGAGACTGGAAATGAAGGCTTGATGGGGTGGACGTTGAAAATATTTTGAGAAAATGAGTAAGTTTCTTGCGTTAATGAAAAGATGCACGTTTTGGAAAGATATAAACTTTCTTTGGTTATAGCCTCCGTCTTCGAATCGGGAGGTTGTGGGTTCGATCACCGGCTGAGTCATACCAATGACTTTAGAAAATGGTACTAACTACTGCCTCGCTTGGCACTCAGAATTAGGAGGTTAGTGTTAGGACTGGTCTGCCTGGTGTCAGGATAATGTGGGTGGGACATCATGCTCCATGTCTGCGGCATGATGCCCCAGTGCTAGATCACAGATACTCGACGCGAGCTTGATGTAAAAAAAACACCCCAACAATAATCTTTAGGAAACAGTCTTACAGAGTGACAAAAATAACTCAGATTACCCCCATGACCCATTCTGACATTGGACCCTCTCTGTCATACTAAATAAGACACAAGGTTTGTAACTTCTGAACACTTCATTCCACCCATGACTTTAGATTTTGCTATTTTCGTATCTAACGGTATACAATCATATATTCTATGGCTTGTTTTACTTCTGAGATATGTTTCTATCCATCAAGCCATCATTGACTATTCTATGTTGCACCAAACTGATGTTACGGGCTCCGAAACGTGCGAATTTCGCGAATTTTGTCTGAGTGGACACATTTACGCTCAGGTGACAAACGGTGCAAACAGCTACATATGCCATGTTTGCGACTCTACGGTACATAACTTCTTAAATTACAGAACAGTGGTGGATGCAAAAGCAAGTCTTTACTTACCATTAACTCGATTCAACGTTAGGCATCCTGTTCCATGGAAAAATTATACATTTTTATTTTCATACATACATCCCATATAAGCATGTATACTATGTGGCACAAATGTAAACGGCGAAATATGATTGGCTCAAAAAGGTTATACCTGAGCGTAGATGTGTCCACTCTGACACAATTCATTCGCGAAATGTGCTCGTTTTGGAGCCCGTAACTTCAGTTTGGTGAGGTATTTTTGGCACTCTTTATGACTTTTTCCTTAAGATTATTGGAGTTTTTGTAACATCAAGCTCGCGTCGAGTACCTGTGTGCTAGACATCACTATAAACTGCCACACTGCAGACATCGTAGCGATATTACTGAAAAATTGTTAAAGCTACGTTTAAAATCTAAATCACACACACTTTTACTAACCACAGGTACTCGACACCTAACGTTTAATCGAGTTAATGGTAAGTAAACACTTGCTTTTGCATCCACCACTGTTCTGTAATTTAAGAAGTTATGTATCGCAGAGTCGCAAACATGGTATGTGTAGCCGTGTGAGCATAGGTGTGTCCACTCTGACAAATTCGCGAAATTCGCACGTTTCGGAGCCTGTAACTTCAGTTTGGTGCAACGTAGAATAATCAACGATGGCTTGATGGATAGAAAAATATCTCAGGAGTAAAACAAACCATAGCATATGATCGTATACCGTTAGAGACAAATATAGCAAAAGGAAATCTAGGGTCATGGGTGGAAGGAAGTGTTCGGAAGTTACAAACCTTGTCTCTTATATAGTACCACAGAGAGGGTCCAATGTCAGAACGGGTCATGGGGATAATCTGAGTTATTTTTGTCACTATGTAAGACTGTCTCCTTAAGGCTAGTGTTTTTTTTTTGTTTTTTTTTACATCGAGCACGCGTCGAGTACCTGTGTCACTAACACGAGTCTTCCGTCTTCATGGATGGAATTAGTCTTGGTCACACAGACGCTTGACGAAGTAGTATAGGAAAATGAGGGTTTTGGCCCACCACCACCCTCCCACACCTCCTCCCCCACCCCCGCCAAACCCTCATTTCCCTATACTACTACTATGTAGACAGATATTTTGTAACCAGACAAAACAACAGGTGTTGGAATGCGATAAGCTCTGTCAACAGAAGTGACGAATTTGTTAGAACAGCGTATGTGTGGAATATGATTATTCTAAAGACGGCAAATAGGTTTTACCACAAAATTTTTTATCAGATAACAGGATGAAAATTAAACTGTACATTAGAACGTTTCAGTTAACAAGGCGGAAATTAAACTAGCATTGGAATGAAAATGATATTATTTTAGTTATATTATATCTTAAGTTTAGATAAAATTTTATGTTACTCATATTTTTTGTGATATTTTTTTCATACTTGCTAACCCTCATTGGTAGAATATCTGTTAACATATTGTCAATAATACGAAATTCACGTAATAAATCATCCATATTATATTTAACTCCTCGTAGGTAAGACCTGATCTGATCAAGTAGTTTCTTGTAAGTTTTAATTGATGTTAAACAACCGTGCTTCTTTATCAAAAGTCTTGGTTCTACTTTTTTACACGCCGCTGTAAGTGAAACACCAATAGCGGATATGATTAACAGAAAAGGATTTAATGATACCCCACTTGAAATTATACCAGAACTGGTCATTAACAAGGGTAGATAAGATATTACTCGAAGGATCTTGTTGTAGTATTTGTAACATTTTTTCACGCACCAAAGTTTTTTATGATAATATTTATAGTATTGTATTAATGCGTCTACATCTTGTTTTGGAATATCTTTTGAAATATGATTGAAATCAACTATACTTCTTTTCATTATAATATTAGTTCACATATTCCTATGTTTGGTTAATCCATAATAAGAGCTGGTTGTTCAGCTATAAATTCCAAACACCAGAGAAAAATTGCTAATTTTAAAGTTTTATCAACTGGTTCAAGTACAAATTCTTCTTCAGAATTTTTGTTTATTATTACAGATAATACTCCAGATGAGTCATCATTTGGATGACGAAATAGATATTTGGTAGATATTCTGAACATTGCACTGCTAAGCACTGACAATCTATACACACCGGTAACTTCTGCAATATATTTGATAGAATTATTTTTTGGTGTCCACCCAGTATAACCAGTATCGACAGTATACACAATATTTTTAATCTGTTTGTGAGGAATTTTAAGCATACTCGTTTTCTCAACAATATTAGGAATTCCACTAATAATATCATTGAGTTTTGTGTTAATATCATTGAGTTTTGTGTTAATATTAGCGAGTGTAATGTTAACAATTGATGGATTTCCAAAAAAATCATCTTTAAGCGTGTTTATGTTTCTACGAAAATTTAAAAACGTTTTTACGTGACCGGTAAATTCATTTTTGAGCGCTGTTATTTCATTACTGATTGGAACGTCCTGATCATCGACATATTTCTTAGTTACAGCGTCTCCATCTGTAGTTGGATATCCAAGATCTGTAATCTTGTTCTGGTTCATAACAATATTCCCATTAAATAAATCACCAGCTTTTTTAACAAAATCATTTACTGACCTACCAGAATCTTGTATCTTACCTTGATTGTTAAAAGTCATGATATTATCAGCAACCGCATTAGGAATTCGCACAAGTACATCTGGCAGTTTTACATCACTCGTTTTTAATCGTCCTTCTTTGTCCTGGAAAATGACGACTTCATCTGGTTCTACACTGGTAAGATTTAGTAAATTATTGATTTCATTTTTGAGCTGATCAAGAGTTGCATATTTGGATAAGTCACCTTGGTAACCTTTTGTGGATAAATCTCCTGATAGTGTTCCAAATTTTGTATAGTAACTCATTATTTACTGTCTAAAATAAAATTATCAACACTAGTTTAATATTATACAAAATGGCAAAATCGTCGATATTAAACTTTGATACAGAGAAGCTGGTGAAACACAAACATAACAAAGAACTTCCTGAGTGTCATTATCTTATTGTTGGGCGAACTGGATCAGGAAAAACAAGTTTGCTTATGAACTTGCTTCTTGGTGATAATTTTAATTACGATAGAGTCTATATTTACACAATCAATCCACAGCAAGATAAGTATGAGTTATTAAGCGATTATAATGACAAACTTCGTGATGACCTTAAGGCTGGTGAAGATTTTTTTTATAATTAGGCAGCCGGAAGATCTTATTCCAGTTAATCAACTTGATGCAGATGAACATAAGATAGTAGTTTTTGACGATATTCCGCTAAATAACATGGAGATGAACAAAAAAAATCGTATTTCTCACTGTCACGTAACAAACAATGTTATTCTGTTTATCTCGCTCAAGGATTTTATAATGTTGTCAGATTTATTCGGCGAAATACGGGTTGTTTTATATTATTTCCAGGAATGGACAATGTTGACGTTAGAAATATTGCAAGCGAACAATGCGGTGACGTGACAAAAGATAAGTTTATTGAACTTTACCGTCATGCCACAAAATATAAATACAACTTTTTCTTATTTGATAAACTTACAAATGATCCAACTAAAATGTTTCGCTGTTGTATTGACACTTACTTACAGTAAGGGTTTCAATTTTATAAAATGTATAATAATAATAATGGACAAACGAGCAAGATACAGACAACACATAGAAGATCTAAAAAAAACTTGCTCAATCTCAGACATCGCTTAAGCAAAAAGTACAACAAGCACGACGTGGGCAAGTAACCGCTACAGAAGCAACAGCTACAATTTTCAAGCCGGTTACTGAAGCACTATTAGGTAAAGTTACTGAAGCACTATTAGGTAAACAACCTGAAACTAAACCACTGTAAGAAGAAGAACTTAAACAACTGCAGGAAAAAGGCTTGGTTGGAATTGTTAAAGAACAACAGGAAGCAGCTGCTGCAAAACTTGTTACTAGATCTGATGAAGAAAAAAGAAAACTAATTGAGGCATTTACAGCAAATATAGCTGATCCTGCGGCTAGACAAGCTGAAACAGATCGATTGATAAACAATCCGCTGGAACTTGAGCGAAGATTAGCAGAGTTAACAACGCAAGGAATAACAAATATTATAAAAAGTTTATCAGGAGATATAAAAGATATCAAAGAGGAGCAACAAAGAGTTGGTGAGCTTACTGTAAAGTTTATGGAAGTTGGAGATCAAAAATTTTATTTTACAAAAAGAGCAAATGATGAGATAAAAGGTATTGAATATGATGATTTTTTTACAGAATGAAAATATAAGAAGTATTGATGATATAAGCAAGTGTACCGATGTAGAATATCAAACATTACTCGATAGATTAGATGTAATATTTAAAGACGGAGCTGCTGCTAAAGATGAATTAAACACGGTTACAGAGATTGATAATATCCTTCCACTTTATGAAAGAATGAGAAACGGTGTTATTGCTCTCACGTTTAAAAAAACAGCAGAAAATAGTAGATTAAAACCTTTTGATAAAGGGTGGAGTTTTAAAAGGAATTTTTTTACTTTTGATAAAAATCGTGTAGAGAAAAGTAGAGAAGTAAGAACAGGAACTGGTGTAAAAGTATTTACATCAACTACTGAAATGATAGGTAGATTAATGTTATTAATATCATCAAAGGAAGCTGGGAATGTTAGTGTTGAACTTGATAATGAAATCATTGACATACTTGATCATCTAAGATCGAGTGAATTATTAACATCTGACGAATATGAACTTTACACCGCGACTTAATCGCGGCGACTTAATTTTGTAAAATGATATAATATTAAAGGAACGCAAACAACATTATTACTAAACTCTAGTGAGTCTGCGATAGATAGCGCAAATTTTTCAGTAAATTATTTTCCACCTATCCAACTAGATCCTACAAAACAATATGAAATTGGATTAATTTCTTGTACTTGCTGGAATGCTATACCTAACGTGAAAAATGATGTTAACGATGAAATGTATTTTACTATGATTACAACATCTCCAATATCTACAACAAAAAAATAAAAATTCCGCAAGGACCTTATAATATTACTGATCTAAACAAGACAATCAAAGAGCTCATCACAAAAGCTGACGGTGTGGCTGATAATTTTGAATTGGCAGCAAATTATAACACATTGCGAACTAGGATAACTTTGAAAAATATAGTAATCAGTCTTGAACCAAGAGAAAGAAGTATTGAACAACTGATAGGATTTACTGAAAAAACTTACACTGCACTTGATCAGCCTATTACATATGACAGTGAACTGCCATTAAATATAACAGAAGTAAATACAATATTAGTAAATTGCTCTATTGCTTCTGGCTCTTATGCATCAAAAGGTAGCAAAGGTCAAACGATTTACAGTTTCTCACCTGAAGTTCCGCCAGGTTCTCTCATGCAAATAACTCCACGAGATATTATCTATTATCCTTTAAATGTTGAAAATCAAATATCAAGTATAATAATGCAGTTGACAGGTCATTCGGAAAAACAGTTGGAATTGAATAATGAAGTTGTAACTTATTATTTACATCTACGTGAGCAAAAGTAAAAATTATGCAACATCAAATATAATGAAACAAAAAAAAAAGTTTATCGAAGAAAAATAGTAGGAGGAATTTTTGGAAATATTTTTACTAAAGTTATTGAAAATATACCGGGTATAGCACGTCAAGTTGCACCAATTGCTATTGACGCTGGTAAAGCTTTTGCAACTGGGGCTGCATCTGCCGCTGGGACTGCGGTGGGACAAAAAATAGCTAATAAAATAAAAAGTGATCCACCGACTGCATCTAAAATAAAACAAGCTATCTCAGAAATCGCTCCAACAAAAGAAACTCAAAAAGCTATGATAACAACAACAACAAAATTATTATCACCAAAGGGCGAGCAGATCATACAAAAATTAATATCTAAAGTAACAGTGCCGCAATAAAATTTTATATAATCTAATAAAATAAAATGTCTGTTAAAAATTCTCTAGAGTTAACAGAAACTTATGACATCGACAACGATGTGACAGAATTCGAGTTTGTTGAGTATCTTGATGAAAATTCTAACGAACCAAATAAAGCTGGTATTAAAACCTTTAACACCAGAGACGAAGATGTATTTCTACTGCCACATAAGGCTATGTTAGAAGTTCGTGGTCAGATTATGACAGTAGCCAATCCACCTGCTGCAATTGCAGTTGGAGCAGAAGTAGTTCTTATAAATAACGGCTGGTGTTTATTCAAAAGTGCTAGATATCAACTGGCCAATCAAACTATAGAAGATATTTCAAGTCATCTACAAGTTGTAAGTACAATTTTAAATATTATTTCGTTTTCCGACGATTACTCAAGATCAACTGCAACTAACATGATGTGGTTTAAAGATACTGGACGGGGTATAGCTGAATCAACTGAATTTTTAAAGAGAGGTGTTATAGTACACGGAGCTGATGCTGATGCAAATGTTTTGATTGTAAGAAATTTTCTTATTGCTAATGCAGACGCGCTAGGTATTGCCGCACCAGGTGCAGCTGCTAATGCAAACGCTACAAGAGTTTCCCTTACGGCAGCTTTTACTAATCTTAATATAACGCCACCAGCTGCAGATGCAAACGGTACTTCGATGTTAAATTTACTTCTTAACACACTTGATGTGAGAAATCCGCGTTATAACGAAGGTTTTGCTAGGCGAAGAAAACTTGCAGCAGGATCACGTCAAATTACAATGATGCTTCCGCTAAGCATGATCTTCGGCTTTTGTCGCGATTATGATAAAGTATTCCGTGGAGTAAAACATACGCTTATTTTAGATCGAGCAGAACAAAACGACTGCTTGTTTAGATCTGGAGGGGTTGATGTACAGTTTATCATAAACAAACTTGCTTTGTGGATGCCACGTATAACACCATCAATCACTAAAATGTCAGAACTAAATAGCATGCTTGATAAGCATACAAACAGAATTTACTTTAAGCAGCATAAGATATATCAAACAGCGGTTCCAAATACTACTGACTACACATGGAGGGTCACAACAACATCAAGCGAACAACTGCCGAGAAATATCTTTGTCGTATTTCAACAGCAAGCCCGACGAGGTAACCAACAACAAAATAATGCAATATTTGATCACTCTGATGTCAGACGAATATACGCTAGATTAAATTCAAAGCAATATTCAGAACGAGCTATCGAGTGCAATTTTGCTGATGACTTTAATAAAAAATATATCTCGACCGTACATGTACCTGCTTGACGCAATACAAAAATATCAAGATGTTGAAGATGGAACTCAAATATCAGCAGAGGAATTTCGTACGCTTTATCCTATATTTCATTTTGATGTTAGTAAACATAACGAGCGAATTGTAGACAGCACAGCGGATATTGAAATTACCTGGTCACTTGGGGCGGTTCCAGTGGCGCCGTTGTACGTATACGCATTAGTGATTAGTGATAGATTTATTACAGTAGATTCTATTTGAGGTAAAATGACAGTTCAAGTTTAATCTGCAGTTGTTATATAAAATGACAAAATATATTGTAAAAAAGTATATTTGACTGATGGTCAGGTTAAAAAATTAGTAGCTGCTATTGCAAAGCGAGAACAGGTATCATTAAAAATCAATCCTAATATTTCTGATGGTGTTTTAACAAAATTAATGCTAACAAAAAAATCAAGTAAAAAAGTATGATCGTAAAAAAATTTTGTTTTAAATTTGAGTGCTGCACAAATGACAGCGATGGCAAATGACATTGTCGTTAAAGGTGGTTTTCTTGGCCCAGCATTATCAGTATTAACTAGTACAATAATACCTAAAATTTTACCAGTCTTAGGCACATTAGGACTAGCAGCAGCGTCTGGAGCAATATCTGGCGCAACGAAGAAAGCAGTCGTAGGTAATGGTATCATTCGTGGAAGTGGAATAAAAAAATTGTAAATTTTATGTAAATAATATATTATAATGCCACAAAAGAAAAAGAAATCGCCAACAACAAAAAAAAGAAAACAACAAAAACAAAATCGCCAACACCAAAATGCAAATGCATATGCAATCAACCAAAACAAGGAGGAATTATTCCAATCGCTCCACTTTTGGTGGGACTAGCGGGAAGTCTGCTGCCAAATCTTTTAGGAATCGGACGTGGTCTAACATTACCAGGAACTCGACCACCCCGTTGAGTAATTTTGATATCATTTATAAGTTAAAAGCGGTTCCTGGATTTCACGGAGTTTATTCTAAAGATGAACTCGCAGCAATAAAATCACCATCAGCTGTAAGTTCGTGTGTTATTAATATACAAGGTTTTAATGAGGGATCCGGCACGCATTGGGTAGCAGTTTATAATAACAATTATTTTGACTTGTTTGGACTTCCTCCAAGCGATGTAATAAAAATGTATATGAAGAAAAAATTTAAAAAGATATATTATTCATCAAATCAACTCCAACCTGTTGGAACGTCTGCTTGCGGATATTATTGTATTATGTTTATCCAACAGATGAGCAGAAATCTTAATTTTTTAAAATTTATTTTACAGTTTGACAAGCATCCTTCTCACGCTAATGATGAGATCGCAATAAATTTTATCTAAACTTAAAAATATAATAATGTCAACATACTGTCTCAAGTGTAGAACTAAAACAGAAAATATTAATGAAACAACAGAAAAAACAAAAAACAACAGGATAATATTAAAACGTTTTTGTGCAGTCTGCAGAAAAAGAAAAATATGTTTTTAAAGAAAGTGTCCCCAGCGACAGTATCCTCAGAGATGTTGCTAGGATATTGTTATCCTGATATTATTTTAGTCGACGACTAAAACTATAGAATGATATGCAACTGTGATTCTGACAGAGATTTGTCTTGAGCAAAATAAAATTGTCGCATACTGTCAATGTTGTAACAACAGAGAAATAATAGGGTAAGGTATAGATATACATAAAATTATTGGAAAATTACCAAAACCAAAAGGCGGTTGGACATTGCCAGGTCATCGGTATACAGGACCTTACAATCCGCTAGATCAACAACTAGATGAAAACGACAATCCATTGCCAGGTCAAGAGCCTTATGATCAAGTGAATGCAATAGCGATGCGTCATGATATCTGTTATCGTGATCATGAAAACTCGAAAGCAGATTGTGATAAAGTAATGCTAGACGAATTACGTGATCTGGAGCCAACAAATCTACGAGAACGTTTTGATAGAAGATTTGTTCAGGGAATGATAGGAGCAAAATATAAACTCGGACTAGGCTAAAAAGTATACGATGATCTTGCAGTCGAGCTGCACAGACCTAAAAAAAAAGTTCCCACGACGTAAAGTTGTCGCTAATGGTGTAGATGATATCTGGCAATAGATTTGGTGGATGTATCCAATCTAGCTCAGTTTAACGTTGGCGCTGATGGTGCTCCAAAAAGGTATTTGTTTAATTTTATAGATGTTTTTAGCAAATACGCTTTCAGTGTACCTGTTTCGGATAAGACAGGGACTTCAATGACTGATGCGCTAAAACAAATAATAAAAAGTACAGAAAGAAAACCAAATAAAATCTGGACTGATCACGGATCCGAGTTCTTTAACAAAAAGTTTGAACAGTTTCTAAAACAAAATAATATCAAAAGGTATGTTACAGGAAACGATGGTAAACGCGTTGTTGTTGAGAGATTTAATCGCACGCTAAACGAGAAATTGCACAAACATATGACAGCTAAAATCATGAACAGGTACATCGATGACCTTTCTCAAATCGTAGGTTTATATAATAACACGAAACATCGAACCATCAAAATGACACCTAAAAAAGCTATTAAAAATCCAATATTAGCAAATGAAAACATGTTCCGCAGACATAAATTTAAGGTTGGTGATAAAGTTAGAATTTCTTTGACAAAAAAGGTATTTGCAAAAGGATTTACTCCGAACTGGAGTGAAGAAGTTTTTGTAGTTGATAAGGTACTTTTCACAATACCTGTAACGTACGTTTTAAAAGATCTGGCAGGGGAACCGATCGTAGGTAGTTTTTATGAACAAGAACTACAGAAAACTGAGCAGGATGTTTTTGTTATCGAGAAAGTGATTAGAAAAAAGGAGATAAAAGTTTAGTCAAATGGCGTAGGTATAGCGATAAATTTAACAGTTGGATTCCAACTAAGCAGATTATGATATAATGTTATTATAAATTTTCTCATACTTTTGTTTGACAGATTTACATTTTACTGGTTTACATAACGATATTAAATACTGCTTACGATCGTCAGAGATCGTCATTAGATTAAAAATCTTGACAAATATGAAATCGAATTTGATATTTTTCTGTCGGTCTGGAATTCTGATGTTTAACAAAGGTTTGATTAACTGCCAAAACAGTTGTTGTTCGGCAACGGTAAAATTAAATTTCATTATTTTTTTTGCAATGTGATACTTGACATTATATCGTTTAGTTGTTGGTCTGCTGTAATTTGATCTGTCAGCAACAGTGACTATTTCACCATCATCATCAGATTCGCTGTTATATAAAATATCATCTTCATTATAACCAATAGATTTGTCTATGAAATCTTTGGAAAATGTGACCTCATCACTGACGACCTTATCGCTGGCGACTTTGTCGCTAATATCTTGTTTGTAGAGTTCAGCGAGTTGTTTCATCAAGTCCATTATTAAAATATATTTTTATCTAAATTATTGTTATAAGATGACAGATGAGATAAAATATCACCAAAAAGTTAATATATTAAATTACAACGAACTAGCCGAAGCGGTAAGAAAATAATTGTTGTGTTATAGTGTTGATGTTATTGTAATGCAAGGTGATTCTCATAAAATATTGCTAAAAGAAGCAGAAAAAAATAAAATTAATGAAAGTGCAGTAACAACGTTAAAATTTGATTATGATGATATCATAGCATTTGCTCATCATTGCTTGACTAAAACCGAGCTATCAGATTTCATATCTAAAACCAATCCTAGCATCGTATTCTCTTGAAAAAGCTGATTTTGTTGCTCCATCAGCTACAAATTTTACTGCTCTGGAATTTATCTTATAATGCTTTGCCGCAGCTGTAATCGATTTGAATTCGATCTCCTCATCCGTTTCAAGGTTTTTTGAAATAACAGGTTTTGCTGGACATCTAAAATTAATACCACCACCTCGTCCTTTTCTCACATTTTCCTGTTGCGTCACTAGCTCCAGATTTCTCAATCGATTATCAGTTTTTACGTTATTAATATGATTAATAACCAGATCATTGGGTATAGATCCGTTGAACACCTCGTAAACAAACCTATGACCAGTATAACAAACTTGATCTGTCGATGTTCCTCTAACAGTTACCCTGATATATCCCATATTGTTCATAGTACCAAGAACTTTTTTAGTTTTTCTGTTTCTAATAATACCGCAATCGTTAGCCTCGTATAAATCAAAGACCGGATGCGGCTGAAACTCATCTTGTAAGGGTAAGTTTTCAATGTTGTCATCAGTGACTTTATCGTTCACGTGATATACACGCTGTCCCTCTGGAATATCATCGCAAAACAACGTGTAAATAAAATCTTTTCTAAACATAGCAATCCTCTCGGCATTATCTCCCTTTACACTAATCGTATAATCCGCTGACGTTAATTTGCCAACAGATATTCTAGTTTTGATGTTAATAACTGAACCTAATGTATTTCCAGCGTATAAGTTGTATTTTGGGTGAACATGATAAATCTCTTGCTCACGTGCGCTTGTCAGATTTACTGTCATTATATTATAGGCGATTTTTTTTATCTTTAATTGATTTTTAGCGCATGCGAAGTGTGAGGTAAAGTTATACTTTGGGTGAATTTGATATGCTTCTTGCTCACATGTATTTGTTAGATTTGCTGTCATTATATTATAGGAGATTTTTTTATCTTTAAATGATTTTAGCGCATGCGCAGTGAGAGGAAATTATCAATTAGATATTACATTATAGTATAATAATGTTAAAATTGCGTGATATAGCTAAGAGAAGTCTTATGGGAGAACCTGATAAAATAGCGACTGCCTTTGCAGGTTGTGATGATAGTTATCAGTTTGATAATCAAATTGTTTTAGTAAATTTTAATGCAGCAAATCTTTACCACCTACTACAGACAACTGTAAAACGTGAGCTCGAAAAAACACAAAAGTATCAGATTATTTGTGCAATATCATGTTATATTTTCAAAGTTAGTTATAACAGAAGAATTAACTAACAAGGAAATTGCAGAACCTTATACAAACGCAAAATCAAGACGTGTTTTGCTTGGGACTGATCTGTTATCACTATCTGATGAAATACACCAAGAAATCTGGAAAAAAATAGAGGAATTCACTCAATTAGGTTCGGGTTGGAAATTTGAAATGATCAAAGAAATATTGTTTCACACGATGAAATATAACGCATTACGAGGTAGTTCATACATCGACCTGCCACCAAAAATAAAAAGTAAAAGATGTTGCATAAACATCAAAAACGTATATAACAAGTGTTTCCAATGGGCTGTTCTTTCCGCACTATTTCCAGCAGAAAAACACGCTGATCGCGTTGAAAAATATATCAGTCACGTGTCAAGATTAAATTTTAAAGATATTAACTTTCCAGTGGCAGAAAATCAAATACCAAAATTTGAAAAGCAAAATAATGTTTCAATTAACGTTTTCGGACTAGATGAAAAAGAGGATGTATAACCGAGATATATTTCAGATAAAGCTTCACAATCGACTATAAATTTACTGTTTTACAAAAATCATTACGTTTGGATTAAAAACTTTAACGGACTAGTTGGTAAACAGTACAATAAAAATAGGAACAAAAAGTTCTTTTGTTACCGCTGCTTGCATGGTTGTACTAACAACGAAACATTACAAAATCATTTACAGTACTGTAGTGATGTGCAAAGAATAACAATGCCATCTAAAAAAGATAGTGTGTTACAGTTTGTCCATCATAATCACAAACTAAAGATTCCTTTCGTTATATACGCTGATTTTGAGTGTTTACTTCGAACTGTACTTGGCGTAGAAAATAATCCTAATCAATCGAGTACAAGAAAAGTTCAAAATCATGTTCCGTGTGGAGTAGCGTATAAGGTAGTTTGTTGTACTGTTTCTAGATTATCTAAACCAATTAAATTATATCGTGGTAAAAATCCAGCTATCTACCTTCTCAAGCAGTTGATTAATGAAGTTGATAACATTACTTATCGTTTGAAAAAAGTAACGCCAATGTTAAAATTAACACCTCAACAAGAATCCGATCACGAGCAAGCAGAAATTTGTTATATTTGTGAAAAAGCTTTTGATACTGACAACAAAAAAGTACATGACCATTGTCATTTGACTGGACAGTATTGTGGAGCGGCTCATAATCAGTGTAATTTAAAATTTCGTGCTCCAGATTTTATTCCGGTTATTCTTCACAATTTTCGAGGATATGATAGCCATATTATAGTAGAAGCTTTTGGTGATCCTGATATAAAATCTCGTCTAAAGCTCGATAACGTCATCAAATGCATCCCAAATAATTTTGAAAAGTATATGTCAGTTACGCTAGGTAAATTGCGTTTTATTGACAGCCTGCAGTTTATGGCAGCCTCGTTAGATGAGCTAGTAAAAGGTTGTAGTAAATTTGATAACCTAAGAGACTGTTTTGGAGATAAATTTAATCTACTAGCTAAAAAAGGAGTTTTTCCATACGAATACCTCGAAGACTGGAGTAAATTTGATGAAACATCTTTACCTGGCAAAGATAAATTTTACTCACAACTAAAAAATGAAAATATAACTGATGATGAGTACAGGCATGCACAAGATATCTGGAAAGAGTTTGATTGTGAGACTTTGGTGATTATCATGATTTGTATTTGAAAACTGACGTGTTATTATTAACAGATGTTTTTGAAAGCTTTCGAGAAGTGAGTTATAATAATTACGGACTAGATCCTTGCTGGTATTATTCTGCCCCTGGGTTGTCATGGGATGCTCTGCTAAAGTTTAGCAAGGTAAGGTTAGAATTACTGACTGACGTTGATATGTTCAATTTTATTGAAAAAGGTATCAGAGGCGGTATTAGCGTGATAACAAAAAAGTATGCTGAAGCAAACAACAAATATTTGAAACAGTATAACCCTGACCTTCCTTAGAAGTATATAGTTTATCTAGATTGTAATAACTTGTACGGGTATTCGATGGCAAAACCAATGTCTCTTGGTGGATTTCATTGGATCACGGCTGATCGATTTCTATCGGAGACAGAAAAAAAAAATACCCGAAGATGTTTCCTATTTCGTTGAAGTTGATCTTGATTATCCAAATTCGCTACACAAATTACATAACGATTACCCTTTCTGTGCGGAATCGATGGTCATAGATTATAGTTTGTTATCAAAAGAACAACAAGCGTTAGCATCACCAAGGCAACATTACATGGTCAAGAAACTAGTACCAAATTTACTTGATAAGAAAAATTACGTTTTGCATTACAAAGTTTTAAAACAAGCAGTCGATGCTGGTCTTGTGTTGAGTAAAGTTCATCGTGTACTAAAATTTAATCAGTCGCCGTGGATGAGAGGTTATATTAACTCAAACACTTCAAGAAGGGCTGCAGCGAAAACAGAGTTTGAAAAAAAACTTCTTTAAACTGATGAACAATTCCGTTTTTGGTAAGACGATGGAGAATATTAGGAAACGTGTAAATATTGAAATAGTTAATGATGTCAATCGCAGAAACAAACTTGTGTCAGACGATGATTTTGTGAGCATGAAAATATTTAATGAAAATCTTGTTGCGATACAAACAAGAAAAGTAAATCTAAAACTAAACAAGCCAATCTATGTTGGAGCTGCAGTGTTAGATTTATCAAAGTGGCTGATGTACGATTTTCATTACACTTTTGTTAAAAATCAGTGGCCGGCTAGTAGATTATTGTTTACTGATACTGATTCGCTCGTATATGAAATCGAATGTGAGGACATCTATCAGGACATGTACAATAATCGACATCTGTTTGATCTTTCCGATTATCCACGTGACAGTAAATTTCATGACGACACAAATAAAAAGATTATTGGTAAGTTTAAAGATGAAATGAACTCAAGCGCTATCAAATACTTTATCGGATTACGTAGTAAAATGTATGCCGTATTATTGGACAATAATAAAATAACGAAAAAAGCAAAAGGTCTGCCTCGTGATTTTGTTAAAAAGTTTATGAAATTTGATGACTACAGGTATGCGCTTGATGGCGGTGTTAGTTTTATGAGAGCTATGGCAATTCGAACTAATCATCATAAACTCGAAACAGATGTCTTTATCAAACGTGGATTGTATAATTTTGATGACAAACGCTATTGTAAAAATGTTGTAGATACATTTGCCCTTGGGTATTGTCATGATGATAGATCTATACTCGACATTATCTTTTCCAACTGAAATTTTATCTAAACTTATAAAATAATGTTTGAAAATTTGACAATGACAAATAGCTACAATAGTAACATCAAATATCTAATGATGGACGGTAAACAATTGACAGTTGAATTTAATAATGAAACATCAGGTATATGTTTTAATGGAACACGTGACAAGTTAAAACTTTCGCTCATCAGATCTGATAACAGCGTGTATTTCAATTATCTCGAACAATTGTATCAAAAGTTGCTAGCGGAATTTAAAAACTTTCACAGCCCCATTAGCCAACAAAACTATACTAAACTTACAATTGATCTCGATCGGTCAAAGGTATATTTTATCAACAAAAAATATCCTCTGAACAAACCAGAAATGAAAGATTTGTTTGAGTCCCATCGCTGTGTGAGCGGTAAAGTAAAATTTAGTATCTATAGTCGTGATAGTGAAGTATTTTTAATATCAACAGTTGAAACATTAATCATTGGTAATGAGATATAAAATAATATCATTTTCATTCTAATGCTAGTTTAATTTCCGCCTTGTTAACTGCAACGTTCAAATGTACAGTTTAATTTTCATCCTGTTATCTGATAAAAAAAAATTTGTGGTAAAACCTATTTGCCGTCTTTAGAATAATCATATTCCACGCATACGCTGTTCTAACAAATTCGTCACTTCTGTTGACAGAGCTTATCGCATTCCAACACCTGTTGTTTTGTCTGGTTACAAAATATCTGTCTACATAGTAGTAGTATAGGGAAATGAGGGTTTGGCGGGGGTGGGGAGGAGGTGTGGGAGGGGGGTGGGCCAAAACGCTCATTTCCCTATACTACTGACGATCTCAAGAGAAAAGGTCGAATTGGAAAACGTTGTTGAGACCAGCAAAAATTAGGGTGTAGTATTGACATTATGAACACATACTTCTAAGCAAATAATGGTTTGGAATTTTTATTATATGAAAGGATGAAATATTTTCATTCAGTGTGTATCAAGATATTGTTTCAATTTAATCGAACAGAGCGATGGTTTTAGGTATCGGGGTTCAGGGTTAAGCTATAGTATTAATTATTTTTTTTACAAGGGTTAAATAATTTTCAAGTTGAGCGATAACTTAAAAGACCGTAAATATTGAGCGTGTCGAAAAGTGATATCCGCGTAATATATTTCTTTTATAGTTCTTTGTTCTAAAACTACTCATGACGACCTGAAGGTACATTCTCCCTTTTTATAAGTCAAAGTTAGGTTCACATAAATCTTCCTTAAATTAAAGAACAAATACCCTGATCTGATATGATCAGATAAAAAAAAAATGATCAAAATTAAGTTTTGTTGGCTAGTGTTGGTTTGCCAACGATTTCAGGCTTCCCTTAGCCGTACTCTCAAGATGTGATTCTATTATATTACAAATAGGTCCCGAATCCTCCTGATTATCGCATGTGTTCTACTTACGTCACACAACATTATACAGCAACTATAGGACCCGAAAATAATTTATTGACGAAGCCAGTTTCATTTCACATGCAATAAAAATGTTCATTGATTATGCAACTTCATTTATGTTTCCCTCTTTAGATAATACGTATTTGACATTAAAAGTGACAATAAAAACGATTTCATTGCAGCTTCACATTCTCAACCATTTAAAGTTGGTAAAACTTGGCTTTGGGTTTGAAGGCGTTTCAAGGAAACGTAAACTTTAGGTGGATTCTGACTTTAATTGTCCTGAAAAAAAATCTTTTTTGTCTGTGTATACTCAAAGAAGTAAATAAATCAAGTACATACTGTTCTGTACTGGAAAAGCAAAACATGTATCTGAACTGGTATTACTTGCATACTTTCTACGGAAAGTTAACAGCGAATTTTAAATAAATAAACAAATCAATTGTAATCCAGAAACAACGAAACTAGTGTTACACAACTTCCGTTTCCTATCATCTGTATGTTTAAATCTGGTTTAATGTTTAACAACGGTAAACAATTTAGTAATATTATATCACAAACAATTTCGGAAAAATGTACACAGCACGCGCGTATACATTATTTTAATCTAACGAAATCGTGCATTGTTCACGACCTTCTATTTTCAGCATCAAGTAATCACCAGCAGTCTGCAAACCAAACCAGTGCCTGTACAACATTGTTATGACGTCACAGCATATGACAGACAGCACTAATTCTATTAAAATAATGCGATTTTGATTACATGAAAGTAAAGTAAAGTTAAATCTAATTTTATTTTCATATTTCCGTAAAATGCACGAGTTCGTCTGTCCACACTTTCTAAACAATGCGATATTTTCCAATGATACGCTTTTCAGATTTTGTTTGATACTTAGAAGCCTATAAATGTGTGCAATGAAAATTTAGTATGCGGTTTTGTGTTTATCCTTTGGCTTAGTTCTGGAACCATTATGGAACTCACGGTGTCATCCCTTCTTCTTTCATTCTGCCCTAATGATTTTGTTAAGACTTTATAGGCTGAATTTTTTGGTTGGAGTAGATGCTGTAATGTTTACTTTTTATGACCATTTTTGGTGACATTTATTTAAAACTTGCAAAAAATATATTTGGGGAACTCAGTTCATTAAGGCATTTGCTAGGAGGAATTATTTTGAAACTTTGTCGGCCAGACACGTGAATTTTGTCTTTATTTGTAATAAGCTTTCACTGTTTCCACTCAGACCACTATTTTGTGGACGTTTCTTGACAAATTATCAAAATTCATTTTAACATTGTTTCCCCTTCTTCTAATTCCTCCCCTTTACTATTTCATAATCCTCACGCTGTCAAGCAACATTTTGATCTTAGACAGGTATTGTTCATCGGAAGCCGACAAACATATATAATTCCTTCTTTCTGCGCATCCACTTGCAAAGTTATTTTTCTTGATTACAGTGTTTGGTTTATTCAAGGTTAACGGTAAACAATTTTATCTTAAATCTACACGATCGGAATGAAAGATTGATTTGATGACCTTCATGATACTTGCAAAGTGCCAGTGTTCAACTGCCTCTAGAAAATTATCTTTTCACTCATCAGACTCTATACAATACCGGCAGAAAAGAGAAAAATATGCAGATGGTCTAAATTTGTTATGCTCATGGTCAAACATGATACAATAGCTGTCTTTCCAGCATGATATGCTCAATTGATCAGATAGATATTAATGCCATGTCCTCAACAGGTGTTACCTTTTCACAGAAAAATGATTCTTTATTGGATATAAAACGGACGCATTTTAATAATAAAGGATTGATATACGTTGACCAGTGCTTATTAATTTTAATGTGGGAAAAACATGTTTTACAAAGCAATATATCAATGAGTTTCCAATAGCCAGCATATTAATTCCTACTCTTTCCATTTTCGGTATCGGATGTCCTCCTATATCATCCCAATACTAATATTTACCCCGAAGATAAAAACATTTTAGGCACTTAATGTATACATACGAAAATGTCTGAATTATTCCAAGTCAAATGAGTTGAAATCTTTAGCAGTGTTTATAAGGGCTTTGTCCGACAGAATGAAAAAGAACCTGTACGTACATGTATAAACACAGCTGGAATCCAGCTTGCATAATCCCAACCCTGTTGAAGAATGGTTAAAGTTCCGTTAGAATAAATGCATTATTTAAGTAAGTTTATTGTAACAATGACTTAACTCTAGTTTCATAAATAGCACTGCGACAAATGTACGTCAATATTACACCGAAAAAATTTCCACTCTCAATGAACGTAAGCATAGTCTCTCATTATAGACTCATTTATGTTACCTATTGACCTATCAGAACATTCAATTCTAAATACGTTTTTAATCCTATTATAACTATGCAGAGAAACATACATTATGCCTGTTTTCTTCAATTCCATATTAGTTCAAAACTTTAGTATTTCCTTTTCTGTAATTACTAAAAAGTTTCAAACATATAATTGCAAGCAAAAGGGACCACAAAGCTACTAATTATATATATTTCCAGGCCGAGTCATACCAAATATTGATAAAAATGGTACTAAGAGTTGCCTAGCTAGGCGCTCAATATTAAGAGGTTAGTGTTAGGAATGGTCAGCCATGTGTCGGGATAGTGTAACTTGGTGGGACATCTTGTGTCTGGGGTATGATGCTCCTCCAGTGCTAGACTACCATCCTGCAGATGTTGTATTGATATGACTACAAATTTTGTAAAGCTACGTTTTAAATAATCCACCCCCTTCTCTCTCTCTCTCTCTCTCTCTCTCTCTCTCTCTCTCTCTCTCTCTCTCTCTCTCTCTCTCTCTCTCTCTCTCTCTCTCTCTCTCTCTCTCTCTCTCTCTCTCTCTGCGTCAACAATGAACCTAAACATATTTCTCTTAATATTGTTTAAGATTATATATTTAATCTTAAATTAGCTTTCCTTTCTCGTGGAAGCAACACGGAATGGGGTAAATAAGCATTGCATATCGACTAAACACATAGCGTTCTCTTAAACTGTTTTCAAATGCTCATAAATTACTAATTGTTTAGGCATATAACACAAATAGCTATTTATAAATAACTTATTCGTGTACGCATATAAACACAAAACAACTATTATTTTTATAGCAATAAAAATGAAAATAGTCAAACTTAGAGAGCTATCCATGGTGTGTATCCATTTTTACTTAAACTCTTTTGTTTGATCATGGAGTCTTCCTTTTCAAATCTGAATTGACAGTAGTCGTTGATACACAATTTTAAGGGTATCGTTTTTACTGGTTTCGTACTCTTTAAATATTTTGACCACGATACTGAACATTAGGCTAAAACAAGAGAGTCAGTCATGTTATTTGAAGCATGTCTAAGTAATTCACAATTATGGTTGGGGACGGGACCATAAATAATCATGATAAGAAAAAACAGGATCTAAATTCATCATAATCAATGTTACAGATTATACATTTTCGGAGACCCTCGATTCGAAATTGAGTTTCGTATTAAATATGTTCCGAAAATACTGAGCGTGGACTTCTATTTTCAAAATGTTACACAGTGGTCTGTATCCTGGATTTATTAGATATACACTCCACAATAATTAGAGAAAAACTCCGAAGACAAAGTCAAAAACAAAACATATTGTGACTGAGAGAGAAAAAGAGTGATAATAAGATGGACACACCTCGAACGACCCGCAGAGAGACTAAAGAGAAATTGAAGAGAAAAGTAAAGGAAAGATAAATATTTTTGTTCTTTTTGCAACATACGCGAAATTATGCTTCTTTTCGTTCCTAAAACGTTATAAACATCTCATTTTATTCAACGATATAAATATATATGATTACAACTGAAAATAAAGTACAGTTCACGCCAAAGAGTAAATGAAGACACTTACCTTAGGAAAATTTCGCAGGTTCAATAAAATACAGAGAACGGCAGCACAATTTAACTGTATCAGACGTAACGTCCAGATTCACTTTTAGTAAACTCCTACTGATAAACTCGCAAACAAGTGTGCTGCCGCGCTGCTGTTGAGTTAACAGAACTTTATCTTGATTCTGGCTTTTCCAGATTCAGTAAATTATCGACAACATTGCTGCATCATAGATTATTCTGTGTAAGGCCTTATAAAATTTTGTTTTTATACGAAGAGATTATTTGTCGTCAAATTGACCATACGATATACTAGAATGAACATTCCGATCAATTTAAGGTCAACATTTACCTGCTGTTAAATAATTACCAAGTGTTAGACATGCGCGAAGAGTACTGCTATATTATCTGCGGGCTTTTTTTTTTTTAATTTTACAAAATGAGGCCTCTACTGACATCGAGAGTACGCTTTACATCATGCGTAATGCACAGCGTTATGATCTAAAAATAAACATAGATTCGAAAGCCAGATTATTTATTTAAATCATAGAAACAAGACAGGTGACCGTTATACAATCTATTCAAGGAACGGATGTTACTAATAATTGAATCTATATCTATATATCTATACACACTTTAACATATTGTATTGCCATAACAGCAATAAAAACCCATCTTGTAAAATCTTACAGCTTTCCATCTTAAAACAAATAAAATCGCTGATTTAAACTTAATCATAGGCATGTGTGTCCTTATTTAGACCAATTCTGTTTTATCTTCTTTTTCTTCCTCTTCGTTTTCTTCTTCTTCCTATTCTTCTTTTTCTCAGAACGAATAGGCCCTAAGACGTGTAAAGACTGTTGAAACACAAGAATACATATGAGTAATCGATGAAAGGTGCCATCAAGAATGCATAAAAATGAACCCTACAAAATATGAAACCAAGCTTTAGTTATTGACACTTAATAATTAGGTTTTAATGTGCTACGTGACTATAATCGTACAAAAGTAACAAAGAAAAGAGTGAAGCCAACAAGCTTTATAAGATTTAGCAGAATATTCTTTCCCTTGAAAACAATGTAAAATATGAAAAAGGATTAACGGTGTATGGCTCTAATCCAAAAATTGATATTTGAATTAAAAATATAAGTCCTAGCATTAAAAAGTTCTAATTGAATCAAAGTTCGAATCACGATTAAGTTCGAAGATGGATGGCGATGACGTCTTCTATAACCTGTTTTGTGTTATCGTGTCAACAATTCTTTGTTGAATCACCAAGAATAATAGTCTAGCTTTAGAATTCCGAATAACTTTTAGTAAATATCTTTGTCCATTAATTATGATGACAACTAGATATTTCCAGAAAAATATATTTTAAATAAAAAGAGCTTTGAAAGTATAAATTCCGACTGACTTACATCACTATGAAACGTCAGTATTAAATCTAACTGAAACGTAAATTTAATCACGTTGTTACTTAGTTCGAACGGCGTAGTAACACCACAGGCCGACTGTAATGTACGCCATGGAGGAATTTGATTCTACTGAGCGAATCTTACAATAAGACTTGCATACAAAATGTTGTTTACACAGAACTGCTTTACTGGTCCTGAGTCAAGGTCAGCAAAAGATACAATGGTTCCTACTAATGCTTGTTTATCAGATCAAAACGAACTGAACTGAATTTTCCGGAAAAAAGTCTAATCCAGTGAATAAAGTTATCATTACAAGAACATGTAATGAAATAAAAAAAAATAAAAAAGGAATTCAAAACTAACACACAAGTAATTAAATTAGATATACGCAACACATGCAAATTGTCAGTGACTGGGTCTTGCTGTTGCTATTCGATTTTTTGTGCAATCCCGACTAACATGTCTACATGTAACATTCAACAGCAATTTGTATACATTTTTTAAAACAAGCGTTTTATTAGATATAGTATTAATATTGTTTACTTAACAATTTTAACTGTCAATACCCATCATAATCATGTCTGAAAATGATGGAGATATCAAGGATTGGTTAGTGTCGAATACAAATCGAAATTGTGTGACAATCAACAGTTATGTGCTACATCTGCTAACGAAACAGACTGCAAGGCCACCAATTCATATAGTTCACGTCTGAATGGAGGCTACCCTAAATCCTTACAAGTCACAATAATTAAAGACTGTTGTGTACGCTCTTAAGTCTGTAGGAGTGTTTTGTCATGTAACCCCACCCCATCAATGCTCTGTAATACCTAACTCAACAAACCCAAATATTAGGGACTATTAAGAACTACACTCTTTCTCCAATAATAATACAAAATACTAATAAAACATGAAACAAGGTAAGAAAACCATGATGCAGTTCACTATGTTGTAATACCTTATTGGTATTGTGAATGGAATTTTGCATGCATAAGCACTGCCAAATTAATGCTTGAAGATTATTTGATGTTAAACGTTGATATATGAGACGTTGTACGATACACGAGACTTTGGCATATTCGATCGTGTCAATTTTATTTGTCACTGAAAACATCTACCACGCGTAAATTACTTCTTTCATTCCTGAACGTATGCCACCCACCCAACATTGTTTTGATCACCATCTGCATCTCTTATAAATGTGTACTGTTTGTTTTTATACTAAATTTGAGTATAAAACCTAGCTCTGGTTCTCGTAATGTCACGCTATTGTTATGAGTATTAATGAATTCGTCAAGAAATTTATCTAATAACAGTAACAGTTCTACATGCCCTGGAACATCAGCATTGAATAAAAAGAAAAGTTCGGATTTTAGTGGTGATTTTGCCCTACTGCTTGACTATGTGTACGTTTTGATGACATTTCACATGAATAGTTTATGAAATGAATTATCCTACATTCCATGATTTTGGAATATCAAAGTCAGAAACATGAAGGTAGTTCATAAATAAATGACTTCAACCATCCGGTGAGTTTTGTTACTGAAACAGAGCAGATGCAGGATAGTGATGGAATCAATGTGACTGGCCGAAGAATCACATATCTCTTGAAAGTCTTTTGTGGAACAATAAGTTAGAACTAATGTTGTTGTTCATTATTGTAAGTTCTTGGTTTCGTAGAACTTGTTATTGTACTTTAATGTGCAAAATAGTATGCACTTGATAAGGGCTATTTCTAACCGTATTACGACTCATTGCATCACCAGTACATTGTGCTCTCACTCGATTTGCACCGAAATCCACTTGTCCAATTAGTTCAGTTCTATGTAATTATAGGTATGAATATACCAAAAAAGTTGAAAGTAAAAAGGCACACCATGGACATTAAGAGAACAACTTAATTCCGTCTAAACTTTGTGTTCATTTGGATTTTTCCATGCAGTTTGAATTGTTGATTTTTGCTTACCGCCATAGCTAACCCTGAGAGTTACAAACATTGATTGGCTAACTAAGATCATGTGACCTAAATAGGAGTCTATAAATATCAGCACAAGAGAGTGCACTGGCAGATAGCTGTCAGGGAGGTAAAGTATGAGCATCTAAGTAGAAAAGATTCTCGGAAAAAAATATTCTAAATCCAATCAAAAACCATAATTTAATTTTTTTTACATAACTGATATTATTTTTGGCACTTTAAAATCCCCAAACTAAACCATATTCTTACATGATTGCTATTGAATTTAAATGCTTTATAATTATATATTTTTTTTATAAAGCCGCTGCCTTTTCCCACCGCATTGCTCAAGTACACTATTACTAATATTATATTTTTTTATTGAGATTACGCTACTATGTCAGAATGTGTTAAGATCAATATAACAAATTTAGAAATGAACTGTTAATATACACAGGAACATAATACTATAATTAATTTCACCGTATATGGTGTATGATGACGTTGCCTTTTTGGCATTTAGACAACAAATCTGCTCTATATTATTGTAAGGGTGCAAATTTCTTCGATCTAGGAAAAGCACAACAATTTGAGCAGGTAAACGATGAATTAGATTTACGGGGACCGGTGCAGTGTAAATTACTATAATGCATCGATTGGTAATGTCTGCGTTATGAGAGAAACGATTCATAATTAAGCATTCGTTTATTTAACAAGTCAGTCAGGCTCGAAAGATATGTTTAACTTTCGATATTGTATTGGAATTGTCAGACTTGAAATTTTCTAGAATTAGCATTCGGTAATCTGGATTTATTAGGTAGACTATAGTTTTGGTGCCTAGGTTAAGGAGGGAAATAAGTTTAATTCGGATTTGTTACGCCAGATAAGAGGCGTGACTCCCACACGAAAACTTTTGCTTAATATGTCCCATCGTACAATTGTTAGTCAGTATACACCTTTTTGCAAGAGAAAACAAACGTAAGAAACTCTTGTTCGAATGTAGAAGAAATTCACTCGTAAATAATTATCAAAGAGAACGGATGTCTGGAAAAATCGACGCACAAAATTCATGACTTCTTTAGTTGTTTTTATTTCATGTCTTACTTTAGTTGATATGAGTTACAAGAATCCTAATAAATTCTCCAACATTAGATGATTCTGCCTATGATAAAGACTTGAGTGCGTATTGACTGAAATTAACGTTGTTAAACCAAGAAGGAAGATTCAAATACGCTTGAATGTGTGTTTTCGTTAGAAATAATGTAATTCAGCCATGTAATGAATTGCATACTTTCACTTGTGTAATTGAGACGAGAACGGAACAGTTATGTCTCATGTAGTTTTATTTTAAGCCAGTGTTGAAATAGTCATTAGGAAGTACATTAGTCTTATGAAACTATGTTTGTTTAAGGTCTGCCTTGTTTGACTTGACGAGATAGCGTTTGCTATCTGTTTACATTCCGATAGAACTTTATCTGACATAACTAGAGGGGAGTAATGATCTATTCCCAGTAGGATATCTGATAGAAAATTTAAGTTGCTTCATTGTTTATTTTTGAAAAGTGAAATAGCCCCATGGGATGTATTCTCGTACCTACCTGTCGAAGTATCACGTACTTATCCACCTACCCACACAGATTTGGAGGACCAAATAAGGCGAGGCAAAAGAAAGTTTGGAGAAGGCAAAAGTGGAAAGGACCAAGACGTACAGTCACACTGAAGTTTAAGAAGAGTAATATGAAATTAACCGGAAACAATCAGGTCATGAAGATATACAAGGCAATGACTTCGATCATTCACTCGAGGGTATGATGAACTAATTATATAATTTATATACGTATATTTGTGTTTGAATAATAGTACCATATAATTAATTCTTAATTCTATCATTTTTATATTTGTGTTTGGAATTCGGTGAATGATTTATTTCAAAAAGAAGTGTATCTTCCTAATATAATGCTTTATCACGGTTGTTTATAAAATTGAATTAAATTGTTATTTATCATGTACGGTTGCTCATGTCATTATGTTTTATATGTCTGCTCAGATCTCTATCTACTCCACCTATAAATCCTTGTTTTATATTAACATTTATTCGATCCGGGCAATAACACAAAATTCCACTACAATCCACCCCAACAAATTGAGGGTACCTGACAAGTATCTGAAATTGATAGTGTTATGATAGATACACTGTTTATGTAAGATCATTATGCGATATTAAAAAGCATGTTCTATCTCATCTTTCATTTATAAAAATCATTTTTAAGTCCTGAGCTCTGGTCTGATTTATATTTAACACACGGGGACCAATGTGGGTATCTGAGAAAGCTTGCCAGTAGTTTCTCGTGGACGGTGGTTCTTGCCGGGGGTTTTCCGGGTTCTCTCTCCACCATGAATACTGTCCGCCATATATAGCCTATCGTGTGCTGAAAAATGGCTTTAAACCCCACAACAACACAACTCAAAACACATTAATACACAGGGTGTTACAGTTCACTGAACGAATCCGTGCAAGTAACATAAACGTTTGCTCTATTTTCGCTTCACAGTCTTCATCTTGTATCCTTGTTGCTCCACTTTTACTTTCCATGATTATTGGATATATAAAAGTTTGGATGGTATATTAATTGTGTTGTTGTTGTTGTTTCGGGGCTTAACGCACACTATAAGCTATACATGGCGGTCAGTATTAATGTGGAGGAAGAAACCGGGAAATCCACGGAAAGAACCACCGACCCACGAGAAGCTACTGGCAAGCTTTCGCACATATCCACATTCGCCGAATCTTGGACTCGAACCCACGCAGACAGAGGTGAGATGACAGTGATCCATGACGGAGAGCGCTTTAGAACACTAGGCCACTCTAGGCCCCTATATTAATTTTGTAAATTGCGGAAACTATATAGAATAACATAATAATTGATGAACAGAGGTCATGTGATACAGTATAGTACTGTGATTCTTTACAAGTTTTACAAAGATTGCAGCAAATGCAAATCTCAGTAAGTAATTTTCATGTCAGTTGGGATTTTCAATTAAAATTAATCCAGACCTATGCGAGAAAGTAATTCTTGTTCCAGGCCGGTGTGAGAAAAATATTCTTGTATTAGGCCTGTGTGAGAGAAAAAAATCTTGTCAAATATAAAATTCTTTGCTAAATTTTAATTCATTTAGACAGCATGCAGTACAGAATATCAGAAAACTATTTTTCAGGGATAAACTATTTACTTTTGAACTTATATTTTAACCTTAACTTAAAATAAACTTGTCAATGCGCATATATTTACTTGCTTGTCTTGATTTTGACTTTATGATTTTTGATGGGCTATTGTTGTTTATCTTTGCATCTATAATTTTCGGTGAGTATTTGTGCTGTAAATATAGCAAACAATCACAAATGAAACCTGGCTTTTAATAAAAGGCCATGTTCAAGCAGCTGACAAGATAGGAGAACATAGATAACGCGCTCAGAACGAGTTTATATATATATATATATATATATATATATATATATATATATATATATATATATATATATATATATATATATATATATATATATATATATATATATATATATATATCTTGTGACAAATTGGCGGCGTGTAAACCACACCAACCTCTTTCACTACGGTTCGTTGCTAGGGAATGACCTCCGCGGTGTAGTTTACCCAGTGTGGATAGATAGAAAGTAGAATGCAGATCACTGGACAAGTATATTGAATAAAATAAACACGACGAGCCCCCTTTCAATGAACAAATATAAAATTTAATCAGTTTATCAACAAAATTTAAAATGAAAAGAAATCAATGACTTGGTTACAAAAGAAGGAAAATGGTACTAACATGTGCTCAAATAAAAAGACAATACAAATTTCTTTAAATGTAAAATTACTTTCCACGTTAATATACTATCTTCATTGCCAGTGAGATGTGACTTTTGAGTGCAACGATGAGAGACTTCATCACCTATTTTATGCGGACATCAAGACTTCTGTTCGTCCTTGCTCTGCCGATCTTTGTCTAGCTGTTTGGTCTTGGCCTCTTGTCCGTCGAGCTCTGACTTAGCAATCGTCTCTGGACTTGTTCTGGTCCTGTGATTGTTCAGGGATTTCTTATGTGAATCCAGGGAAGCTGTTTCCTTCAATAAATAAAATGTCTCGCAATAGACAATAGGTCACATTCCCATGTATATTTATATATTTACATTAACTCGGCTCAGAAAACAAAAGGCATAAATTCTGCCGCATGAAAGTTACCTAACTCTCTGTTTACATAGTAAGTCAATGCTTGTCCTGACCTTAATTCGGGTCACGCTAGGGATGGTCAATTAAATTCAACTCAGCCGTATGAACCCGTATGTAACCCCCACTCGACTTCTTACTCTGTTAAGTTACATATGGCTTAGACCTCCAGATCTAACTATTCTAAAATAGTTTACTCGACCAATTAAATATTACAAACTAGCATATAGATATACACTTAAGTGATCAATTAAATATTACAAACTAGTATATGGATATACATGTAATGTTAGGTCATACTCATTTTAGACAGAGTTAATCCATAAAACTATGAAATATTACTCATCATTCCTTAAATCATTCATAAAAATTCCTAATCACTCCTATGTATTAAAGATTCAATTACATGCAATCTTGTCAACTAATCTAATGAAATTTTAATTACATTCAATCTTGCCACTTCTCCAAATGAACTGATATATAGAAAATCAAAGAATAAAATGTAATGACTAGCATTTCACTAAAATTCTGCAAAATGAAATCATACATACATACATCATATCAAGAATACATTTGCAAATGTATCAACAAATAAAAAAACATATTAAAACCGGGAAAATAAGATTGCGTACATTTTGCCGTTTTCTTTATTCGTTTCCACGAATCTCACGTATAGTCCGTCTCCTAACTGAGACAACTATCTGGCCCCTTACTCAATAACAAAACGTATTTGTTACGAATTCAAATGTAGAGTTTGTCTACTTCGCTGAGACAAAACTCGCGCTTTACTGCCAAATCACGAGATAACGTCTTACACGCTCTTCCCGGAGTCTCGACCACTCTTTTTCCAAGTAAGATTGAAGACTAAAGAATTTTCCTAAAGAAAAAACTTTTAATTTCTTACAGAGTAACGCCCATAAATCCATATTAACCTATCGGAATAGACTGTTTCCTAAACCTGTTCGTAGAATGTTTGGATTGACAAGACAACTAAACAACTAATCATGCCGTAATTAAAATTACTTTGAACAATCATCTATAGCCAGCTGCCGCCCTTTACCCTGACGATTTTGGAAATGGTTTTATGCCATTCTCTTCTACCAGAGCCTCTGACTCGGTCATGTTACGTCGGCTATAACGAATTCCCTTTTGACGTTCAGAGATGAAATTAAAATAATCATCTAACTATCTCTAGCCCTTTCTACTTTAATTAAGTTGACTTTGACACAATCCCTTTAACCAAAGCTTCTAAGAGTTTTCAAAATTCGACACATCATATATATATATATATATATATATATATATATATATATATATATATATATATATATATATATATATATATATATATATATATATATACTAGATTGCTTATCTGGTTTGGCTCTGAATGAAATGAGTATTTATTTATTAAATAAACAAAATAAACAAATTTGGGAATAGAATAAAAATACATATCAACAATATATTTCAGAACCGAAAATAGCTGAACATTTGAAATAGAAGACAGCCATGTTTTCGTATCTCGAAATCGAAAAGCTGCACAAATTTTAGAACGCTTCAAGATTCCTAAGTTGATAGAGTCAACGTTCAAAGCCATCATTCAAAAGAAATATTGGCACAAGTGTAAAATTAAAGATCAACGGACAATTCATTTCATTAGTTTTACTAAGTAGGTTAATTTTTGTAACGACACTGATGTAAATTGGTAAATCAAGTTAGATAGACATGTTTCTTCCAAAATGATATTTTCATATATTTTGGTATTTACGGAGTTTTGCGTTAGTGTGCTTAACGTGATTATTCTGTACAGGACATACAATACATAGCAGCTTTTTTTTGTTTGTAGTGTTTTGTGGGTTTATAGTATTTATGGTGAATAACTGTGAGGATGAACAGATGCATGTGGCAAATGTAAAGAATCTTTGCTCATTATTTTTTTAACTTTTGATTGCAAGTGTAATTATTTTCCACACCTAAGCGTCAGAGTTTTTAAATTGAGGAAAGCAGCAGCTGACTGGCTACAAGTACCATATCAATTTATTATCTACATGCACCATACAAACTGTGTAGCTACTAGTTAGATACCATCGGCTTGGCTGTAAGTTAGATGCTAACTAAATAGCTACAAATACCATACAAATTACAAGTTCAGGAACAATATCAAATGATTGGCTACATTTTATATACCAATTCATTGGTTACAAGTTACATAGCAACTGATTGGCTACATTTTATATACCAATTAATTGGTTAAAAGTTACATAGCAACTAATTGGTCAACCGATTTTCCACAAGTTAGATACCAATTTACTGGCTGCAAGTAATATACCAACTGAATGGCGATAAGTAATATACCAAGTCGCCGCAAGTGTCTCAAATTTCCATGTGTAAAGCTCATCTAAATCAAGATCAAGTGTTCTTTCTTCTTTTTCTGGATTTTGAGCATTCGTAACCGAGTTAACAATCTGATTTGCAGTCTAAGGGTCATTAGTTCGATACCTTATTAGGTATTCCCTGGCCGGATGAATCAGTTGGTCCTTTGGAAAAACTCATAATTTCCATTTCCTTAACATGACACATGTTTTGGAATTGAAGAAATTTTAGGCGATTGTGAATCGACGACTATAATCATAAAAGTTCTTTACTGAACTGGAACATTTTAAGGCATTCAAGCAAGAGGACTCAATTAACTCAAAGATACAGAGAGAGAGAGAGAGAGAGAGAGAGAGAGAGAGAGAGAGAGAGAGAGAGAGAGAGAGAGAGAGAGAGAGAGAGAGAGAGAGAGATGTATATTTGGCTAAGCAGGTAATATGCAAATTTGTTTTACAGGAACTGTCACGGTTTTCAATACTCAAGCTAACAAAAGCCTCCAATTTTAGAATTTTCCTCTCGCAATATTTACAAGGTCCATTTGAGCTATATAAAGAAAAAGCAATTCTCGAAACGGCATGCCTCTATGACAGGCGACGTATTGATTATAATGAAAAATCATTTATTCAACCACATGTGGAAAGAGAAACTCGATATTGTTGTCAGTTATATGGTCACCTATTGAAGTTTCAATCATTTGAAGAATGTGTGCTCAGGAATATCGGATGCGTATTTTCTAGGAATAATTTGGTCCTAATGAACATTACAGTTTTTATGAAATGCTGACATTTGTTAATTGAGCGTAATAATGTAATTTAATTTTCGTTTTAGTTTTTGTTCTACTTGTCACGGCCCATCAACCCTTCTAAAATGATCTAAGATAGATAAACTGTCATCAAGCGTACGTCCGTCCGTTCGTTAGCACAAGATGATATCGATTGCTATTAAACTTCTGAAAGGATTACAACGAAACATTGTACGCACATACATTTTGAGCTATAGTGTCGTAGAGTTTCGACTAAAATACTTCTATGGTACATTTGGTTCTAAATGAAAATGACGCCCACTTTGCATTAATTAGGATACTGATCTAAATGGATGGACCTCGCTACATCGCGTTTTCAATGAAAGACTTCGTATGATGTAGAGTTGATCCTAAATTAATTTGATGCTGATCTAACAGCCACAATACGTGTCATGGGTGCCATATTAAAAATCGCGTTCCTTCTCCCGAATTGTATTAGAAAATAGTTTTCACTTCAAGACTTCTTAAGATACTTAGCTGATCCTAAACAGAAATGGCCACTTCCAACAATACTACCTTGGTGACAATCTATTTTGCCGGAAAGATGGACATATCTGCATGGGACTTTCAGGAAAGAATTATTATGATTTCTAGTTGGTTTTAAATGAAGTATTTATTGACGATTAGAACCTTTCTGTGGCCGAAGTGGTGTATATCTTAAAACTCTTAATATACCCAATCCTTTGAAAGGGATAGTCGAGTTGACATGAAATTCTTCATGCTATATGGATGACCATAACATTGTTCTAAAGAAAAAACCATTTGTGTAATAATGGTTGCCGATCTAACTTGCAAAATCGCTGCCTTGGCGGTCATCTTGAAAATGTTTATAGGACTAATTTATAACATTATGTGGCTGGCTTTCTTATCTGTCCTCCAAAATGGCACCATAGTTGCCATCTTGAAAATCTTGTTTCACTACACTCTCACAGGAATGGTGTCACTGACTAAACAGTTCTAACACTATTTAATTCGATCCGCGTTTAAATGGTGCACCAGCGTATCCTCATTTTTGTAAAGGAGTTTGAAAACCAGACTTAATTGACCTTTGGGTCAGTCCAAGATTATTGCTTTCATGTTTTCCTTCATTGAGTTTATGACTACAGTAATTGGTACATAAATACATAAAGTTGCAGATGTATCAGTATTTAGATCCATTGCAAAAAAAAAAAAAAAAGAAAACAAACTAAAAACAGTCTGATTGTTATTATTCTTAGTGATGTCAAGGTCATAGGTCTCGACTCAGGTATTTAACTGCACTGACGTTTACAGTATGAAAATACAAACAGGTAAAAACTAATTTAATTTCTATGAAACCAGTTTGTGAGACAATATCGGTGATCTGTATCCATTAGAGCATGCCCAAGGTCAAAGGTTTTACCACAGAAATTTGCACTGCAGTCATGGTTATCTTGTAAGCATATTAACTAAAACATGGCAGAAAACTGTGTTGTTTCCACGAATATCACATTTAATAATATCACATTTAATATTGATATTCAGCAATTAAAAGTGATAAAGAATTGAAAGATTAAAAGTACTGACTGATTATCGATCTATTAAAAGTACTGATTGATTATCGATCCATTAAAAGAGTAGTTATCTGTAACCTAATCGAATTAATTTATTGCTGGTCTAACGTGTGTATAATAAATGTGTTGGCTTTACAAGTGTATTAAAAATGTGTTGGCCTAACGTGTGTATAATAAATGTGTTGGCTTTACAAGTGTATTAAAAATGTGTTGGCCTAACGTGTGTATAATAAATGTGTTGGCTTTATAAGTGTATTAAAAATGTGTTGGCCTAACGTGTGTTTAATAAATGTTTTATTACACTTGTCAAATGGAATGGCTACTGAAATATTCAGTTTTTATATTAATTTTGCTTATATTATGGATTTGTTTTCAAATTCTGCACTAAAGGTCTATAATTGGACTTAAATTTTCAAATCGAACAATGGAAATGGCAAACAATGCCACCAACTCGCCTCTCAACCCTAGACGGAAGGTAACGTGTTTAGTTAGGAGCTGACATTTGATTGGTTAATTTATCAATTTCTCAATATAAGCGATATCAAAAGATTTCTGGATATGCTGCAGAATAATTTTGTATCATTTTGAAACTTGAGAATACATCGTTGTTGTTGGCAAGTACCTTAAAATGGATTCGGAGTTCATATTTATATAGAAATTTTGGGTCAATAAAGTCGATGCTATATATTTCATAGTCTTCCATGAACATTAATATGTACGAATCAATAGTATATTTTATCAAATAGATTCGTTTTTCGTTTGTGGACTGTAGGAATGAATTTCAATCGACAGGCTGACGATGATCTCTGTTGTAGTAGTAGTAATAGTAGTAGTAGTAGTAATAGTAGTAGTAGTAGTAGTAGTAGTAGTAGTAGTATCTTAGATACTTGTCATAATTTTTATGATACATACATCCCCCACATAGCTGCTATTCGCGTACCTACCGAAACCATGACCTAGCTAAACCTATGAGAAAAAACTATTTTTTTCACTGAGTTTTAAATGGCACAGGCCACCTATATTGTGCAAACGTGTGATATTATTATAGTCGTATATAAAAAGTACTTTAAATGTTTGCCTACATTAATAATGCTGATTTAGGCTTAAAAATCCACTTTTTTAGATGAAAAAAATTCTTCGGCAATATTCGTAAACAATCGGTAGTTTCCGCGAGCCAAACATTTATTCCATCTATTCAATCTAGCAATTCAAGTGTTTAATTTCCCGACGTAAATGTGTATGTGATATATCTTACGATCGTGCTTTTGTACAGCAATGATGATGTAATATGTTGCATATAAGTAATGATGGGAAAGGGATCCTTTCTTTTTCCGAAAAACCTTGTTTACCAGAGGAAAAAAAAATGAATTCAAACTGTGAGATAAAATGGGGTGAGGGGATGGGAAAGTTGCATCATTAATGCTGGATTTTAGTTAATTTGGCCCAAGACAATTCCGCCCAGCCCGAAAGGAAATTCGGCTCGATTTGACAATACTTTGACCAATTTGTTTTTTCTTAAAACAACAAGTAGATATTATGTATAAAACGTTTTAGGGAGAAAAACTTATTTAAACGAAATTGATATTCTTTCAAAGAATATAATCATACTTTGCAGCTACATATATGAGAGAAAACACAAGCAGACATATCTTGCTCGTTCTAATTAAAATATTTATATACATTTTAATGCTAAAACTAAATACATCTGCACAACGACATTCTTAATTTAAGTCTTACGGTCAAATTATCAGTATTCATTTATTAAACAATAAAACTTAACAGATAATATTCTACAGAATATATATATATATATATATATATATATATATATATATATATATATATATATATATATATATATATATTCTAAGGGTAGTGTACATGAGATATTAAAAGAAATATATTTAATTTTAGGCTTCATGTTGTACAAAGCAGCATAAAATACACCCAGTGGCAGATTTTGTCATTGTGTGACCTAAGGCAAACACAGGCATTTTGGCCCTCCACAACCCTTGTTCTACGCCTTTTCAGTCTTTATTTATCTGAGAGAGATGTACTTGTAACTTCACACCAGTCTTCACACAGCGTATCGATATTTAGATATATAATTAATTGGTGAGAAGTAACCATAAGTTGGTGAGGCGTTTTACGGGGCCATTGGTGAAGCCCTTACCAGTTAATTTTATCGTTTGTTTTTGTTTTTCAAGTTGTCTTAGTGTGTGCGCGCGTAAATTAAAAGCTTGTAATAACTAGTCATTATCGTTAATCATATCTGCTCAATTATACCATTCAAATAAGAAAGGAATTAATTTTGTATTTAATTTCTGCTCCCTCCCCGCAAGGTACAAAAAATAAACATACACTTATTTTAAAATAAAATGAAAGAAACTAACTTTGCATTGTTATCATTTATTCCTTCTTTTTTCACCATGCGAGATTTATTAAAGCAAAAATATACGCACGAACCCTGTGTATGTAGTGGATGCCGGTTTGCGTATGCGTCCTTACTGTATTGTGTACCGCTTATGTCAAATAACAAAACGACATAAGTGACGAAAATGTCACCCGATTGTTTGAAATCACCTGCCATTCACACCTGGCGTTACAAGGTTCAAACTAACCAAGATTGTATTGTATCCAGGTTATCTATACGACGGTATCTCGAATCTATACGACGGTATCTCGAAAACAAAAACCATTATTTTAAGATACATCCACGGTGAGTGCAAATTATAATCTTTTCGCTAGGGTGGGTTACAAAGTTGTTTTTAAAGCACGTTTTTGTGGTGTTTAAAGCACATTATTGTTGTATACACTATTTGCCATGCAAACTATTAATTATGATCACATACGGGAAACAAATAGAAACCCGGGTGATGGATAAGCACAACTTGGAGCGAGCAATAAACTCTTTCCTTAAACTTTCAGACGGGATATCAAATACAAAGATTATTTTTTTACAAAACAAACAAGCCCGAAAACTGAATTGGGTATCTTTAAAGTGTGCCGATTTTTCTTATGAAGTCGGTCGACATAAGGATGTCAAGTTTGGTTCCTTTAAATTCTTTTAAGTGTGCCGATTTTCTCTTTTTTTAAAATAAAGTCGGCCGACATAGAAAAGCAAACATTGGTTCCATTTTACTTGTATTAACGGGAATTTCAAAAATAAATTAAAACAATGGAATAGTTTTGAAAACTACACAGTCTAGTGCGTCGTACACGCATATCGATATAAGGATGAACAGTGAATTAGTTTTCAGTAGTTTATTCTAAATGTTCCCTATCCAAGGTTAATAATGTTTTATTTTCCTACAGCAAGAAATATGAGCTACGTCTTGTGGGGATCAATGTACGTCATATCCGGCTGGCGTCCTCTATAGGTGGGAAATCGTAGCTAAGGGGTTGTATACGTCTTTTTCGAGTAATTAAATTATTATTTCTTCTTTACACTTGATAATCTTTTTGTTCTTTTTGTGCGAGTATGATCACTTTTAATCATGTAATGCAAATCTGATGTAAACAGAAAAATGTTATAGTGTGGCCGGTGACCTTTAAATTACTAGCTGAACGATATCAGTGGGATAATATTATACCACCCACCCACTACTCACTATATATATATATATATATATATATATATATATATATATATATATATATATATATATATATATATATATATATATATATATATATATATATATATGTGTGTGTGTGTGTGTGTGTGTGTGTGTGTGTGTGTGTGTGGAGAGAGAGATTGATTCTATGTAGGATGGAAGATTATGTTAATGTATTTTACGTTTGTAGGCTACGTCATTTTGGTATGCGCCTTTTTGAAAGAATACGCATTAAGTTCCTGAATGATATAAATGAAATGAAACAGGTTCACTGACTTCACATGTTGTTATTCATACATGATTTGCTTGGATACTATTCCAAAACTCTTTGTAAAAACACTGTCATGCGAGATATATGAGAATATCTTCACGCTAGAATGGACTTGATCCATTAGGGATCCTTCCGGAGTACACGATAGGCATGTGCAAGGCCTCTAATGCCAACAGATTTCCTTGATCTTTCGTCTAGCTGAAATTGCCTAGAGAAACCAGCGGTCAAATAGAAGCAGAGACAGTACCGGAACTAACATATCAACGGGGTTTCGATCGTTATGCGTAGTAATATAAAAGTAACACCAAACAACAACAGAAATAACTTTATAAATTCCATTCAAAAATTTTCATCAATTAGAAGAAAGCGGGGGTACAGGAAGGGGTAAAATCCTCTTTGAATCACGCTGAGGTACCGAAGAAATATTGTAATTGGATGCCTGACGAAGCTTTATTTAATAGGACTGTATTGTCTGTATAATCCTCGAAAACACTTTTATGAAAGCTAATATAAATATGTATCACTGATTAGCATAGTGTTGCTCTGGTCCTCTTGCATCCACGCGCTAACTTTCGGCATCTTTTAATTAACTTTAACAATGGTAAAAATATGTATACGACCACGTGGGAAAGAAGCTAAATAAATTATTAAACGATGTCTCATATCGGTTTCTTCTAAAGTATAATGCATGTTTATTCTTAGTTACATGTATAGGAGTGACAACAATAACACTAGAAGCGAGTTTTGTTTGGATTGGTTGAATTATGACTCTGTTACTAGAGGGTTCTAGAATTCCTTACAACGAGAAGTCATTTGGCACTGTTTGAAACAAAACAAACAAAATCTGATCGACAAAGGCAATGTTGGTGACTAATTCATTTTCATTCATATTAAAGGATGCGTAATAATACTGAGAAGTTAATAACGCTCTGATGCTTCTGTGGATTGTCCAGAAATAAAACAATAGCAGGAAATCCATTATCATGGTTTAATCAGTTTTGGAGGCAATATTGGATTAATTGAAAAGAACCGCAAAATTCAATATTGGTTATTGGACTGGTTGTTGAATCGCTTCAGGGTTTTGACTACTGGTTGCTTCGAATTAATACGGAGAACGTGCGTATGAGAAGTATATGAATACAGAGTGTTAGCTAATGTAACTCAGACAGTACACTCAAGCGGTAAATCGAAATAATTGTCAACCTTTCAAGTATAATTGATCAGTATATTCTAATGTGTGTTGAAATTATTATCATCATTTGTTTGGTTGTTAATTACTGACATGTGTTGTTCATATGTGAAGATCAGTGAATAAAAATTATCAATGGTTTTGAATGGAAATCACTTGAAATGCTGACGCAAAATATAGGCTGCTTGATAAATATAAAGGTTATCGATTTCATCGTTTTACGTCATTACGGTCATCACATGTACTGCGTCCTTAATTACATGGATTATATACAACTAAATATTTGTTTTGTTCACGTAGTTTGTCTAAAGAAGAGTTAATAAAACTGTGGCGAAACGATATCAAAAACTATTATCCTGAGACACTATTTTCCATCTCTAGTTCCCACTTGGATCTTTTGGAACACAAAGATACCACATAGAGCTCATCGGAAATCAGTTTCCGGGCTGCCTTCAATAATCATAACGCTGACAGCTAAGAAATGTGAATGAATGACGTCACACTTGGCAAAATTTACTGCGATAAAACATGTCATTCACAGATTCCCCGACCCACCCCATATTCGATCAGCTTAATGTAAATTGATTTTCATTGTCATTAATAACTATTGTCTGTTTTTGCAAATGACACGCAATCAGGTGTAGCATTTTAAAAGGGAAAGAATAATAGTTTTGTTAATGCTTTGTTATCTTCAATCCTTAAAACTTATATAAGTTTTCATAGTTTTGAGGAAAATTTATTTGGAATTCCAATTTGATCGACATATAGGCAAGTGAAATTTCACCATATATATATATATATATATATATATATATATATATATATATATATATATATATATATATATATATATATATATATATATATATATATATATATATATATATATATATATAACCATCTTCTAAAAGCTTTAATTGGGCCAGTAGGTATACTCGCATGCTATTATGTCAGCAGCAGTGTAAAGGACCACATGTTTAGGTCGATTTCTGTTTTGGTATTGTTCATTTCGGTAGAATACATTAGTTGGACATATGTACGATTAACAAGATTTATGGGAAATGGCCGCATTTAAAAAGCCATAATGCACGGATTGGTTCAGCCAAAGTCAGGTGTAATCGATATATAATTAAGGGCTTAGTTTGTATAAACTTACCGGATCGGAGTTGAAATTATGGTTTGTATGGAAGCTGACAGACGGGCCATTGACCACAAAACAGTTGATATTCATTTGTTGTCTGCCGCATGGCAGAGTTCGATGTTAGTGAGGCGGGAGATGTATTGTCATCCGGATAGGTTACTCTGTGGATGGGGAGTGGTTCCTCATGAAAAACTCAGTTTAAATGTGCAAATAGAAAATTTTAACTTCAGTCTGCTCTTTTCTACAAGAAGAAACTACATAAGACGTAAATTGACTCTGAGAATTTAAGGGGAAACAATTGTCTGAAAAATTGAAAGACACGTTCTGGAAGTAAGAGCTTGGAGAAACATAGAATTTGCAACAGTCTTTTGTAATTTATTGATAGTAATATGATTCTTCGTTTGATTTATTTCAAATTTTTGCATGGATTTATTTGTTTAAGTTCGTAAATTTAATTTCTTGATAAGGTGTACTTGTGTTGATTTCGTTTATCTGAGTCCGTACAATCATATTTATCTTTATATAAATATTGACGACTTATTGAACTTACAGTTTCGTTTATTAATGGAAATTATGCATTTAGAATTGTATGCCTTATTTTAGCTAAGATGCGAGAATCCGGATGAATTCTCCATTAAATATATGAGTTCACGCATGAAACCACTTGTTTGTTTTTATAAATACAGTAACAAGGAATCTCATTCATTCGTGCAACTGAGACTATTCTGGAACTAACATTTCTGTGGAGGTGTTAGAAAAGCCATTTAGTTGATCTTTCATTTTATTAAACGTGGTTGTTTACGGTCTGTCAGAGCCAGTTAGATTAGATAGCGTAGAATCTATTTGAAATTAGGATATAATTTTCTGACCTAACGAGAGGGGGAAGGTATTGATCTATTCCTCCAGTATAAAAGACATCATATTTAGATTTTTAATTTTTGTTATTTTGGAGGGGTTGGAATAGCTCGAATTTCTTGCTCTATTATCTACACTTCTTACAATCCCAAAGTGGACAGAAAGTTGAAAGAGGGGGATGGAAACCTGTAAATTTGGAAAAGAAAGTCAAAAGTGAAGGTGACCCAGACTATCAGCACAACGAAACCAAAAGAGGATAGTCGCTGTGTAATTTGGACTGAATTGAGACCATCAGATTATAAAACTGTACAAAGCAATATTATCAATATTTTTCATTTGATTTAAATGATGGTTTAAATCTATCACTTACCAGATCAGCTATTGGTATCATTACTTCTTTGTATTTGAACATTTGCGCAATAAGTTAGTCAAGGAAAGAAGTGTATCTTTCAATTGTGTAGTATTATTATTATTCCTACCTTTGCTTATGAATTTTATTGTTAGAAATTTGGATTAAATTTTGTCTTTTTTATAGCGGGGTCTCGATTTATTCTGTTATATATATATATATATATATATATATATATATATATATATATATATATATATATATATATATATATATATATATATATATATATATACACCTGCTCGTCTCTTCATCTATTCCACCCGTACTTTTCTCAATTTCTGTTAATATTTACTCGTCCTATTTAAATTATACTGTCGGCGACCACCTCTAGATAACGATAGCCAATCCATAACACCCACCCCCAACAACGCTGGGAGGGTATGTATCACAAGATGAGTCAGAGATTGTTTTACTTTGTCCCAAATGGACAACCAAAAATAAACATGGAAAAGTAAACTGCTATCTTGACATGTTAAAAGTATTTATCTGCCTTTGCTTTAAATTATGTACATATTTTGAGACTGTATCCTGACCATTTGAAATGAACTGAAAATTTGACTTCTTCCAAGCTTTCCAAGAAAAGCATGAGGGAGGTTTTTTATTATTTTTAAAACAGTCAGTCCCTATCAGTACAATTTATTGCGGGTGATGACATCTTCATTGGTCTTAGAATCATCGACAAGTTTTCATCTGGTAGTGGACACGACTGCAAGCGCATAAAGCATTGACTGGTTACCGACCACTTGCCGCAAAACTAGCTAGGCGGTTGGTTATGACAAGGTGCATATCGGAAAATTCATTATGTACTACGATGATTTGCAGATTGTCTGCATGGGAATTAACATTGTCTGCATGGGAATTAACATTGTCTGCATGGCCATTAACATTGTCTGCATGGGAATTAACATTGTCTGCATGGCCATTGACATTGTCTGCATTGCCATTAACATTGTCTGCATGGCCATTAACATTGTCTGCATGGCCATTAACATTGTCTGCATGGAAATTAACATTGTCTGCATGGCCATTAACATTGTCTGCATGGCCATTAACATTGTCTGCATGGCCATTAACATTGTCTGCATGGGAATTTACATTGTCTGCATGGGAATTAACATTGTCTGCATGGCCATTAACATTGTCTGCATGGGAATGAACATTATCTGCATGGGAATCAACATTGTCTGCATGGGAATTAACATTGTCTGCATGGCCATTAACATAGTCTGCATGGCCATTAACATTGTCTGCATGGGAATTAACATTGTCTGCATGGGAATTAACATTGTCTGCATGGGAATTAACATTGTCAGATATGCTTTAAAGATCTCCTTCCGATATCGTACGATTTGCAGCTGACTCTGTTAAGTAAATGGTCCAAGGAAATGAATGTGATTCGTGAGCTTGAGCAGATGAAGATCCTGTTTGCTACCAACTCATTGCCCCTATGTACAAGAACAGATGCCATGTTCTGTCCGAGAGCAACACATCAGTGGGTACAGTGGCATGATACGAACGACTAACTACGAAGTTGTTGCGAAAAACAACAGTGCCAGGAACAAGTCTAAAAGTCTAAAACGAGGATGCGCTTCAAATATGACAGTATGCAGTACCAGGAGACGCAAAGGACCTGTAGTAACCGGACTAACTTTCTGATGCAGAGAAAACCGCTGTCACGCTCGTGGTCTCGTGCAGAACGGTGGGTGTCACATCAACCCTTATTGGACCGATATACATAGTACTTTCCAGACTGCTGTCTGTTTGTAAAGTGAGATCACAGACTGTTGGTTTGTCAATACAATTACTCAAAGGTCTTGCCTGAAAGACCCACACAAGGGATGGAATTATCAACGACTTCATCCAATTGTTTAACCTCAGATATATAGTTGGTGTTAAGAGGACGCCTACGGATAATTTACATGGCTTTCCATGAGAAGCTAATCGCGTATGAGTACCTATAGCATGCATGCTAAGCATACAGAAAGCACACCTATGGTCAAGACCGTGTTCCACATTAAGCCGCAGCAAAATAACCGCTGTGGTGCCTGCAACATTGAAATGTTCTCGGTTTATAAGCAAACCTTGTTCATGTAAATATTCAAGAAAACAGCAAGGGCATTCGAAGAGCAATGTGAGGTTGACCTGTTTGGAGTGCGACCACAAAAGTGTGGCTGTAATTTGCTATCTGTCACAATGACGCAAAGATATAGAAAGACTAAGAGCCCAATGTGAGTGGCAAATCGGCGGAAATCTCTTGATACGGCAATTTCTGACCTCAGTGATGATATCGGCCTTTCGAAATTGTGTGAAATGGGGGCATAGTAGGCTTCTCTACAGGTACAAATGATGGCTTAGTCAGTGTACCATTGGTGTCAAGCTTATTATAGTTTTGTGGCGAGTCGATCTTGGCAACCGCACACTCACGCTTGTTCATCTTACAGACCACAAAGGGATGGTGGAGTAGAAGCAACGAGAATATAAGGACGGCAGTTGCTTTTTTTCCTGAAAGACAGGACGCGTCACTTATGTTTCAGGAGTCCCACAACGCCATTTAACGTATTGTGTCAACAGATCTCCATAATTTATGTGGTTTGAAATGATGCGTGTGAAACTACAACTTGCTGTTTAATCGTTCCGACACGATACATATATAGAATCGGGTATTTGAAAATACAAAATAACCAGTTCAAAGCCTATGCAAATACAAAAATCCAAATCTTGTAAGCTCATCACCATCATCATACATTACTGCAGAACGAGTGGTAGCGTAGATATCATAGCATATTATCCGTTCTGTTATGGTTCAGCCATCTCACAATTCGCCAATTGGCGTTTTTTTATTGAGATGTGTGTGGATTTTTTTTACATTTTGTAATGCTAGATGCAGAGAGTGGTGGTAGCACCTCATTGACGCGCTCACGCTGTATGTATGCGTTGAAGGCGATACATATCCGAAAAATAGGCCAATATTTGATTTGTATTTTTTACTTGCTAAGGTTTTACAAATGTTTGTTGGCCTCATCCATGATGACGAGGAGGCCCTTATCTGTCCAGCAGGACTAACGCTATTTCGTCCTTTTGCAGCTTGAAAGAGGGCTTATAAGAGTTAGAATGCTTGGACTCATTGTCAGTATCTGGGATGTGTTAAGATTTCACCAGTCACGTGTTACTCGCTGATCACGGTATCCGTATGATCATTTATCTTATCGGCGTGCTGCTTGAATCTCAGCCGCTTACTGGGGTTCTGGAGACAATGTAATCATCAAAGCAAACACTACCCTTATACAGACTTGATGATACCTGGATAAATAATGTCTTGTTTAATTAGCATGTTCTGCGTCCAGAAACTCAGCGCCTTTAATCCTTGCATCGCGTTGTTGTTCTTTACAGCAATGCCATCAAGTGTTCGATGTCGTCTGCTGTATTTTTTGACCACACCTTAAGAAGACAACTGGACTAGTCTCTCGCACTGGAACGTTTCTTTTTTTTTTTTAGGGGAACCACATATTTCTTAGTGATCATTTTCCTAAGCTTCCTTAGAACCGCTTCAACATCCAAATTGTTTATTGTAAAAGGTCAAACAATAGACATTCAGATTTGAGATTAAATAAAGGAGTGGGTATTTAAGCTATAACCAAACAAAGCAATGCAAAGCAAAATATTGGCAGAGCAAATGTTCAGGTTTAATTTTCGTTGATGCTCATTTATATGACTACAATGCAGCTATTTTAGCTATTCAATTGTTTTTCGTCACTTATCACGTTATCGTTATTATTATTATTATTATTATTATTATTATTATTATTATTATTATTATTATTATTATTATTATTATTATTATTTGAGTAAACCATGTTCTGAATATCCATTAGTGAGTTGCTGATTATGGCTTCGTTCCATATTAAGATAGTTTTCAATTATTGACACCAAAAGAGTGATATTACGTCATAATAATCTATTTTTTGCAATTGTCTTTTTACAACGTTTTATCAACTGCACAAGCTTCAAGAATGACTGAACGTTCAATGACTGTTTCATACCGTGAAAATCTACATTTTCACACACACACACACACACACATATATATATATATATATATATATATATATATATATATATATATATATATATATATATATATATATATATATATATATATATATATATATATATATATATGTGTGTGTGTATGTGTGTGTGTGCGTGTGTGTGTATGTGTATGTGTGTATATATATGTATGTATGTTTGTGTGTATGTGTGTGTGTGAAAATGTAGTTGTTACAGAATGAAATAATTTTTATATAATATTGTATCTTTCAAATATGGAAATGGTCTGTGAATTATTAATTTTTCATATCTGAGTTCAAAGTAATGTTTGTTTTATCCAGGCAAATATTGTCAACGGTTTCTCAATACACTTCCTGCAAGGAATACGATATTTTATGAAACTACGAAAAAAGTAGACAGATGACTCGAGGTTGAAAAGAAAAGAAATACAAATTTCAAAACTCTCATTTTCCTTGTTGGCGATAATGCTAATTTGACGGTCATATATGCAGCAGAAAAGCAAAATGTTTCACAATAAATCAAGACTAAGTGAAGTAGATTATTGATTGAAGGCAAGAAAATTCAATAAACTCGTTTCGACACACGGCCCGATTTATATAGATTATAGTTAATCTCGCTCATTATATCTGATTTTAATGTAAAGTTTGAATTTGTATTTGTCAGCGGAACACTCCCATCCATAGACATGTGCAAGACAGAACCTAGATATTATCTGTATTACTTCGCGATAGAACCTAACTGTTAACTAGACTAGTGTGATAGAACCAGTTATCTACCAATGTGTAGAACAAACTGTTATCTTGATATGTGAGTGATAGAACCAGTTACCTACGAATGTGTAAAATAAACTGTTATCTGGGCATCTGCAGGATTGAATCTAACTTATTTAGGCATGTGCACAATATAACCTAACTGTTTGTGCTTGATAGAATCAAACTATTATCTGGGCATGAGCAAGATAAAATCTAACTGTTACCTAGTCTTGTACTCGATAAAACCTAAATCAAACTAGATTTTTTTTATGTAGAATTATTAGGTTAATTAGACTGTGTGTGAGCAATTGCCAGAAACTCGTTGTCCAAACTCGATTTGTACTGATTTATGAAGAGCAGATTATCACAAGCCCTTCTAACAACACCCCACACACGTAAATGTTCCAGCCTACCCCCACCCACCCCCGTCAGCATTCATTGATCAGGATATGTGTGTATCAATAACATTTAATTCGCTGTGCTGGCTTTATCAGTGGAAAAGCAAACAAAAACTGCTGATTATGTAATTAATAAATGAATCATCAATTCACTCGAATCACGTTGGGGTTTTTTTTTGTTCTTTTTATAGATACCATTTTTTTCAAATTCTTGCCACCAGGTCGAGTAGCATATTCAGTCTCTGAGACGCCACAAAAATATAGCATCTTATTTCCAGGATTTTGTAGGGTCCATACCGTCGTAAAACATTGATTCCGATATGCCACATAATTTTCGGTAAATAATTGTTAAGTTAATAACCTTTCAAGAATATAATACTTGAGATATTCGGATACAATGATTACTTCTCTTCTGCATTAACATTTGATTCAACGACTAAACTTCATCGTCGCTCTTAGGAAATTGTGTATTAGGTGTTTGCTTTTAATATCTCTAAAACACGTACATGAATGCTGTTTCATTCCTCTTACTAGTTTAGGAAGTCTAAGTAAAACGTGTTCAATATACCCGATCTTAATTGTTTTTGCTTACAATAGATTATAACAAGATATTTTTCCGCTTGGACCTTAATAAAATTCCTTTGCATTATCTAAGCAAACAAAATGAATTTTGTAATCTGAAAATTTGCAGCCATATTGTAGTGCTTAGTTTTAGCTTCAAACGAAATGAAAAGTTCCTTAGAATTGTATTTATTACAAGGATTACACTATTTGTGCATAATTCTTATCCATTTTTGTTCTTGCGATAAATGACTATATATATATATATATATTTATATATATATATATATATATATATATATATATATATATATATATATATATATATATATATATATATATATATATATCAAGCAAGTACAAAACAATAGAATAATACTTTTTATAGCCACTTCACTGGTGTTATAGCTTAATACACCAACACAATCTTTCCGTCACGGACGCGCAACTTTGACATTTGATGAAATTTTAAGCTCTTTTAGTATATCAAAGGCAACACATTTCCAGTGGCCGCACTGGGAGGAGGAGACGGGGAGTGACGAATGCACCGGGTGACACCATCTGAAGGGGTGAAACAAAATGACTGTCTGTATGTAAAATTTTTGAATTTTGTGCAGGAAGGAGGTCCATGGGGTTACACCATGATTTACCGCTCTGGGTGACACCAACACTAGGGACGCCACTGCTCATTTCTATAATGAGTAAATAGTGTTTGATCCTTTCAATCCTTAACTTAAAAGCAAATGTAAAGAGACAATTCAAATTACTTTCCATATATTTTCTATGGATAAGCTCTTTGGTCAAACTGTATCGTCGGTTGTTGGTAGAAATGGGGCATTGACAGTGATATTTGGGTATAAATTAGTAAATGAATAAATAAATGAAAAATAATGCTTTGCTAATAAATTCACATTGAATACCAGCCTTCTATTTCTTAAAACAAATTCTGTTTGAAAGTAAAGGATATCAAATAGAACTTTAGCTGCTTTGATACAAAAGCCATAAAGTGATGACTGACGCAGGGGTATTCTAAATGATTTTTTATATTGACGATAACAATGAGTAACTAGTTATAGACGCATACTTAGAAGCCAAATTTTAACGCATTTGTGGGTAGACTAGTACACGTATATTTAGACTAACTTTGTTTTTAACTGATAAAATATTCGAAGCTCGACGTTTGTTTTAGCAGACTTACGTAAATACATTATTTTCTATCACTCTCTCGAACTCGTGTTTTGACATTTTCAAATAAATTAAGAATTCGTTGTTAGTAGATTCTTTCTGAAGGACGCCTTTGAATATTTTTTGTCTTTGATCCCCTTCAGTGAGTATTGACACTAAGAACGAAATGATAAGCTCCGTATTGTTGTGCTTCAATATTTTATAATACTTTTATTTGAAACGTCACCATTTTGTTATATTTGATCGGAAATTTTAATAGTCTTAATGGGTTCCAACAATAAATAAAATTTTATTTTCAGCAATATCATAAAAAGGATAAAACGAGATCAGCAAGATGTGTTTGCTTTTGGACGTAATCATGACAAGATCTCTCTCTCTCTCTCTCTCTCTCTCTCTCTCTCTCTCTCTCTCTCTCTCTCTCTCTCTCTCTCTCTCTCTCTCTCTCTCTCTCTCTCTCTCTCTCTCTCTCTCTCTCTCTCTCTCTCTGAGTAAACAGAGTATCTTCATATCTATTTTTCCTGATTTTTCAAACTTATTTATTGTTGCTGATGATACATTGACCCGTGTTGAAAAATTATCATCATGAAGTATTACTCTAAACATATTATGTGACCAATAGCAGGTGGGACCCCGAGTGGTCGAGTGGTCTTAAGCGCATTCCGTAACGGATCACTGTCATCTCACATCTGTCTGCGTGGGTTCGAGTCTAAGATTAGGCGAATGTGGATATGTGAGATAGCTTGCCGTAGCTTCTCGTGAGTCGGTGGTTCTTTCAGCGGATTTCCCGGTTTCTTCCTCCACCATTAATACTGGCCGCCATGTTTAGCCTATCCTGTGTTGAAAAATTCCGTTAAACCCCAAAACCCCAAAACAACAACAACAACAACAACAACAACAACAACAACAACAACAACAACCAATAGCAGTTTCTAAAATGTCGTATGGAGTATGTGGCCAGCAGTACGTGTACCAAAATGGAATCAATTCACAATAATTAGTTACGGTGACGAATGTAATTCCAGTCTTTTTTAAATAGTATTTTATCCTGTCTCTTTTTCATGGTGATACTAGAGTTAAATTTAAACATTCTTTGGTATGGATTTAAAGGTAATTTTTTATTATTTAGAATATGAGCTTATGGTGTGTTTTCTCTGTGTATATTTCGGCGACAGTGTACAGTGGGTAATAAGGATTTCATTATGATCCGGAAGTGAAATCTGTAATCCATTACAATTTTTTTCTTAATTAACATATGATTTGTATTGATTTGGACACAGTGGCAATTCAGTAATGATAAACAAATGTAGAGACTATGCAAGAAAATTAATATTGGAAACTTAATCGGGATCACAGCATAATGAGCTTAATTTTGTAAGGATCATGTAACCAACAATAGGTGTACCAAAATGGCTAAAATGTCGTACGGTCTACTGGAAATGTGGTAATAAATCAGAACTCGCCTCTTTCATCTAATCATTGTCTAGGCGTGTATATAAATGTGCATCCCATTTTTGACAAGATAATGAATATTCTGATATTGTCTGATGTTTTGTTATTAGTGTCAGATAACTGTTTCTAATTATGTGATAATGATTAATTATTAATTATTGTACCGACAAATAAATCGGTTATTTCAATTAGATGCATATACATTTAGACACGTTTCAAAAGGTCAAATGCGCCCTGGCAATGATAGTTTTGTAAATTGTGGATCTTCAATTTGTGACTCAGTTTTGGATTGAAAATATGTTTTTGCATATATCTGTATTAAAAATCCATTTTTATCGTTGATTGATGAGTTTAGAACATGACGTGTCCATGATCTTCCAATCTTAGACCAATTAACTTTGACATTAAGCTCTTTGAATATTATAGATCCATTGTATTGTGAACGTTAAATATTTAAATCGAAATGAAAGCCGATAACTCGTCAAATTCAAGCACTACACGTAACTCAACGATTCACAATGATAGTTCAGTGTGCTAGTTGGTGCAATGATATTATTCTTTGATTGCAGAAACTTGTCGTACAATTTGCAATTTGACTTTCTAAAAAAATGCATCATTTGATGTGTATCTGCCAGTTCTTAGTTGTCTTTGTTGTACTGGAATGGTTTATTTACAATTTATGTAGGATTACATATTAAAAAAATTCGATTTAACGACCGGTACTGTATCAATATCTAATCACGTCCGATTGGCGTTGCTCGGCTACTTTACGCTTTTACCAATTACATAGGCCATGAGAAATGAATGATCCGAACATGATATCCAAATCAAATTTACAGTTCAAGAGAAAGGCCGCAATTATCATTAAATGCGTCGATTTTCTTCGCCAACATTCTCAGAATTATTTCTGATAAAATATTTACACTGTCATCATTGCAAACAAAGGCCAATTAAAAATTTCTGGAGGAGGTTATTCAAGCAAAGAACAGGTGTGATCATACCAAAATAAATAATACGCATAATTGAGAATGAAGTTTGACCAGGTGTATGAGGGTGGGGGTGGCGAGGATCGAGTGGTCTATAGCGTTCGCTTTTATCGATCACTTCAATCTCACCACTGTTCGCGTGGGGTTTGTGTGTATGTATGAAAGGCTACCAGTAACATTTTCGTGGGTTGGTAGTCCTTAATGGGGTTTTCACTAGTTCTTCCTCCACCTGTTATACTGGCCGTTATGGATAGCCTGTCGTGTGCTAAACAATGGCGTTAAACCAACAACAACTATGACAACTTAAAAAAAGTTTCAACAACGTATCGCCACAAAATTATCCTGAAATGAAATGATAATTCAAGGCACGAGTTTTTGATATAAAAAGTTTTTATATTTAAACCAAGATTTGATAACATTTTCTATATTTATAGCAGTAGTGGTAGTAATAACAGTAACATCAAAATAAAATATAGGTATAAAATCAAAGTGAAGTCTTGTTTAGTTCTGCTTGACATGGCCTTATCAGTTTAGAGCATAAGTTCAACATTTAATTTCACTGCTAATGCGAAATATATATATATATATATATATATATATATATATATATATATATATATATATATATATATATATATATATATATATATATATATATTAGGTTTAAACTGGAATGTAATTACATAATTGTTTTACTACAAAGATAAAAGTAACATACTGTGTACGTTGATTTTATTTTACGATTATATAAAAAAGGCTTGGCTTGAACAGCTTGTCATCCCTTTTATATTTTAATTAACGTGACTTGTTTATTAAACCGGAAGTGAATTATGTGTTTCATTGCGCGTTGTTTTGTTTCCAGTTCAGCAGGTCATAAAAATGCCTGACAACTTACGACAAGACCTTCATTGAAGTTATCTTTGAAGGTATTTGAGAGTAACATATGATTTTGTATTATGATTCGGACACAGTAGAAAGTTCAGTACAGATAAACAAATGAAAATACTGTATAGGCAAAATAACTGATCCTAGTCTGCATGTTAGTTGTTGAGCATCAGCCCAAAACAATCGCCTAATCGTTTAGGTGGCGCTCACCAGTTATTATGTACTTTTGAGAGAGTGATGTATGTAAGGTGAAGTTGTTTGCATTTTAAACATGCACAGTGCAGAGAATGTTGGCATAGCTATATACTACTTTCATATAATGTGGATGAAATTTCTTTGGATATTGTTCTTTTGGAAATTTTAAATGATCTTGGGACACTGCTAACTAAAATAACTGCTCCCTTGTGCTCCAAAAATAAACCTAAATTTGTCTAAAGTACACTATTCTTGGCAGCTATTAAAATATGGAAAATGAATTTTGCCAAACTAGATAATACCAGCTTCTAAAAGTGCAATGACTGAATTACCAAATACATAAAATGTAAAAAAAAGTTATCGGCTCTTTTTTTTACAATTTACCTCTGAATTTCGAGAAGTGAAAATGAGCAAGTAGAGCTAGCACGTTTTTGAAAGGTGCACATCTGAAGTAAGGCCAAGCTGTATATTCACTAACCCATATTACACCCATCAATCATACATCAAAATAAAGGATATTTAAAGGTTCTTTGAACAACACCTAAGATATACAAAGTCTCTTTTAAATAACCAGTATAATTAGTGAGGCAACCCGGGGAAACTCTTTTTCTTTAAAATTTTAACCCTATGCTAAATACGAAACTGTAGAGCGCCACCTTATGGCACGCAAAAGGTTTTCAACAGGATATCCTTTGTAGTAATGGCACACGTAGTAAGGTGTTTCACGTGATAGCCTATATACGGGCTGATACATGTTGGGCGTTTGACGTTATAGCCTTAACTCGGCTGGCGTTTGACGGGATAGCCCTGATCAGACACTACCGATTAAAGCGGTGGCATGATAACGACAATAATATTTTTTTTACGTGATGAAATAATTTCTAATAAACACGATTTTGGAAAAGTTTATTAGATAGTTTTAAATGGCGTCAGTTGTCAGTATTCTTGAACTTATGTCAGCTCCTTTTTAATAATAATAATAATAATAATAATAATAATAATAATAATAATAATAATAATAATAATAATAATAATAATAATAATAAAATAATAATAATAGTAATAATAATAATAATAATAATAATAATAATAATAATAATAATAATAATAATAATAATAATAATAACTAGTATTAGTAGTATTAGTAGCAATATCAGTAGTATTGGATCTTAACCTGTAAACAAGTAAATATAGACATGTACACTGTACATGCTTACCATGCAAATAAGTAAAACAGCCATATGCACCGTACATGCTTATCTTGTAAACAAGTAAACAGCCATAGACACTGTATATTCTTTTCATGTAAACAATTAAATAGTACACTCTTGCTTTTCGAAAAGCTGAAGTAGTATTTTTTAATTACTCTGAAATAAATGTTTACAATTATTATTTGCGTTTTGAAATTTATTTCAATTTCTCTCTTTATTGTGTTAGAAAGTATATTGTGCAGCCAGGAAAAGGTCATCACTGAGTCGTAATAATTCGTGTCAAATTCTACATTCTTTTATCTTAGGCAACTATATATGTTTGCAGCAAAAACTAATCCGTCACAATTTCATGAATAACAATCAGTAATCACCACTAGAAACAAGAACACCAAGGTTCCGATAAAGACATGTGGATAAAGGTGTTAGAAATGCCGGTACATATGCATAAATCTATAAACCAGTCGGTTTTATGATGCGCTGCACGTTTTACAGCGATTAACTTAATTTACTTGAACTGATATGCATCTAAAATTAAAACTGGAATATAAATCGACTGGCTTCCTAAGCTGTGGCGTCCTTTCAGTCAGTCAGGAAAGGAGATCGTGTTCCTGCTGAGCATTATACTTTTGTATTGATTTTTAATTCAGACAGCGTATCTATGAGAGTATTAGGCGAATACTTTTACAGTTATGCCTTCTCAGATACCCTCCCCCCATATTTGTCTATTCTAGGGACAGCTTTCTCATAGGATGTACAATTAATGGTACAGCAAACGCTTCTATTTGGAAAATACGATTTCCTGTATAAGCCACGAATTCGTAACTTCATTAATTATATGGCAGCTCATTTGATAGCTTCGTGTTTTGACCCTCTCCCCCCAATTTTTAAGGTAGAAGGCATGAGCCCAATTATCAAAATCCCAGCATTTGAAAATTCACACATAAGTTAAATCTGTAATGTGGTTTATATTTACTTTGAATTATGCTTGTAAATGGGTTGCCTTGTTGGTGACTGCCTGTCAAAGTTAGACTAGCATTGGAGATCAAATGCGTAGCTTGGGCAGCAAATGAGCAGTCGACTTGGCTTGCATATTTACATGTGTCTGCTACAGAGGTAAATATCTAAAAATCTAAATGGTTGAATATTGATTAAAAGTATGCTAATTTATTATAGTACTAGTGAACTTTAAATATGAATAAGGTGCATACTTATTCTTTTAGCCGCCTTGTCACTGGAAAATGTTCAATTCCTGTCAAAAATGAACGCAAAAAGAGGGGTTGGTAGTTCAGTATAAAAGCAATCAGTTTTTGTATAACGAATTGAACTTAATGCCTCTATCAGAATCTTACAAGCATCCTTTCAATAAATTCATTAATTAGTTTTTATTTGTATCTTCAATGTAATATTATTATCATTTTTCTGCAATAGATTATCGTCGGATGAATATTTGCCAAACAAAAACTGTCCAGTGATTTTATCCAGGGCTTTATCGATTATTATTTACTTTATGCAGTTAATGTCTTTTTAATGTATTAAAATTAATGATAAATTGTTATTCTATTTTACAGGCTCTCTTTTAATTTGCATATGGTCACTGTTTTGTTTTAGGAAAGGCACCATTAAATCTAGTTAAAAAGGATGAAAGAGCCTACACGGTGCTGCCAAGTTTTCAAAAAATCAAAAAAATTCAATTTTAAAGTAGAAAACTTGTTGGATTATTGTGTCCACCTATTGAACCAGTGTGGCAGATACTAGAATTTAATTTGTTTAGATTTTGGATTTATGGATTTTTAAAACTATTGACACTTGTATCACCTGTCATTATTTCTGCTTAGAAACAAAAAGAGAAAAATATAATTTCAATCTAGTAAAATAAATCACTGATGAAATCAATCTTATCCAATGCGTATATAACTATCAAGCAGAAAAGAACAAATCCTTTTGTATCCGCGGCTATGTCAATAATGAATTCATTTCTGCGGTATTCCTTCCGCTCGAATCACGATTTCAAATAAGCACCGTCAGTTATATCGACTAAGTTTTAAAATGAAAATCAGTACTGATGCTTTCTTGCGATTTCTTAATTGAAAGTTGGATTAATTATTCTTATCGGCTCCAAGAAGTCATGTTCTTTAAAACGCTTGACATATCAGACTTCTCTTCATTATATGCAAGCAACTTAGATTTCTTGTAATTATTACGTGAGCCGAGAGTATTGATTGCATGATTATACTGTTTCCGTTAGACACCTCCAACTCACGTTGATTGGAAAGTCTCATAATGCTAAATATTGTTAGTGCAGCATAGTTTTCGGCTTTGATTTTCTTTGTCAGAGGATCTAGACCGAAAAAGTAAATCTAATACCTTAAGTTTTAGCGTCAGAAGAGACGAAATACTTTAATTTCTGTTTATAGCTGAAATCTATTCAAACAGAAACAGGATATACCAACTTGAAATTTCAGTGCTTTCCTTTTATATCAAACTTCATCACAATTTCCGCCAGATTATATCAATTAAAAAGAGACTGATAAAGAATTTGGTCCTTGCAATATAATACAGGCGACAATTTAAATTATAATTGCACAGTCTTAGATGTTTTGCAAGCACATGTAAATATACTTACACGTAGCTGCTACTTGTAACCGAATAATGTAACATTTAAAAGTATAATAAAGTTACTGTCAGACATATGTTAATTGTAGACTTAATTTCATAGTTTTCTAAAATCGGTTCGTTTTTTTTTTTTCCATTTCTTTTTAACTTTCATAATGACCTTATTTTAACTACCCATGAACGCAAATGCTAAGCTTTCTTTCTACTCAGTGCAGAAATTCATTTTCAGGAAGCAATAAATTCAGAGGTCTATAAAGTTCATGAAAGAAATATAAAATTAAATGGACATGGCTAAATAACCATTTGCCTTTTCGATCCTTGCCTTGCCATGGCTAAAGAGCTACTTGCCTTTTCGATCATTGACTTGCCATTGTCATGGCTGAATAACAACTTGCCCTTTCGATCATTGCCTTGCCATGGCTGAAGAGCTACTTGCTTTTTCGATCATTGACTTGCCATTGTCATGGCTGAATAACAACTTGCCCTTTCGATCATTGCCTTGCCATGGCTGAAGAGCTACTTGCCTTTTCGATCATTGATTTGCCATTGTTATGGCTGAATAACAACTTGCCCTTTCGATCATTGCCTTGCCATGGCTGAAGAGCTACTTGCCTTTTCGATCATTGACTTGCCCTTGCCATGGCTGAATAACCTCTTGCCCTTTCGATCATTGCCTTGCCATGGCTGAAGAGCTACTTGCCTTTTCGATCATTGACTTGCCATTGTCATGGCTGAATAACCACTTGCTTTTTCAATCATTAACTTGCAATGGCTGAATAACAACGTTCCTTTACAATCATTGACTTGCCATAGCTGAATAACCATTTGTCTTTCCTATCAATGATTTGAGAAATCATCACGACCCTGAACACACTAGTACAAACAGATTTTCTTCATAACAATAGATTTTAACCTAATATAAAAGTTCTATTTCAAATAACAGATTATTGTTTAGAATACTAATAATAACGCTATGAGACGTACTAGAGAGCTAGACAGGGTTTTCGAACTAGCCAAATTGTGGGGAAAAGCATGGTACGTGTACAATAATACCTTCAAGTACAACAATTTACCATTGTAGATGTATCGATAACAAAACAGTTTGATTATGCCGATTTCAGGCAATGAAACTTTATTAAAGTAAATAGAATTAACTTTTACATAAAGTGACAGTGGAAAGCATACCGTTAACATTAGAATCTTAATACAATTGTTTTATTCATATTAAAGTTTTGTTCTGCTCGGCATCGCGATTAATATTCAATCAGTGAATCGGCACCAAACGTCTCGAAAATGAAGATAAAATTACCAAATACGTTTCGTGCGCGATGTACAGAGTAACACAACTTTATCCAAACATGCTGAAAAAGAGTAGTTTGTGTAGATATAAAACGCCATATTGGTCCTGGAGTTATTAAAGAGTCCATATTTGATGATTGATTTAGCGGTTATGGGAGTTGCCGAGTGCCACAGGCAAAAGAATATCGTCTGCATACGATAGTTTTGATTAAATTATTTAATATACTAACTTAAATAACTATTTATCAAATGACTTGCTAATTTACCTAGGGCTCCTGATAGTTCCCATTACTGCTTAGCCCTGTATCAAATATGTACTCTTCCAAAATGGCGCTTTCATATACTCAACCATTTTTATTCAGTATATAGGGAATGAGTGGAATTGCTGTGCCAATACAGTGAATTATAAATGAACATACGGGGCTTTCTGTGAAATATGTGATTATTAACAATTGTATGATTAACTGTAACTGGGCAATAAAAAAACATGATCATATATCGATGTATTTAGCAGTATTCTATTTCACAAACTTTCTAGCGGATGAATTTAAACATTTTCAATCTTTAAATATTCTGTCATAAATATATTACCTGTTCTAAAATGAAGTGATTAAATGCAGTAACAGTACTCGTTATTTGTTTTAGTTTATCGCACTCTTTCAAAATAAAGAAAGGCAAATGGAGATATAATCTAGATTAGATTACCCACACATGATAATCATGTTTATTACTACGTGCCACATTAGCAGGTACAACTAATCTATCACTCATAGCGATATCCTTTCCAATATCGTCAATAATGTAAACGTACAATATCCTTTTTCAGATTCGATTAGATTCCAAAGGGATCATCTTCAGTCACTAATGCCAATTGATAAAAATTGAAAATTGTATTAATTCCTATGGATTTTGTATGTACTCCATTACGCTTTCTAAAATGGCCAAATGGCCAATTGTTCCAATGTCACATTATCCCTATACATCGAACTTGCTTTGTGTGCCCGTGTAATTTCTAAGAGTGGTATTAAAGCTCTCGCAGTGTCGTATAAACACGCTTATATGTCGAGTCCAAGTGCAAACTATCAAGTCCCAGGTCTGCCGTCTATGCAGTTTATTAAAAATAATCCATACAACCGATAATAGAGACCATGATGTACCAGCGCATTATGCGACGACAGACCAAGGTCATGTTGCTTGCAGTTGAACTCGACTTATTAGCGAATGCATACATGTTGTTATGCATATTGCTTAAGCTGTGACCAAAACTAATATTCAGATAAGTTGGATTAGAATTTAATGCTAGCTGCATGAAGTGTAGTAAATCGAGACATACAGACACGAAGCACGGTAAGAACTCTCATGAATTTTCACAAATTTCACCTGGGTATTTTTTTTTACTTCTTAACAGAAACAGCAACAAAAAATTCATCCTAGTACTTAAAAAATAATAAAATGAAAGTACGCACACACACACACACACACACACACACACACACACACACACACACACACATATATATATATATATATATATATATATATATATATATATATATATATATATATATATATATATATATATATATATATATATATATATATATATATATATATACACATATACACATATAAACACACAAATGGATATATGCATACATTCCTTCTTTAATGCATACAGTTATTTATTTACATACAATTTAATTTTTTCAAGTTGAATGATTTCTGGAATAGATCGCATTTTTAAGTTATTTTTTTTAAATTAAACTATTTCATTAGAATTTGATATATCATATTGAAAAGATTTTGAAGTACAATAAAAATTCATTATAATATATACTCGATTACTGTTGTTGATGTTGCTTTTTGGGGTTTGACCCATTTTTCAGCAAAAGATAGGCTATACATGGGGACAAGTATAACTTTTGGAAGAAGAACCCAGGTTTGAACCCTGGTAAAAACCACCGACCCATGGAAAGTTACTTGTAGCTTTCTCAGATATCTACGTTGGCTACCTCTGAGTCTTAAACCCACGCGGACGGAGGTGAGATGGCAGTGATCGGTAAAGACGAGGGCATTAAACCAATTGACCACCCGGGAACCTTACTCTGTTAATAAATCACACCAAAACCACTCCTCCATTCTTATGCAACGTCTAAATCATATGAGATCTTTCATATTTGACAATATTTACTCGATGTATTGCCATGTCAAGATATCTCTACATCACCTATATATTTTCTCTTCGTCTAAACATAAGCGCCGCGATGACATTAGATCTCAGCAGTCCTATTTGGAGAATAAGTATAATGCCACATTTACTTTTCATATTGTACGCATAAACATTCGATAGTATGCAACTTCTCTCTACACATAAATGCATCATATTTTAATAAGTCATGCAAGGTTTCGTCATTGTTTGACGGACTCTTTTTTGTATGTTACCAATGTAATCAAACTGACGTAGTCCACGAAGAGAGTGGAACATAAAACGCGTATGCATCGAAATCATGGATACTTTGTATCCTAATGTTTTCATTCAACAACAAGCAAATGCATTGATTCTATACAATTCCAACAAAGTTTCAGGTCTACACTTTCATACTGATTTCAATATATAACTTCACCACATAAGTCATAAAAGGCACTTTTCTTTGGAATATATTCATGACTTTGGTTAACTTCAAAGGGGGAGGGGATGTGGTGATCTGAAGCCATCTGAAAGACAGATTGGGAATTTCCAGTCCGCGTAGTTGTAGTCACATTCGCGTTAGAGAGAGTTGTCGTTATCAACAAAATCTTCCGAATGACGAGTTTCACTTTCAGATATTTGAAAGATCTGATTTCATTGGTAAACCACAAGATCAACAGAACATGACTTCTTTTTGGCATCAATCAGATCTCCACGTTGAACTATGTAGACCGATTTTAATCAGAGTGTGCGGTGACTTAACTGGTCGGCGTACGAGACGCACGACCAAAAGGGTGTTATTTCGAATCATAACCATCAGCCCACTCGCCTACTATGGTGTTTTTCATGGGCAAAACTATTCACACGTAATTGGTCGGGCTTTAATAACTCTGAACACACACACACACACACATATTTTTATATATATATATATATATATATATATATATATATATATATATATATATATATATATATATATATATATATATATATATATATATATAGCAGTGTCAGCGACTTTGTACATAACACGATCAAAGCGGCACAAAGAAGATTTTACTAATTTGTTATAAATTATGAAATGCAAATTATGAACAAAAAGGTAATAATAAGGCCAGAATTATACTCACCAATATTTATTATTCCCCGTATATAAGATGAAGGAAGAGAACAAAAAAAATAAAAGCAGAAAAACGACAAATGAGAATGTGATATATGCTGACATGTCTAAATGCAGAATACGTCGATAATACAACAGTACATTTAACTAGGTAGGCATGTTGATAATACAAAAATAGTACATGTAACTAGTTACATCGATAATACAGCAACATTATATGTAACTAGGCAGTATGACATACGTCATTTTACACACGGTAGGTGTGATGTGTCGAATTTTGAACACTCTTAGAAGCTTTGGTTAAAGGAATTGTATCAAAGTAAACTTAATTAAAGCAGAAAGGGCTAGAGATAGTTAGATGATTATTTTCATTTCATCTCTGAACGTCAAAAGGGAATTCGTTCCACCTGACGTAACATGACCGAGTCAGACGCTATGGTACAAGAGAATGACATAAGACCCTTTCCCAAAATCGATCAGGTAAAGGGCGGGAGCTGGCCATAGATGATTGTTCAAAGGAATGTTAATTACGGCATGATTAGTTGTTTAGTTGTCTTGCCAATCCAAACTTCTACGAAATAAGTTTAGGAAACATTCTATTCCGATTGGTTAATATGGCTTTATGGGCGTAACACTGTAAGAAACTAAAGGTTTTACTTTAGGAAAATTCAGCAGTCTTCAATCTTTCTTGAAAAAGAGTGGTCGACTCCGGGAGACGCGTGAAAGACGTTATCTCGTGATTTGACAGTAAAGCGGGAGTTTTGATTTTAGAGAAATGCTAGTCATGACATTTTATTCTTTGATTTTCTATATATCAATTCATTTGGAGAAGTGGCAAGATTGAATGTAATTAAAATTTCATTAGATTAGTTGACAAGATTGCATGTAGTTGAATCTTTAATACATAGGAGTGATTAGGAATTCTCATGAATTAAGCTTAAGGAATGATGGGTAATGTTTCATAGTTTTATGGATTACCTCTGTCTAGAATGAATATGACCTAACATTACATGTATATCCATATACTAGTTTGTAATATTTAATTGATCACTTAAATGTATATCTGCATGCTAGTTTGTAATATTTAATTGGTCGAGTAAACTATTTTAGAATAGTTAGATCTGAGGGTCTAAGCCATATGTAACTTAACACTGCTAGATTGGTAGAGTAAGAAGTCCAGGAGGGGGTACATACGGGTTCATACGGCTGAGTAGAATTTAATTCACCACCCCTAGCGTGATCCGAATTAAGGTCAGGACAAGCCTTGACCATCTATGTAAACATAAGAGTTAGGGAGCGATGAGTTACTGCGGCAGAATTTATGCCTTTTGTTTTCTGAGCCGAATTAGTGTAAAAATACAGATATGCTTGGGAAAGTGACCTATTGTTTATCGCGAGACATTATTTATTGAAGAAAACAGCTTTCCTGGATTCACATGAGAAATCCCTGAACAATCATAGGACCAGAGCAAATTCTAAGCAGAAATCTAATTTCAGAGACGATTGTTAAGTCAGAGTTCTACGGACAAGAGTCCAAGACGAAACAGCTAGACAAAGATCGACAGAGCAGGGACGAACGGAAGTTTTGATGTCCGCATAAAATAGGTGATGAAGTCTCTCATCGTTGCATTTAAAGGTCACATCTCATTGGCAATGAAGATAGTATATTAACGTTGAAAGTAATTTTACATTTTAAGAAATTTGTATTGTCTTTTTTTTGAGTACATGTTAGTACCATTTTCCTTCTTTTGTAACCAAGTCATTGATTTCTTTCATTTTAAATTCTGTTGATAAACTGATTAAATTTTATATTTGTTCATTGAAAGGGGGCTCGTTGTGTTATTTCTTCAATATACTTGTTCAGTGATCTGCATTCTTCTTTCTATCTATCCACACTGGGTAAACTACACCGCGGAGGTCATTCCCTAGCAACGAACCGTAGTGAAAGAGGTTGGCGTGTTTTGAACGCCGCCAATTTGTCACAGTATGTACACTTAGTGTGTGTAGTTTTATAGTGTGTGTAGTTTTATACTTTGATATTATTATATCCTCATTTTCTCTCCGTTAGCTTCAAATTGTCAGATTCTTGCAGTATTTTACGTTATTGAACACCCTCATATTGCACGCACGTGCACGCCACGTGTGCTTAAAGACAGTATAGTTTATTAGAACTACTTTGTAAATTAGCCATGTACATTCGTATTGTACACGCTTTGGGTTTTGGTTGATTCAGTATGTTAGTGAATGAACAAAATCAGCCGTTTCATCCATTTAAATCATAGATGAATGATAAAATTAACGATATGCACGAATTTACTGAATCAGAAACGACACTTTCAAAGAACCAAACGAATGAACAATGTCAACAACAAATGTGTGAGACGAAGTAGTTGAAAATACCGTTCTGATAATTAAAACAGCTATATAAGAGAACATTCAAATCGTTTTGCAAACAGAATGGTTAAAACTATCACGTGTGTTCAATAGGGTCTAAAAATATAGCAACTAGAGTCTTATAGAAGCCTAGCGCCATCGCATATCTATCAAAGACATACCATCTTACAAGTCTGTGAAAATGCTTTAAAAAATGCAGGTGAAGGATTTGGTAGGAAACTAAGAGATTCAGAGCCAATAATGCAAGACGACGAAAAACTATGATCTCCGCTGGGTAAGTGGAGTGTCTCACAACATCAGCTTTTTAATTTTCCAAGTGTATCTATTTTGATACAATGTACGATACATGTCATAGCTGCGGTCTCTCCAACAGCGAGATGCAAGTGACAGGGCATAATCATTTTTTTCTTTCGCTGTTAATAAGTATGGTAATAAATATACATGCATTTACACATCTTGAATTTCCTCAAGTTGTACTTTTTAAGATTGTTCTTCTAACTTGATTGACTTCCTACAAAACTTGATATAAACAGGAACTGTATTAGAATTTCGAGTAGCTTACATTTCCAACTGCAATCCATTCATCTTATTTCACTGAATTTACCCAATAATCTACCCCTCATAATAAGAAAAGTAGAACTGAGTTGGATCAACATAGAAAAAAATCCATGCGCATGCATTCACAAAATGACTCGAAATATCGATATATAATTTTTAATGCTGATGTAGAGCGCATGACTAAGTGAAAAGGTAGTTGGGTCGAGCTATGTACGCATGATTATTATATGCTCTTTTTTCTCTCCGTAAACTTTATATTGTCAGAATCATTTAATATTTACCGATATTGCACACCTTCATATTATACTCCTCGATCTCAATCCAAAGGAACTATTTTCTAACGTAAACAATGTTTTATGAATGAACTAAAGCATATATTTCATGGACTGGCACATACCAGCAAATGCTTCAAAGAAACTCGTACAAACTGCTTTGGCACATTCCGCGTTTACTTGTTTGATACAATGATTCAGATTTAGGCTAGATATAGACGACTAACAAAGTTCTCACAATAACATGCATATTATACACATAAACTGTCTTCTTTAGCTGGTAATAAAAGTGGTAAAAAATATACTTACAATTTTACATCCTGAAATTCCTTAAAAAGTATATTTCGTAGTTCTGTAAATATGAATTACATGAGCCATGTCATGGGTTCTCAAGGTCAATTACACATTTTGAAATTGTACTGTAACTTTGAGTATATTCCGAGTGCAGTTACATCCTCCTTACAGCTCTCAAAAGGAAATAAACATTAAATTCCACAGTATCTTTTCGATAATTGCATTGGAAAGGCTTCATTATTTTCCCACATTATGATCCGAATCATTCAATGACAGAAAAGAAACACACATGCCGATGTCAACACACTTCAAAACGATTAAATTGGCAGACGCTGCAGGAATCCGATGCAAGTCAATTTATGTAGATAAATCCAGGTCATAATCAAAAGACTGCGTTGAATCGACAAAGATACCAAAACGTATTCATTCCAGATGAAATGGAAAAGTTGCTGCAATGCGTATTCATTAACAATATTACTTCAAATTTCAAGTTTAAGTAGACCAAACGTCATTTTCTATCGAAACTGAGCTCTAAAGCGCGACCAACATCAAATTTATCTGGGAGTAGCTATGCACTCATTAATAATGTTGTTTAATGATCCATCAACGCTTACGTATTTAGTTTGGAATGCGGCATACATTTAATTACTTTGTTTCTTGTTGTGCGATTTTGTTTATATATTTAACCTTGGGAAGAATAATAAATGAGCATATAATAAGGTTACTGTATTTGTATGGGAAAATATGAAGGTTTTTTTTCTGAAAAATACTGCACTGCCAAGATCGTGCAGGATATCCATCCGAAAAACTCGTTTATATTTTCCTATAAAAACTCAGTAACATATAAATACAATTACTGTGTATTGACGAATCAACGGTGTGAATTTATTTTGGAATAAAGAATAAATTGAATTACTTTGTTTCTTGTAATGTCTTTATTGTTAAGTTCTATGTATTTGAAGAAAATAAGCATATAAAAAAAGATTACTGCATTTGTATGGGAAAATATAAACTCGTTTTTTAATGCCAAATTCTGCACTCCACAAGGTTGTACAATAAATTGCAGAAAAACTCGTTTGTATTTTTCCAATACCAATGCAATCACCTTTAATTAAAACATGTAAACATATCACGTTTTGTGATTCTAACTGGTCCAAATAAGTTCATGAATTTACTGTGCGGTATTCTCTTTACTGACTGGCTCCTATCGTGATGTAAACTTTTTTCAACCCAGTCTTCTTGAATAATTTTTTGTGTGTTTTCAATGAACATTTTGGCGCGCATTTTTCGATTCGTGTCACAAAAGGAATTGGGGAAAATGGTCTCGTTCGTCTGTCTGAATATTGCAAACTTCACCATCACAGGGGTTTGTTATGTCATATATAACATATCGTAACTTGTACAGTGGCCAAAACCCCAATACAAGAATAACAACAAATTATCATTAAGCTTATTGCTTAGCTAATAGTGGGTGTGGGATGGCGGGGGCGGTAAACCTGAACATGGAGTCAACCCTATATACAAATATTTTGCGTCTAGCAAATATGGACCAAACTCAAGATGTCGTTTTTAAGGATAAACAAGGACCGTTAAAGACGAGCAATATCCCGTTGATAGTTTTTATCCTAAGGGTTATAGATGCGACCGGAGATAACTTAGTGCTGGTGTTTTGCTTAAAAAGGTAAAATTATAAAGTCGGAGGAATCAATTCTAACACTCATCAGAGAGATCAATGGATGAATCAGAAGAATTTGATATATTAAGTATGTCGATCTCAACATGAGCAGAAATACAGTTATTAATGTGAGAGAACCAAAATCAGACGATGATGTGACAACAAACAAACAACAATGACGCCGGGATCAAAACTAAGATCATTAAATATGTTGATAAAAGTGGCGATGCAATGACTGGCTCTCTCGATATGATTAATAATAAACTTACCCAGAACCAAGACGCTGCAATACCAATATTCCGATCATGACATCGTTAATGACAATCTATGATGGAATGACCACCTTTAGACTTTAGATCCAAATATGTTAGTCATTTTACCGCGTTTACAAATTTTCGTAGAAATATAAATAGAATCATTCATGAATTTTGTTTAAGTCCAGCAGTCATTGAAATTAAACTCTCTGACCTAAAACAGATTACCGATGATGAAGTAGCGTCCGAAATCAGCATTATGGAACCTACTCAATAAATCCATTAAATATACATCTAAGGTTACCGGCATGTACGGGTTATCGGTTATCGGCACTACAACATTTACAATATCTACCACAATCTCACAACGTTGTCCAGTTAACAGATCTTCTGGATCCATTTTAGTGATTTTGGAGAAAAATGACAAGGACACATTCGTGGTGGAACTCAACGAAAAAGACTTAGGCGTGTTGTACTTTTGGTGCACTGAATAAATTGCCAACATACCATCTACCTAGAGTGTTCCTATTACATAGTTAAATGAATCTACATAATGAACCAATCGTATGACGTTCAACGTTTTAGACACAAGCAAGTGTGTTTGTGGAATACCCAACTGAACAATATTATTAATGAATACACAGTAAAACAAAAAATACCGTTACTGACATAATTGATGCTATGCATCCATCGTAGTCGCTGAAACAGAAACGGTGATCGGTGCATTATCAGCCACATATATAATTGCACTAGCAATATGAATAGGTGTTTAAGTTGTAACCGGTGTTGCTGATATTCTTAATATCATCTCAAAAAAGATATCCACCTGCACGGCTAGTAAATTACTTGAATAGCAAACGTTGCTGTCAGTGGAAAACACGTGCATGCGCCAAATTGTCATCGTTGATATCCTCGGGTCTCAAAGATGGAATAATATTAGATCAGGAATTCGAAAATATGATTAAGATCTACTAAGAAGCAACTTGAAATCCAAACCCTATTGTCTACGACAAAGACATTTACACAGATAGAGATTTAGATACCTGATTAAATAATATCGCAAGATCAATCACTGTGATTGGTAGACAAATTGTCGCTAATACAACCCCACCAACAACACGATGTCTGCTTTTGATGTTATCTTTCCACCAAAGTCAAAATGCGAATCCGTTTCAATTTTCACTTTGTTTAGATGTCACAACTTTAACTTTCACTTTTTCAATCCCCTTGACAGATTCAAATGTGTTTACAATCGCACATAACTTTTTCAAACTGTCTTACACGCGTATTCAATCTTTTTTTGCCTCTTATTTGCGTGACAACTATGATCTAATTTTCTCAATCGTGTTTGCGAATGGTGCGAATTGCCGCATGTTTTCATTGTCGACCCAAGCAAGTCACTGCCTGTTGGGTTAATTTAATAAACCGGTATTCGGCTGATTAGGAATATCTTCCAACAGGTTTTCTTTGTTGCAAAAATTCAAAAATCATAAATGATTTTTATTATGAGCATTTTGATCAGAACGTTCTGTCATAGTCATGTAGGTTTCAAATTGCAGAGATATTTGCATTAATATTTTAATGATTTACTATATAACAAATATTAGTTTAAATTTTTTTTAAAAAAATTTGCATTCCTAATTATTGAGGAAGGCATGGACGGCACAATACATATATTATATTATATTATATACAGTAATATATATATATATATATATATATATATATATATATATATATATATATATATATATATATATATATATATTAACTCTGTAGTAACTTATATGGACGGCACAATACACATACCTAATTCTAACGGACGACATATCACTAGCCGTATCGAAAGTTTGAAGAAGCACTAAATCTTCAAGTTGGATAAATTCTGCATTAAAATTTTGTCATATTCCAACCGGAAAAGTCTTTGAGAAAGGTCACTTTGATATTTCTTTTGTTTCGACTGTGCAACATAAAAGGGTTTAAGTTTAAGGACCAGTGGAACTGACACAATCACCGCAGCGCTATCACGAGTAGTGTTTCCGACCATGACTGCATGAAAGAACCCCATGTCAAGTAATTGATCTTCAAAGGAAAGTTGTCTGAATCGTATTATAGCCTGTCAAAATCTGATGAAAGACATGATCATTCCTGGGAAAATTTAGAAAAAGTTGCTTTCGATTGGTCAGTTAAAATTTAAGCGTACACTTGGGAATATATGGGAGTTAAATTCACCGATCTTAGTCAAAATTCTTTAGTCAGAAATTTGCTTTGTGAGAAGACGAAAAGGATCTACTTAGTGGAAAACCTATAGGAATAATGTTTCCTCTCGTTAACAAGTAAAGATGTCAGAATGATGTCATGAAATGAAAAGACAGGCTTTAGTGCGAGGACGCACGGTTGTGTGGAAAGAAAGATCATTAAGGTATGCAATTATATTTTCTATATAATTTTTTCATTTTTATGTGATTGGTCTTATGCAAAAAATGCTTGATATGCTTATGATTCGTAATATGTATCGTTTATTCAATTTCATAGAAACCTGTTGACATGTTAGAGTTGTTATGCAATTTATTTATTTCATTTTACAGTTATTAATTCGTTGATAGACTTGACGGTTTGTATGTAATCTAATATACTCAAATGTCTGGTATTTCATGTGGATTTATCCAAATATTCAAATGTATAGTATTTCAAAGGAATTTATTAATCAATCGAAATATTCAGATGTGTAGAATTTCTTATGGTTATATGAATTAATTTCCTTTGTCTCTAGGATGATACTGTTTACCGTTAGTTAATGATTATTGCTTAATGATATGTCTTTGTAATGCCTAAATGAACTTGGCGGTTATTGGTTACTGTATGCTAGAACTTTTTGAATCTTTTTGCAATAGTAACCGAGCATTTATCTTATTGAGTGTATAGTAATATATGCTGATATAAAATAAATGCTGTTTTAAACACCGCACATTTTAATTTCTAGTCAGGTAGGATTCATGGCGATAAACTGTTTAATTTAGGTCAGACTTGGTATATTGCAGTATTCATTTGTAATTATAGACAACGATTGTACCTTACCTCAATATAATAAATCTGTAATGACAGTTAATCGAAGGTCACATTATGTCAGAATTTGTGCAGAGTGCATATCTATTTGCTTTTCTAAATAATGAAAGTAAACAAATTTTATAGATCCGGATAGATGGTAAAAGATATGGAGCTTTAGTCACAGTCTCGCCATTTAAGGGAACAATTTTATATATCCCTACCCGAGAACATGGTGAAGACAGTCCAAGAAGAAAGTCCGCAAATAAAGAGTTTGGAATGGAAGGTTCAGAAAAAGAACCAGCATACACGCAGGACGAAGAATACACAAAGACAATAGAGGAATGACGCCAGGTGATGCAAGATAAGCATGGACATTAAATTCGTTTCACCATTCGTTACCATGACAACGAATCTTAAAATTGAGCACTGCTATTAAGTTCTATCAATGTAAATCTGATGGATTGAAATTGCAATCTTAGTTCATGTATTAAGTTTTATTTTGTTTTTATTGTTTAAATGTGCTCACATATGTTAATTTTTTTTTCTCAACAGTCTCGCACAGGTCTCTCTCACTGTTTAATCTATCGATTCACACAGGGAAATAACATTTAGATAACGAACGCCAAATCAATTTAAAGAGGGGTAAAAACAAGACGCCCCCTTTACGTACCATACCGCCTTAAGCTATTTACAGAATTATATACAAATTCAACGTACAACACCACCACCTAGTGTCCTACTCTATATTCCACAGATTTATGCTGATAACTGAAATGTTGTTGGACATCTCCCTCCAAACTTAACCTGGGTGATCTCAAAATAGCATTCACCACGTTGCTGATATAGAGGGGAGGTGTACATGAATGTTTAGTTATAATATTTTTCTTTTAAATTGCTAGCTTTGGAGGAACTCTCAATTTTTTCTAATGCTATTTATCTTCAACCGTCGACAAAATTGTCAGTCACGGTGTAGGAAAACAACGTTAAACCACAGGTCTTTTCTGCTGTGACATGTTTCAGATATTATATAAAGTCACTAATATCTGGAAATCAAACAATAGCACGTCTGAGGAGCGTGTCTTATTTTTATCCTTGTCTGTTTGCTTTTTTTCGTTTCACTAAGTATTGTCCCTGACAATGTCGGGGGGGGGGAGAACCGGACAAAGTAAGAAAAACAACAACGATATTATTTCTAGAAAAAAAACGCAAGCAACAACCAAAAATGAGTCATTTATAAGTGGAAGAATTTATAAAATACAAGCGATGTTACTATTTACTCTCTCCAGAAGTGGAGAAAAATGATTTGTCAGTTATGTCCCTTCACTAATTTCTCTGTCTTGTTTCAAAAATTCGAGTAACATACTTAAGTACACTTTACTATTGAAATTTTTCTCAGAAATATTTTTATATCCTTTTTCATCGTAAAGTTTAGAAGTATCATTCTGTCAAATTTCATCGTAAAGTTCAGAAGTTTCATTATGACGAACAAGGATATATTGTTAGGATAAAATTTATCTCTGCGGTAGATTACGACAACATCGTGACATGGATTGTCCGTGACAAAAGTGGTCCTGTTAGAGAATCACACCGAGCTGGGGTGCGGTCTTGTTAAAAACAAATCCAACCCAGGAATGTTGACTGGCATTGACAAACTATATTATGAGCAAGCTTATGCTGTGACGGCAGTTGTTTATGCAATATTTCCGCGGAATGATAAGCATAACGTTGATGACCTCCCGTAGATGAAACTTTCAACGCTGAATTGTGTTGATAAAATGTTATAGACCATTTTACAAATGCGAAACGTGGAAACGGTTTAATGGACTTACAAAGTAAAATATAAATTAAAGAGCCGAGAGCATTAAAGAAAATGGAGCTGTGATCAATGATGTTGTTGAGTTGGAAAAGACAATTTAAATGTCTAGTAAATGTAAAGACACTAGCTTGCGTGATTTTGTACGAATCAAAGTAGAAATCAAAGGGAGCTTCGATAGATATTGTTGATCATAACGCGCACATTTGGGCGTCTGACGTAACATTATTTCCAAGAACTCGAACTGGCACATTTTATGACGGTGATATTTGTGACTTTATTAAAAATAGCAACGAGAGCGATCCCGTATCCACGTCATTGTTTCAAAGTTCCGAGTACGGAAATTATAATCAAATTTGTACGGCCTAATACACCAGTCGTTGAAAGATTTTTCTTGGTTTTGTCGTCATTTTAACGAGCACGATTGGGTTCCAATAGTTTTATTGCGATATATGCTTGATGAGGAATTTTAAAAGCGTTAACCGTGAGTGAAGCAACAATATAATGTCGGCAACTGAAACAAATATGGTTTCCAAAACCATCTGTCAATGAAACATGTTTTCTTGATGAAATCTTTGAGCGTTAGCCTGATGAAATTGAATACAAAAATGAACTTGCAAAGGATCTCAGCATTAAAACAATTGGTAAATATACTCAGGGTAGTTCATGTGATCATAAACGGCATTGCACGAGATTAATCAACAATGTGCCGAACTCGATTTTATAATTACTGATACAACAGAGAAAGGCACATTTATAAGCCAGAATAATGCTTACTTATGGGTTGGAACTAAACTAGATACAATAGAACTATATTGACGGTAACTTTACCAAGGTTTACTCCTTTAAGATCTTCGATGTTAACGTATGTTTCGATTAATTTTTTATCGATGATAAATAGATTTCCTGATACCGCGGTTAGAGTTCCCACAGATTCATTTTATATCAATAAAAACCCCGCAGAATTGCTAAATGAATAACAACATGGATCAAATAGAGAATCAAAAGAGAAAATATGTTGAGTTATTCTGAATCCGTTGATTATATATAGTCTAATATCAGCATTGTCATCAGCGCCATTGGTATATGATCCTGTGGCCAGACATAAAACCATTTATCTCAAAATGACCTTTTGGCGCTGGAAAAACAACACGCGCGATTGAATCATTTCATAACCTTGAGATGGCTGTTTTGACGTCTTTACAAAGACTCGCCAAAGAGATGAAATAATGAGCTGTCAAATCTCATATTTTCACAACTTCTTTCGTTGGAAAGTAGATGCGTGGATACCTGATCGAATGAGTGAGAAATATATTTTTAAGATCATTATACTGCTGTTATCATAAGTTGTGGTCAAGATCAACCTCCACCTTTTGTCGGCTCAATTTTGCATGACTGGTTAAAAAAAAATTCGTAGATTATTATGAGAAAATAATTGATTATCATATTGATGAATCGCCGAAAGAGTTCCACAAATGAATCAGACTGCAACCGGATAAGATTAGATGTGAAATAATGCGTAGGATTATTACGGAGACAGCGATGAGCAATTTTTGGAAGCTGTGGAGGCCTGCTGATTTGATAATTGTATGTTGAAAGTAGTTTCCGATTGATTACAACAACAGTTATTTTTGTTACATAAAGATAAATTTTTAGATCTATGTGTACCACTGTTATCACCCAGCAGATGCACGTAAACAAAATGTTTATATTGGAAATCCAGGACGCTTGACACAATCAGAGCTAGAATCAAGGAAACAAAATCTCGTTTTTAATGATATTATTTTGATCCCTGCTGATGTTTTCCAGAGTGCGTAATTGTTTGATAAATCTCAATGAATTCTAAAATAGCCTATAACGATTACAGGGATTAACTATTTCGGAGACTAGTATTTGGATTCTCGATGATCGTAGTGAATGATCAAATTTTGTTTATCTAGCAGTATCTTGAGTCAGAAGAATATCTCAGCTACGAAGGTTTATCAAGGACTGTGCAATGAATAATAGTCAAACTTAGGCAATTAACGATAATATAGTAGGGAAAAAACAGCTGATTTTAAGCGGTGTCACAAATAACAAACATGACTTTGATCTCGATTTTGAGTTTATCATGGCAGTGAAACAACAACAAATAATCACCGTGCTTGCTGTAAAACAGTACTGTTGTGCCAATATTCTCATAATGACCCACTATAATTTGCTGTGGATGGAATTAATAGTAGTCTTGGTCACACACGAGGAAACGTGATGCTAACCTGTACAAGGCTCCGTAGCTGGCAAAAATTAATCCAATCAGAACGTTGCCTTTTAAATTTGAATGTTATATGTCCAGAATTTCAATTTCATGTGTTGTATCAAAAATGCTTGTTCTAAAAGTTCCATTTTCTAGGTCGAGATTTTTTTTATTGTATTTGTTGAATTAAATAGTAGTGGTTGAAAGTAATATTTTCTATGTCGAGGTTTAGAGTGTGCCGTGTGAATTACACGGCGGTGGTTGAAATTTCAATGTCATACGTTGTTAATTCCTAATTTACGTATTGGTTTAAAGAGTATATGTTGAAAGTTCCATTTCATATGTCAAGTACTTAGATTTTATCTGCTGAATTACACATGGCTGGTTAAAAATTTAATGTCCAATGTCGAATTTTACATTGTATCTTCTAAATTACACGGCGGTTGATGAGATTTTAATGTTACATGTAGATAGTTTTAATTTCACACGTTGAATCACATATATTGTACTGAAAGTTCCATTTCATATCTTGAGTTTTATTTTGTATCTATTAAATTACACAGAGGAGATTAGTCATTTTATTGTACTTGTCAGAATTGTTACTTTTATATGGTGAATGACGTGTTGGTGTTAAAAGTAACATTACACAATGTCCACTTTAACAATTCAAAATAATATCGAGTATTAAGATACATCATGCTTGTATTCAGATATGAGGCGCCATTACATTTTATGCATTTACAGTTTGAAAGTTACCATTCACAGGTCGATAATTTCTATGAATTTCTTCGGTTGATGTCACTCCCATGAACAGACCGTGTTATTTTTAAAAAAGGAGGCTGCTTCTCGTTTCTGTGAAATTCAACAGATGAAGTCCAAATATTCGCCATATGCAATGGAACTTTCTTTACAAACGCTTTCATACAACGTGTGAATTAGGGATCCTATACATATGATATTGAAATTTCAACCACCGCTCTGTAATTCAAATTATGCACTGTAAAACGTCGAGATACGAAATAAAACTTTAAACTACCGCTGTATAAATTAACATATAAAATCTATACTCTCGAACTAGAAAATTGAACTTTAAGGACATGCAGTTTGATCCAACACGTGATGCTGGATTTCTCGACATACGACATCGACCTTTTAACTGCTGTTTTCTCATTGGAACAGCTTTTGTCCGCTGCGGCGCCACATAGATCTGTCTTGAGTGCAATCGATGTGGAGAAGCTAAAGTCCTGCTTTCACATAAGTGAAAGTGGTGGTAATTATGTCTTCAGGAATTACTTGTAATTGCTCACGTACAAAATTATGTTGAGGAGCAGTTGAATCTAGTTTGTACATTGCAGGTGTACCCGTGGATTTTACCACGCTGGAAATTTTATATGTGGTTACACTCTACACTGGGTCAGTCGCTCTTTTTATACCACCTCTCTCAAGCTCCCCCGGCTCATTTAAAAATTTGACAGTCACATTACCTAGTACTGGTTGTTTTCAAGGAGAAACATGTCGTTGTACTTGTATGTGTTTTTTGTGATTGTGTCGATAGGTTTCATAGAAATTTCATGAGTAATTTCATTATTTAACGCAGCCCATTTACTAGATCTTTTATGCGCCTGAACTTTGTTAAAAGATATTTCCTGCGTTTATTGATATTCAAACAATCCCTCAGAAAGTGTTCGATTAAATCGCTGAATGATCGCCTGATCGCGATGAATTGCGGTGTGCGCTCGCCTGACTTTTACTTTAATTTGTTTCATCATCGATGTTACTGCACCAATAAATTCTTTGCCAGGATCAACCTGCAGCAACTGTGGTCATCACAGGTCACTACGCTGATAAATTCGTTTAAATGTAGATGCAAATTCAGTTGCTGTCTTTGTTGAGAATGTGTCTGCTTCTTTATATCTACTTGCATCGTAAACGACAGTGAACGCGTATTTATATGTGCGTGATTGACGTCTACCAGTTTTAATAGTATCGTGCGGTAATCTACCAGTTTTAATAATATCATGCGTTAATCTACCAGTTTTAATAGTATCGTGTGGTAATCTACCAGTTTTAATAGTATCATGTGGTAATCTACCAGTTTTAATAGTATCATGCGGTAATCTACCAGTTTTAATAGTATCGTGCGGTAATCTACCAGTTTTAATAGTATCATGTGGTAATCTACCAGTTTTAATAGTATCATGCGGTAATCTACCAGTTTTAATAGTATCATGTGGTAATTTACCAGTTTTAATAGTATCGTGCGGTAATCTACCAGTTTTAATAGTATCATGTGGTAATCTACCAGTTTTAATAGTATCGTGCGGTAATCTACCAGTTTTAATAGTATCGTGCGGTAATCTACCAGTTTTAATAGTATCATGCGGTAAAAGCAAAACATCTGTCTGATGAGCTTCATTGGGTGTGCGAACAGCAAATCGTGCGTACTTTATTTTTTAGGTGGTGGTAGATAAATTTGCCATGTTGTCTGTCGTGCAACAGAACGTTCGACGACTGCTGCATCAGCAAGTATATTAATCGCTACTCTACGCATCCAATATCGTCTATGGCTATAATAAATCGATTCCATTATTATAATAATAATCGGCAGACTAATTACCGGCCCCTAGAACTATTTCAACTTCCATCGCAGATCTTACCAGCCAATTAGCAAGCGATTCTCTGAGAGATTTATTTCTTTTACAGATTTTAGAGTTCGAATCAACTTTACGTCTACAATATGTCGCTGTTGTAAATCACAATTTCTATGCGGGACATCATTTATTTAGCGGAGTTGACACCCACACACTAAATAATATTTACCAGACTTGGTTTTCAGGTGGTATGGATATTATTAAGTTTTAAAACTTGTTCTAAAATGAGCAAACGATTCCTCGTAGATTTATCACGATAAATTTACATGATCCTCGTATCCTGTAGGTCTCGATAATATTTTTGGTAGAGAGACCTGCTACTTCTATTTACACACTCACATGGGTGACGACCACGATAAATGTAACTGAAACACAAAAAGAATGTATCGGTTAGAGGTCTCAGCGACGCTTGTGTTTTTTCACCCTCCGTAGAAAGATTTATTTTCGCAAACAAAATATATTTATTCACTTTACCTTCTTTAGCATTATTGACGTTTGTATTTTATCACCATCTGTAGGAAGCTTTATTTTCGCAAATCAATTTTGTCTGTTCACCCTTCCTGCTAATCTTGTTCTTAGACTTATAGTTTGAAAGAAAAGTGTAATCTACCTTTAAACGTTAATATAAGTTCAACTTTGTTTGGGACTATTTTTACGTTCAACAAATGAAATGTACAACGTATCAAAATTGTTCGTTCTTCCTTCCATCTGAAATAACAATTAATTATTTGAAGGCTTTAAAAGCTGGACATTATTTAACTCGTTTCTTAAATTTGAAATTAAATCGTTATCCATTTGAGATCCTCTATATATAACACTATTCGAAACAGGTGGAGAAAATTAAACGAGTGTACGAGATTATATGTAGAAATATTGATACCGCTTAATATTTATTTTGTGTGTGTGTATGTATGTATGTATGTATGTATGTATGTATGTATGTATGTATGTATGTATGTATGTATGTATGTATGTATGTATGTATGTATGTATGTATGTATGTATGTATGTATGTATGTATGTATGTATGTATGTATGTATGTATGTAATGTATGTATAAGGTTTAGCGTAACATCAGCTCTAGCCAGTTTGCAGATGACAAGTAAGTCAACGTATCTCAAGAAAGAAATGCAAAGTTCTAAAAGGGTGAATCCGTTCACATATATAAACCACATTTGTATGCAATTGCTTTCCTTTACAATTCAAGCGCCTTTCAGCTCCATTATAACGTGACACATCTCTAGGCAAATAAATTGAGGCACGTCAGACATATCTTACATCCTCAAGTCCGCAGGGTGATATTGGGAAAATTATTTTCCGTTATATCTCCAAATGTTCCATGCAAGAACTGATTGATTCTGATGTTTGGTCATCCTGGTACGGGATGGATAAAACAACAAACCAATTAAACATCAAATGATACAGACAATGAAAAGATCAAGAGATCCTGTTGTCATGGTATCACATGAAGGCTTATACAACGTGTAGAGAGCACAATATTACCAATAAAATTAATAAAATATAATAGATCACTCACATTATAAAACTTTCTATAAAAGACTTCTTAAAAATTATCAGCAATACTATAATATGGGCACAGTTAGTCTTATTTATTGAATAAAGTTGTGTTAATGACGTTTGTTTTGGCTGTTTGTTTGTTTGTTTTCTGTTCATATTTGCATTCGTTCCTTTTAAATAGGCCATTTCATCTCTAATCACTTAAAGATAAAAAAATTATAATAATTCAAGGGAAAATATCACGAAATACAAATTCTTCTCCGAATCGTTAAAGTTTTATTTTCAAATAGATTCAGAACGATGCAAGTTGATGTACGTTTCTCACGTAATTTCCCAAGTAATTGTACATACTGGAGTTGTTACATCCTTTGTGCGCATGTACGTAACTGAGCAATGCAGAACATCTTTCATGCATTTAAAGTGAGAATTGGACAATAATTGCTGACATGTAAACGTGAACAATTGTCATTAAGCCCAGATCCATCCACTGTGGGAAGGAAAAGAGACGCGACGTTTATCAGTTGCAGTAGGTTTAATGGCAGGGGTAAAAAAAAAAAAATAGCTGCAAATAATAAAGCAGAGACAAATTGCATTGGCTCTGATTTCAACTTACGTTATGACAATATATTTTCGGAAATTTGTTTTATAACGTACATACATAAGAAGAAAAGCTTTAGTTCTGGCATCTTCGCACGCCATGGTTCCGATATGTTAGCTTTGTCTACACCTTGGAGGATCGAGCAGATGGTTTAGTGCTTAGGATTTCATCAGTTACCTCCTTTAGTATGCGATGCCTACTAACCAATAGTTAATATCAGCTGTGTACTGTACATTGACCGCAAATGGTGGACGCAATTAACTTCAAAAACATTTTTTTTTTGGTAAGTTTCAAATCGGTTGTATGATTAAGTACAAGAAAGAAATTATTACATCTTCATTTCAGTAAAAGGTATTTATATAAACACAGAACGGTATAGGGAAATTGCTTATTAATGAATACATTAAAGTTATGTCCTCCCCTTGTCTCGATTATGCAAGAAGAGTGTTCAAATAACATTTTTTTTTTATTGGATGCGCTGGCTTGCCGCCTCATCCAGTGAAACACAGACCTGAATCACAAAAGTATATGTTTGATCCTCCAAGATCTAATTATAGTTAATATATCGGAACACAGGCTAGAAAAAAAATATAGTCCTGGCTGGTTTAAAGGACTCCGATTTGATTTTTAATTTTAATTTCATTGTCACCAGTTTAAAGTAGCGCTTCATCTACAAATGTGATTTTGCCACGCGCTAGCGTGCATGTGTCTATATATATATATATATATATATATATATATATATATATATATATATATATATATATATATATATATATATATATACGCAGATATTCATGAAAATCGCAACAATATAACGTTTTTAAACACACATATTAGGGTCCACGTATATTCTACAGTCGGCCTGCTGTACTGTGACATCTTACCGTAAAACAATGTGACAGCGTTACATCGCATTTATAATTCTGTTTTGAAAAATGATTCTGTGTTTACAAACTGTTCTTTTTATTTGGATGGAAACTTTTTATTTAATTTATGGTTTGTAAAATCTAATTTTACTAGTTCAACTTTCTTTGGGACTATGTTTTATGCACAACAAATGAAAGGCACACCGTCTGTCAGAATGAACGAAATTATTCATTCTTCTATCAATCTAAATAATTTTCACTGAAATAAAAACTATGTGATAAAAAGAATCTCAAATGGGTAACGATTTAATATTAAATTTATGAAACTCGTTGAATAATGTCCTGTTTTTGCGAGCCAAGGCTCGCAAAAGCTGGATATTATTCAACTTGTTTCATAAATTCAATATTAAATCATTACCCATTTGAGATCCTCTATATAATAAGAGGTTTCTCCGACGTCAGCATCCCTTCGTATATACAAAAGAGTATATATTTTCTTCAAATTTGGTTATTCTCTTTGAGCAATTATGGCAGACAGAATAGCGGTGACAGCAGCACAGGATATGGGTCATATTCTCTGCTTTGGCAATTAATACTTTCTAATTCAATTTTTGCTGTTAGGACCTGACACAATTATCTGTGTGCGTGTGCGTGTGTGTGTGTGTGTGCGTGTGTATGTTTGCGTGTGTGTGAAATTTTTCCATGTTCTAATTAATGTGTTAATGTGATACACTAATAGACTCTCTCTCTCTCTCTCTCTCTCTCTCTCTCTCTCTCTCTCTCTCTCTCTCTCTCTCTCTCTCTCTCTCTCTCTCTCTCTCTCTCTCATTGCATGTTATTTACTGTCGTATTGAGTTCTTTATATGTGCTACCGTCGGCCTTGCAATGTTTATACGTGTATCCTTACATAGTAGTTCCGGTATTAATGTCTTTTGAATTAGGAAATAATTTTATTAGGTAATTTCGGTAAAATAGCTCGCACAGAACACCATTAAAACGTCTTGTTTCTACTTCGTTTGTATCTTTTATTATGTAAACCATTGTACTAAATGTACCAGCGATTACTAATAAGCTGATAATAAGATTTTCTGAGTCCTGCGAAAATGCACTTGTAGCCAGCGACAGTTACAAAATCTTTTTCTCCTGTGTCAAAACTATAATTTACAAATACAGAAACTCAAGATTTAAAGCACAAGAAAGATAAAGGCTCAGCGCGAGTGTTCTGGTTGTTTTCAGATTGCTGTGTGTCGAGCTTCATTCCTGGAGTTCATTAAATGTACAGAGAATGCCAGTTAGTTTCCCACATTGTCTTCATAGAGTTTGATTTTTGAAGCTTTATAAAGGTTGTACGTAGGAATATATATATATATATATATATATATATATATATATATATATATATATATATATATATATATATATATATATATATATATATATATACAGACAGTGCAATCCCTGGATTCTGTACTAGAATCTTTATAATAGTGGGCAGAATTTATAGTTTAATACAAACAATGCTATCATACAGGTTAGAGAAATTAAATATGTACTCTACTCTGGGAAGGCGATGGGTGTCATTTACTCGCAGACCTGGGTTCGAAACTTTATATATATATATATATATATATATATATATATATATATATATATATATATATATATATATATATATATAAAGATTTACACATTATATTCTACGATGGTCATAATGTCTTTCAAAGTCAGGTGATTAAATTAATTCTGTATTATCAAAGAACAGATTAAATATTCGATGATGGAAAAAATTTACACTTGAATCTAGTGGATTTTACAACACTAATCTGCATGGCTAGCAAAAATAGAGGGAGAGTGCGTACGGAGAACAATGTTGGCATTCAAACGGCTCATTGACACTTAGTATATGATATCACTGTTCAGATAGATCAAGATAAATGGAAAAACAACATTAGTTGAAATTCATTCATACGTTTGAACGGACTGAAAAAACGTTGATAACTGGTACTCTGTCGGCTTCCATACAACATCAGAAAATAATGCACAATGGAGTGGAAGGGAAAGCAACATAAAAAATACGGAGAAAAACATTAAAAACATAAATAGCATTCATCAGATATATTACGAACATTCAAATTATTGTTATTAAATAAGAAATGCAAAAAGGCTAAAGTTTGAAAATTGGTCTCAATGATTGTCAGAATTTATAGGGATTAAGTTTTATCTAGATTTAACCAGAGAAAGAAAATAACCAGACATTTTCAAAGTGTACCTCAAGTTTGAAAAGTTACAACGACTCTTAGATTTGCAAAGTAAAAGATTTTTGTTTTTTTAAGACTTATCGTCTACACTCGCTTATAAATCCAGTCCAAATGCAAACTGCAGAGACTCATATTTACCGTCGCATAATGCGCCGGCAGATCTTGATCTTTGCAGTCTGCTGGCATAAGCAGTAGAACAAACAATGATGGCCCATTATGAGTTGGCTGATCAAGGTCTATATTGATTCAAGATGGAATCTGTTTAAAAGGGAATATACCCGGTAACAAGGCGCATTTTTATATACCGCATTTGAAATAAAATGCTTTGAAATTTCCTGATCCTTGGGGAGTACTTAGTCTTGAAGTACCTTTGACAGCATCGTCCCAAATGTTAACATATTGATGTAACTGTTTACACCATAGGGCTACAATCAACACTCCAGCCGCGAAAAGAGTCAAACTAAATTATTGGCATTATCAAAACGAGATAAATGACACTAAACACATTACTTTATTTATTGCATTCGTGTCTTTGTGCCATCTTCAAACAACGACGCATATAATTGAGATGTCTAAATAATCTCATAAAATTATCTAAACTTGAAGCTAATATATATATATATATATATATATATATATATATATATATATATATATATATATATATATATATATATATATATATATAGAGAGAGAGAGAGAGAGAGAGAGAGAGAGAGAGAGAGAGAGAGAGCAAATAATTGCCTGAAAGAAATTGCAACGATACTCTCATCGACTAAAATTTATGAAAATAAGCAATATATCTATTATATGCTTGGTTTATCAGTCTTTATGAAGAATATCACGTTATTGGGGATGATATATGTTTGTACTGCCTACCAAAGGAAGCGATCACAATTTCTGGAAACATAGAGATAAGAGAAAATGATGTCTCAGATTAATATGAGCCCTCTGGGAAATACTGAAATAAAAAGCAATTACATTAGACATTTGTCATATCTTCATTTATGTTCTTGGTTGATCGAGGGCATTTCAGTTTTAGAGCCAATGAATTTAATACACTTCGAATAATTCTGTACGCGAAACATCAGTATCCTGCTTACATCGATCTTGATTCACAACTGTCAACCTTTTGGGAAAACATAAATACAGATGATTGAGTTAACCATTTCTAATACACAGTCGAGGGTAACTTTAATTCTAGCATTGCTTAATAAAATACACAGTATCCTTATATCTACGTTTATTTAATACAATTTAAGCTGAATCCTGCGGAATCAAAATACGGCTGGATTAACGATACATTTTGTTCCCATCTGGATTAACGATAATGTTTTCCCTATATGTCCATAAGTTCAAGTCTGCTCAAACCTTTTTTCCTGATAAGTTTGTACTTTCCATTAGGTTTGCTCTTTAAAATAGGTCTGCACTCTCCATTAGGTCTGCACATTCCATTAGGCTTGCACTTTAAATTAGGTTTGTTCTTTCCATTAGGTCTGCACTTTTTTGTTCCCTTTGCTCGTAACGTGTCCATTGTTAATACTTTTTTGGATACTGTTTTAAAATGTTAATAATTTTATTTGTTATACAGTCCATGGGGCCAATATAGACACAAAAGCAACATGTAGTACATCAAACTTAGATGCGCATGCCTAACATTGACAGCATGATAGAACGATAACTAAATGTAAATGCAATGCATTTTGCTCAATAACGCCAATGATAAAATATTATCATACAGATTGCTTTTTCATCTATTACTTTGTACACATATTAAGGGGAATAACTCATTTATATAATATACATTGGAACCTGTCTTGAAAGATCGTCCCTTAACCCAAATAAATAATGGTCTCTCAAGACAGTTGGTCTATCGCAATATGACATACCTCGATATAATCAATAAATCTGTGCATGGAGAACCTAATCTCTCAAAACAAATGGTCCACATAACAGTGGTCTCTAAAGACAGGTTTTACTTTAGTATTAATATTAACAAAGTAGATTTTGTATACATCTCACAATAATTCGTCCAGCGAGCAATTACTACTGTTAAAGATTACTACCTCTGAATTAGTCATTCTTGAATCATTAGTACAATAGTTTCAAAAACATTCTTATATATGGCTTTTATGCACAGATGAATGTATGAACAGTTTTCTTACTTCTAAAAGAAAAAGACAAATTATACCAAAATTTTGTTCATTTGGCATATTTTATCGACACAATACATATGCTCTCTTCTGTCGATATTTGCTCATAGCAGCAAATTTAATGCATTTAATTTCCTAATATAGTATTCATATTTCTGTATACGTTGTAGGTTAATTTGTACAACGTTGGACAGATGTTCCAGGAGTCACCGTTTTCCATACTTCTTTGTGTACGTGGTAGGTCAGTTTGTACAACGTTGGACAGATAATCCAGGAGTCACCGTTTTCCGTACCTCTTTGTGTACGTGGTAGGTCAGTTTGTACAACGTTGGACAGATAATCCAGGAGTCACCGTTTTCCGTACCTCTTTGTGTACGTGGTAGGTCAGTTTGTACAACGTTGGAAAGATAATCCTGGAGTCACCGTTTTCCATACCTCTTTGTGTCGTTGGGAAAGGTAATTAGTACACACTTTGGAGGCAAGTTATAGCCACTAATGTGCTTACAACGCCTTTAAATAGCAACTGCCACCCATCCTTTCTTTATAGCATCAAGGAATAAATCCATACGTCATGTTTTCATTCTTTATTTGTGTGCTCCACTACAATAGCACTATGTGATGCCCTATTTTGGTGGGGAGAGGTGGACAAGGGGAAATATTTTTTTTCAATTTTAATTCCTTTCTATTTGTTTGTTGTTTTTTATTTTAGGTTAACATTTCTCTTGCAGAGTATTAGGGCTTTGCACTTTTGCGTGGCGCCTTGACGGTTATGGTTATATAGAAAATGATCGATGACGGTGTTATTGCCTTGTTATTAACATAACATATGAAAGGAATGGATGGAATACAGGGATATGAACAGAGATATGTACTAGAACTGCAGGCGCCCCGTTTGTAAATATAGCCATTTAACCAATTGCGTAAACAAAATGAAATTTAACCTGACATTTTAATGATAAACGTTCTCTTAGAAATAGAATTACACAATTTATACGAAATGCAATTAGTCGTTCATCATAGGTTTGAGTGAAAATATCAAAACGCAGCCTGAATATTTTTCAGGCTTTTCTTTTTTGGCGTCTAACAATATTCCCACTGTTGTTATATCAGATATCGTATTATCATAACTAAACAGACTAAAACTAAAGTTAATATGGTCAGTTTTCAACCATATACACGAACAACCATATCGTCATAAAATCAACGTCTTTTTTCTTAGTTGCTAGTCTCATTCCTAACTGACATATGACATAGCTAGACGTCTTTGATAAACTGTAAACGGCCCATAAATCACCAGCTGTACAAGTTCGGTCGCAACGCTCTGAATTCTGGCTTGAAAAGAATTCAAGAACCTATAATTACATCAATAAATTAATGTGCTTCACTCCAGACTCTAACCACATCACTAGTTCCTAGAATACATGATACATGTCATTTAGGACAGATATATTCACATATTCACACGATTCTTATCTAAAATAATGCCTGAGACTCTTATGATACATGACTTTTATTAATCTGAACTAGGTAATTCCAATAAATTCATATAATTTCGAACACATTCATATAATACTTGAGCTATATAACATTCGCGACAAATGTATACAAACAATAAAATTTCGAACTCAGGGAAAATTGATGTAGGAATTTATACGAATAAATTTAAAAATAATAACAAATTAATATCAATGAATATATTCTAGGTGATTGAGAAACACCTTGTGCCTTCCGTGACTAGCTTCCTTTTATACGAAAACAAAATTTCTATGTTTGGTGTTCTCAACATTTCAGACACTCGTACCTTGGACAATTTAACGAGAAAGTGTTTTTTACTGATCTCGGGAAAAGGTTTTCCTTCCACAGAAAGACTTCGACTGACTACTGTTGCGATGTATTTAAGTTTCAATGGTATGTTTGTTAATGCAGCATTCGGACATTAATCCTTCTTTTCAATTTCCACTGGTGCTCATTTGATAAAAAGTTGTAAACGTGAGGGTTTCCTAAAAAGGTGGTATGCTTACTTATTTTCATGTCGATCAATACCAAACAATACATTTAACGCTGAGAACATTGCTCATTAGTACAAAACAATACATTTAACGCTGAAAACACTGCTACTTAATACCAAACAGTACATTTAACATTGTTAATTAATACCAAACAATACATATAACGCTGAAACCATTTGCTAATTAATACCAGACAATACATTTGACATTGAAATAATTGCTAATTAATGCAAAACTATATATTTAACACTGAAAATATTGTCAATTAATACCAAACAATACATTTAACGCTGAAAACATTGCTAATTAACACCAACTAATGATGTATTTAGTATTTTGTTCTTCGTCAGTTAAAAAGACATTTAAAAATTGAAATGTTCTTCGTTTTAGAAAATACATTTGGTATGTTTCTGCTTTTGTTTAATGTCCGCGTCCCGTCGATCACGTTTTGGGTTCCGGAGCATAGCCAGAAATTTTTGAATGCTAAGAGAATAATTGTGCTTGTTTTTGCAGTTTTAACTTTTTCAATCATTTGTGCATTTCTAAGAAGTGTTTGCAAATTATATAAATCCATACATTTATTTTTGTTAAGGTTAAAATCTCATTTATTTTTGTTAAGGTTAAAACCTCATTTATTTATTTGTAAATAGTCACAATGACTACATCCCCATCCACGTGGTGGTCAGGGAGTGTTTCTCAGTCATACAAAAGCCGGAAGTTTGCGTCAACTGAGCTTTAGATTTGATATTAAATATTTACCCTGCATTTACCAAAACTCTTCTTAAACTTGGTGAAGTGACCTTAAATATAACTGATATATACTAGTTTAGTCTGGTGCCAATCTGCAAAAACAGCAATAACTTAAAAACGGCAACTGAGTTTCAATGTACATTTTAAATTACATCGCGTGGTTATGAATACACACATCCTTAGAATTATTATTGATTAATGTTTGCAGATTGAAATGAATTACACTTCTTTTCTTAGGAAGGTTTACCTATATTTCTTGTAGTCGCCTCCACTTTTCATGAACTGGCAATTTTTGCTGCAATCAATAACGGATATTTTTTTTAACAACGTGAATATAATAAACACCACGTATCAGTGAAAGATATCCCATTGAAATATTCACAAGTCTCTTGGAAGATTTATTCCTTTAATTCGGTACATTGAGAGATGTAATGACACGTTATAACAATTACAACAACAGAAAGGGCCGATCATAAAATTTTAATGTGCATGGGTGTCAAACATGTATACAGCATTGCTTGTGCATAATTCTTAAGCGAGGATGTGAAATGTATTACTAAATTTTGAACCGTAGGGATATGAATTTATTTAAAAATAGCTAATTGGACATATAACGACCCCCCCCCAAAGGTAGTGCTTAAAATTCATTAGAGAAGAAATATTTATTATTGCTAATAATTTTAAAATGTTTTAAAAAATATTTTGCCTATTGACTCAACTATGAAGAAAAGGATTTCATTTAGTATAAAATTTGTATCATGTCTTTGTAAAGTTTTGAACATTTAATTTATACATTAAGTTCTTAATTACCATTTTATTAATGCCGAGTTTATTTCGTTATAATTGGAATAAAGTATATGTCATATGGTAAGTTGTTGTTGTGTTGTTGTTGTTGGGCTTAACGCCATTTTTCAGCACACGATAGGCTATTCATGGCGGCCAGTATTAATAGTGGAGGAAGACACCGGGAACTCACCGGAAAGAACCACCGACCCACGAGAAGCTATTGGCAAGCTTTCTCACATATCCACATTCGCCGAATCCTAGACTCGAACACATGCAGACAGAGGTGAAATGGCAGTGATGCTTAACGGACAGCGCTTTAGACCACTCGGCCACTCGGGGCCCCAAATATGGTAAGTAACTTACTTCATATATTTATACAAAGTTTAGCAAAGAGAATTATGCAGTATGTTTGACTGAAATAAACGTTACCATAGTTTGGACCTTGGCAGAGTTACTCTTGTTCAATAACGATACATCTGATATTTTTTTAAACGAGTGAACTGAACGGTAAAAATTTTAATGAGCAATCTTGATATTTTTTTCTACTTTCCTTCGCTTGCGGGAACATATGAAAATCCTGTATAAACTTAATTTATTTTCATAAGAAAGTGAATCACCTAAAATAGTGAACAATCTCATGTATGTATTTATAGAATTCTAAGCTTTCCTGTTAAAAAAGATACATATATTTATAGACCCTCTAAAATTAAGAGTTACGTTCACTTTGTGCCCTCTTCAATATGAAGTAAATTTAGACCTAGATGACCTGCAGTCATTTGAACCCGTGTAACCAGCAATTCAGCAGTAGTATCCAACTTGGCGAAACATTTTGATTTGCTTTTAGATCAGGCGGCTCGCCTTCGTAATAGCCCTCTTCTTCTTTTATGACCCACAAATATTTTATGGCCCATCCACCCTATGGCAACCACGGCAAATTTTATAGCAATCTTTTTCTCGTTGTCTCCGCAAAAAAAGGTCTACCAATTATGGAAACGGTGAAGTGCTTGTCAGCACATTTCCATTGTGATACAGTTAAAGGGTCACGTGATCCTAATCAACGAGCTAATTGTGGTTGATGAAAATGATGTCCGTCTCTATTCAACAAAAGAACACATATTTAGACAAACGTACAACCATGAGACCTGATGTACGTGATAAAATATAGGAATAATAAAATTTGAGCATAATAGAACGAGATGACATAACGAACAAAGGCTTGCAGGCACATATATCCTATAGCAAGGAGTTTAGGACGTCATGGAACGCGAAGACATATTGGACAATACTTGCTGACAAAACAGAACGTGTGGGCATATTTAGACAATGTATTTGCAGACATATCGGAATAAAAGTTGCATACATAAAAGAACATGCGAATATATTGAAAGCAAACACTTCGAATGTAACGAAACAAAAGAACATTTAAGAAAGAACAATTGCGGACTTAAACGAACAAGCAGAACGACAAGTTGCAGATATAGCACAATGCACAGACATGTATGTAAAATATTGGAACATAACGGAACTCACTCTGAAAACGGAGGAGTTTGGGTTCTTGCGAAAACTTAAGGAAGGAGACAATGAAGAAATCGAGTCTCAGTGTACAGTTTTTTGTACAGCCATATACGTTAATAAAAAATAAAATCATACATCATTAATCCCAAAATTCTTGTAACGTCTGTTAGGAAACTGTCAAGTACAGACCCACCGTACAGACATGTTATATATCTTATAACTATTTCTGATTCTTGACTAACACTCTCGTAATCTCACCTCACTTGCCAATTGTCTGCATATAAATAAAGTCCACACGTTCTAAAAGTTATATCAGTCTCACAAAGGTCACACACTACTAAAACAAGCTCATTTTAAATTATATAATCTAATCTGCAGTTGGCTGACGCTAGTGACGATGTGGAGTAATCGTCAATTACATATACCCATGGAGCTGTTACTATTTATAGACTCAATGTTCGAACGTGTTATTTATATCGTAACCAGAATATATTGCTTCAAAAAGACAATCTGTAATGATACAAATTTGACTAAACGTTGGACTGTTATAGCGCGCACATATCGGAATGAGAAGTTACGGACATAATGGGACGGATGACTGAGTGCAGACAAAGTAGAATACTCGCTCATACCCGTTCCTTAATTGCTCTACATAATACACCATTTATGCAGTTCTATAATGTACACAATATATAATTTAAATATCTTGTGGTGGTAATACTAGGGTCAGTTTCGAAATATATGATAGTACTTAATTTTGTTTCTAATTTGCTTTAATGAACAAGAAAATGCTTTTAACAAATGTATTGTTACTAAGTTTAAGTAGATGTCCAGGTTATCCGGAAATGTATAAACTTGGATATTATTACCACACTTGATGTGTAAACAACACCGCAGGCCGGTTTTAATCCTTATACAAAATACCAGCCACCTAGAATAATGGACCGCTCCGGTGGCCTAGTGGTTAGAGCGTCCGCCTCAGATGCGGGATGTCGTAGGTTCGATCCCCGGTAGAGTCATACCAAAGACTAACAAAAATGGTACTAACAGCTGCCGCGCTTGATGCTCATTATTAAGATGTTAGTGTTAGGACTGGTCGGCCTGGTGTCAGAATAAGGTGACTGGGTGGGACATCATGCTATATGTCTGCGGCATGATGCCCCAGTGCTAGACATCACTATAAACTGCCACACTGCAGACATCGAAGCGTTAAGACTGAAAAATTGTTAAAGCTATGTTAAAAAAATCATAATCACATCAACACCAGCCACCTAGACTATAGAATAGCCACTCGTCAAAGGCTTGTAGTCCTCACACTCAGGCGTTAAATAATTGTTCAGAGATCAAAAGGAAGCCCGCAGAGTGAACGGGACGTGTTCTTACCCGCATCTTAGACAGATAGGCGAGATTAAAACTTAGATTAAAATTACAGCTAAAACTCGCTATAAAAAGTTCAGTTGATGCTTGAACAGATCGCTGTGCAAATATGACTACTCCAGGAAAAGCCACTCGTAATTTGGCGGGAATCTTAGGACCAGAAATATAAGAGAAGGAAAACCTTCGACAAGGTCATTAAGTTATTTTGCAAATCATTACGTCGACATAATTATAATTATTGGTAGTATGTATACTTACTAGGATTGTTCTAGCAAGCAAATTTACCATGTAGTGTTTCTTTGATATGCGTATTTGAGACATGGATTTGAGTTTACATAGATAATGATGTAGATTGTTTGCTAGCCAGAAATAATATTGCAACTCGCTGATAGGTTACTTCGTAGTAACCAGTACCTTTAGTAATGCATTATGTTCGAGTTTACGCATGTTTGAATTGGAGTTTAGGAAAATAAACGAAGTATGTAAGACTAGTTACAATAGATGTTTGAATATATCAGAGCATGGATGTTTGAATATTTGTATATTTGGTATGAGCTGTGATGTAAAAATATGCACTTGATTGTTGTTTATTGGTCGGTGTAATGGAATAATGAGTATGTACTGATGTGAAGCAATTTTTTGTGGTATGTATACGAGTAATTTATACCGTGCTTTTATTATGACGTGTTTGTTATGTTGTGTTTTACCATACACGTGCGTTTGCGTATTTCGGTGTAAATGAATGCGTGACCGGTGAAATTAATAGCCATTATCTGATGATAGGCTGGGTGCAGTGTGAGATGTGAGCGCTGAGGGAAATATTGTACCATCTTAATGTTTTCACAGTAAACTTTTCGGGCGACAACTTTCGGTTCAAATTTTATAGTCCCGAGTATATTAGAAGGAGACAGAAGTGAGACTGCCAGTGCAATCTGAGTCGACAAAGTGTAGTCGACATAGACAGAGGGGTAGAAGGAGAATAGTAGTAAAATTGGTCTGGAGGATGAAATAGAGGTGGTGGAGGAGAAGGAACCTTGAGGGAGTCAGGGAGGATGAGAGGGAATTAGGAGATAGAGAGTAATGCACAGATGAGTAGAACAAAAGGACGGGTGGAAATCTCTCACACTACGAATCAAAAGATGCGATATGCTAGTAAAAAGTCGAGCGGAAGAAGTGTATTTTTGGAATTTCGAATTATTGACTATTTAATTGTTATTAAATTGTTATTATTGATTTTCACCCTTTTTGTATATGTAATCATTTAACCTTTGACATTGCTTTATGTCTTGATGTGGGCTCAGAGCTGCACATCTAACTTTCATTAAATCAGCTTCCAAATCCTAATCGAACCTGGGTAGAACTTCTACAATAATTTAAATAAATATTTGAAGCACCACACTCCTAATCCCCCACTACCAAAACCTCATAGCAGGGGCAACCTTGACAGTAGAAAAAAGCTTTTACTTAAGATGAAGAGATCCATCTTACTGCGAATTTAAGATTATATTTTTGAGATTCAACATTGTAGTTTTGTTTTAAACCATGATGGCGTTCGTTACAGAAGAATGTTGACTTATCTGATGTACCAAACTCCTGATGTGGTGTGTCTAATACACCAGATTGACTAGAAATTGATTCATTAAAGTCCTGGGTGTGCAATAAAGTAAACAATACTGCACTTGAGATCATAAATACGTACGGTGTCAAGTTCCAGACACTACTGTATAAACCATGAAAGATAAACTAGTTTCATATATACCTGGTTTATGCAATTAGAATGGCTTAATGAAAGGCATGACTATCACAATATATAAGCCTACTTGATTCAACAGTGGGAGTAGGACCACACGTGGTACATTTCAACGTGGGATGCTCATCTATTTGTGACCTTAATTATCTTAAATAATCTCTTTATCAACACCGTTATCTCAAGAAACAACTGTTACACGCAGATCTAAAGTTATTACAAAATTTCCGCTAGATAGAAGCTTCTATTAATTGCATATCTGGAACGGCAATTTTACATGGGAAGACGGTTTATTTGTACAGGCAGGCACAAAAAAAATAAAACACAAGATGGCAACAAAAAGTAAAAACGAAATAAATTCAGCTAAAATTATTACTTTCAATGGTTCTTAAAATTACAATTCAAATTAAAATTTAAACTGGATTTTTGCTTTCGATTAATCTGTCGAAAATACAATTAATTATTTTATGAAACATAACCCTGTTGGACATGTTGATTACATTGTTTGCAAATATTTTGTATTATAGAAAGGTTATCATATCATTTTGTTTCATTTTAAAGATGGATATACTCTGAACTGTAAAGTAGCAATACAGTAAGATACCGACTACAAGCACCTTTCCCTGTTACGGACTACTCTCGTGTCGTCCGACACTGTTACTCATTACGAAGCAGATGTTCCCGTAAATGAAAAAATTTTTACCAATTTTGACGTTAAAATGGAACAGTATGAAACAAAATAAAATCAAACACAATGGAATGTAATCTCAGACATGTGGAAGGACTATGGTATGATGATAGTGAGTGAGATATAAATAAAGTTTATGTATGGATCCAATCGCCAATAAGTGACTGTAGCTTTGACAATACGAAAATAACGCATAAAGACTAATCAAGGATGCATTAGGATTAATAATGGTCGAACGACATTCTTTTGTCCAAGCCGACGTAAATAAACGTCGATCAACGATCATTGGTGACTTAATGGATGCTACAAGTCAATCACTAATCGGCAGAGTCCGTTCCATCCACGTTTAACTTGATCATAACCATCTGACACTTGCGTTCAGAAGACCACTCATAACATGAAACGTCGTAATAAGATTTAATTTTGTGTCTACTCCTTCTGTCCTTAAACAAATTGAATGTCTACATATATCATGTCTACAAAGCGTTTAAAGCTACTCAGGTACTGCGTCCAATAACCATTCCCATGTCTGATAAAATTCGATCATATGAACGCTTGAATATCTGGATGAAAATATATCTCCCGATGGATCCAGATACTCGAAGTTTCACCGTAGTCATAAATTAAAAATTGTGTTCATAATTCCCTCTTATTAAAAACATCAAACAATAATCAAACGAGTTTATGTTAAACTATTTTACACAAGCTAAATTTTCTTACACGGTTTGTTTCTCCAAAAGTGGCAGATGCGTACACTTTCAATGCAGTATAATGCGGACTCCCCAGTTGTGAGTTATTGTTCTGAGCAGAAAAAAATAACCAAATAAAATTAATCAAAAAACACCCGCAAACAAACTAACGAGTGTAATAGCGGTGTAAATAGACCGCGTAGTATACCCACAACCAATGATTGATGTGGGCTTAGCAGATAAAAAAGGAAGGAAGAGTGCATCTCGCACCTATCATTCTTTCATGAATTGCCTGATTTGGAAGATCCTTTGAAACCAGTGATCATTTTCTAAGGCAAAAAGGTATGAGGCAGATATTGAATAAATAAACTTCACCATCAGTGTATTTGGTAAATCTTCGTTTTACAAGAAATTTCTTTAATTTTAAATCCAATGTTGTCGCTTGAGTACAATATAGATGGTTATAATTTAATGACATTTGCCTTATTGATTTGTACAAAGAAAAAGAGTAATTGTAATTCATAATAAAATTATTTTATTATTTTTCGGATCTTATCCTTTAAACGTAGAAGATTACCGTTTGTTTTTGTTAAATGAAAGTACCTGGGCAGACTGATTATACATGTCAAACCATATTTTTTTAAATATAAAAACAGACTGAAGATCACATGTGATATTTAAAAGAGAGTATTTTATTGATTGCATTGATTTTAAAGTTCGCCTGACGTTTAGAAAAAGTGTACTAGCAAAATCTGTAATTACTTTTATATCATGTCATTTTCATCAGCCCTTATTAAAATAATATTACTAATTTTGTCGCATATACACTGATATTGATGATGATTTGAAAATCCGTATTAAACAATTTCCATTTCTAAGGGAATTGAAAAGTTGACACGAACCACTGTTAGCTTTAATAGCTGAGAGAGAAATAACTAATTTAAACACATGTATTCTTTAAGCGTTTGACCCATCGATTTTGTCAATGTATTGTTGAGAATTCTTTAACAGAGCATTTCTCTATCTCCGTTCTTTCAACGTGCATGTTAAATATTACATTGGATTCTGGGGAAAATATATCGTTCGTCTTTTTGTTATCACATACACTAATAAATTATTGAATCGAGATTCAAAGAATGCTCTGAGGCTTGTCATTTTATAGTAGCATATTAACGGTTTTAAAACATATCCATCCGTAACGTACAATAAATGCATTGATCAATCGCGTTGCCTGGTTTGTTAATTTGGCTTTTAACATTTATTACGAGCAGTTACATTTTATACGCATGACAAAGAAAAACAGTTTCAACCATAAAACTGGAGGATATTGCAGAGTTTAAAAAAAATATTTGATTAGAAAAATATATGAATATCTAATATCTGGCAAGTTGCAATCAGACATTTGCAGTGGAGTCGTCGAATAAATTAAATTAAATTGAAGCCCAAAGAAGTAATTTGTCCTAGTTGGTGATATGCAAGGTAATTCAGACACAACATTGTAGACAAGTAGAGAGTAGTGCAGTAAAGAACAGTTTAAAATTGATGAAGGCATGGCAGGAAACATTTTTCAAGACATTGACAGAAAGAATAAACTTAATAAAGAAAACAATTATTGAAAATGACTTAATTTTTAATGAACATTGAAAGCATATGTGATTTCATTGATGCATAAATCAAGTATCCCAATATGTAAATGAGAATTCATAAAAGCTGCATACATGTTTTGTTACGAGTTGGTCATGAGATTGAACTTGATATGGCGTAGGGATACGTGGAGACCTTGATATGGCGTAGGGATACGTGGGGACCTTGATATGGCTTAGGGATACGTGGAGACCTTGATATGGCGTAGGGATACGTGGAGACCTTGATATGGCGTAGGGATACGTGGAGACCTTGATATGGCGTAGGGATAAGTGGAGACCTTGATATGGCGTAGGGATACGTGGAGACCTTGATATGGCGTAGAGATATGTGGAGACCTTTATATGGCGTGGGGATACGTGGAGACCATCCGGCCAAGACATATTCATCTTTCAAATCATCGTGTTCTTTAGACGAAACATAAAAAGCATGAATGTGGTTTTGTATTTATTACATATCCACTTTTTCTCGTATTGTACGAACTTTTTTCACTCCTACTAAAATTCTCGACGCGGGGACGTCATAGAAGAGAGTCAAATAATTCGAATTTTGGTGTTTGATACGCCAATATGAATTGAACAGTTGTTATCAAATCCAAGATCAAGTATGTAAAATTAAATGGGTACGTAAAAAATCGTCTTAAAATATCTCAGAAATAATAAACTCACAACTGTATACTAACTGTTTAAAGCAGATAACGTGTAGTGTACTAAACGTACATAAGAGAATTGAGTTAATAAAACTCAGAAAAATAGCCAGTATCATAGTATTCTAGAAAAAAAGAGAAGGAAGACCAAGCTTTGTATCAATCAATCATGGAATGCCTTGAATAAGACTCCATTTCTTGTGTGAAAGACATTATGCACAATCATAATATCTTTTGTGTCAGTTGCTTGCCCAAATATCGTTCATGTTAGTTTAATATAAATCGATTTGTTATTTGTTATCAGACCTTGTTTGTATTCTTTTATTCGAGTAAACGAATTATAAGATTATTTACGAGTCCGTATTCTACGTACCAGATAAAATCTTGTAGATTAAGCTCCACTTGGTCAAGAAAAACACCGCTAACACAAATTGTCCCCCAATTTTCTTCGCACAAAAAGGCGTATAGTACAATAGCTTTTTCTCGATGTCTGTTAATATGCATTTCTATTTCGATTTCTCAAATACAATTGACTTAAACATATTTAAAAAATCTTTCTGTTTTTGTTAAAATTTTTAATCACTGCATTATTTTATTATGGCTATATTGCAAAATAAAATGTTAAATATACGGAAATTCTTTATTCGCGCGAAACCTTCATAAATGTAAGTAAAAAAGGTAGAGAATTTTACAAATGTTTATGGAACCAGTGCATAAGCGCAGAATATAATTACAGGAAAAAAAAACATTTTTAGTTGTTTGGTGAAGCTAGTAATGATGTTCAAAACCAATCGTTCAGTACAGCTGTATTGGCCATATAATTCCTTAAATATGAAGGAGATACATTTAGTTTGCTTCCACTATTTACCTTCATGATTTCAAAATATATCTGACGAATTTGTCTTAAAACGGCCATGATAATAAGTACGTATTTTTCTCATTAACACCAAATAAATTTAAAAGGATAAAATGTAATGATCAATGAAATGGTTGCAAGATATCAATAAAATTAAGCAGTAATATAATTTAGGAAAATTAAATCTTTAACGGAATATGGTATACAGCCTTGATAACGGAATATGGCGTACAGCCTTGAAAATTTAGAAGGGGTGCAATTATACAACTGGTACGACGTCCAAGCTAACATGGTTTATAATCTCTTGATCGGAGAGCAGACTTTATTCCAATAGTGTCTGCAACAATTAAATCATCGAAGATGTTAAGAACTCAGTATGTATACGTCATTAAGTCTATAATAGTATCTCAAACCGCTAGATATGTCTAACATCATTACTGGAACAGTAAACAGGGAACAAATAAAACTAAAGCACATTAGATTATTTACTGGCAAACCTGCTTTGCCTGCCGCGTTATCGTCATGATGTACGCCATCCTGTGGAAATGTTTAAATTTGTAAATTTAAATTAGGCTTAGTAAATTTAATGGAGCCAGAAACATCTTCAATTATCTAAACTCGAACTAGAGCATATTTATTATTTCGTTATCGCAAAATCTTTAACAGTGTAGTTTTAGACCCCCTACCCGTCCTCATCCCTCCAACCGTGACTTCAGGGTCTTGACCCAAAATGTGATATATATATATATATATATATATATATATATATATATATATATATATATATATATATATATATATATATATATATATATATATATATATATATATATATATATATATAATGTGTGTGTGTGTCTGTTTGTCTGTGTGTACGTTTGTGTGCGTTTGTGTGTGTGTGTGTGTGTGTCTCCAGCTATGTATGCTGCAGTATGTTTAGAAAATACTGCGTTTTGAAAATGGCAATGTAAATGACGTTGTAGTTCGAATTTCTACCAGCTTACGCAAATACCTACGGAAGGTAGATGTCAATGAACTTTCTAGTGCATTCTTATTATATTATCAAGTAATCCTTCAAATATGAATATATAAAAAATTCAACAGCGGTTCAAAAGAGGATATAATATTTAAATAGTGGATGAAAACAATGCAGACTGGACAGCATCTAGCGTGAATAATGAATACAACTCCAACGGAGTTTTACAAAATTACGCGAGGTCAATAATTGTAGTATAAACCAAAATCAGATTATGAAACACAAGTTCTGTATATATTATACTGGATACTGTTACGCGACAAGGGCTCGTACTCAGTAACAAAGAAAAGTTTACAAGCCAACAAGCTTTGCATATTTCAACAAAACAATTTATTTTCCTAGACAACAATGTAAAAATTTGTAAATAAGACTTACGATCTGTGAATATAATCCAAATATGATTCTAAGAATAAAAACACAAGTCCTATCACTCAATAGTCCTATAAGAATCCAGGTTCGAGTCCCAACGACGTATGAATATGGAGGGCGATGACGTCAGATGTAGTCCAATATATGAATAACAATAATTCCTCACTTGAATTACAGTCTTTGTTTCCGAATAATTCCAGAATTAATTTCCTTGTATATTTTTAATTTTTTTTAATAAGAAAATCAACTTATTGAGTGTCCAAAAAATAAATTATTGAACCCAAAAATCAGAGGAAGAATAAAATATTCTGGCAACAAATTTAAAATAAATACATACATGCACCTTGTTTCTTCAAATTTTTGAATGACTCTTGCCAAACCAATATTAAGAATGCGTATTTACAATCAATACATCACTTCAGATCTCGCGAGATTGGTCATGTGATCTCTTATTACATTATTTATGTTACGTCTGCCAGTACAGAGAGACTTAAAAAAACAATCATAAAAAGTTGTTTTCAAACATTAATCCCTCGGAGAAGGTATGTCCGCGATGCTGACAAATTATTTTAACTTCGTGTTGATTTGTTTTTCTTACCAAGGCAAGACAAACTAAATGCCAATCATCACGATATAAATTCTTCGTCTTGAATAAACAAATTTTGTGCTAAAAATATATCTCACTACTAAAAGTAGAATCCCGAATCCGAAAAGAATATTAACTTTAATTAAATACAATGAAACAAAAATGAAATAAAAAGAATTTTAAACCTTACACACGAGCAATTTAATCCCATATATGTAACACTTTCCCGCATAAAGAAAAAAGAAATATTTATATAATAAACTTATATAAGTAACAATACATTAATCAAAAGATCTACCTATACCGTGAACGAAATAACCAATAACTGACATTTTCAATTGACTTTAATACTATAAATGTGAAAATAAAAATAATCAACAACTTGGACTGTAATTTCTGACTAAATCCGCCTTGTCCGTAGAATCATTCCATCAAAAGCGATAGTAGCCACACATATATGGACATCCCTCAAACTTTGGAGGAATAAACAAAACAACTAAAGCTGAACTAAACAATAATTGCAAGTATGATTAAGAATCTGCCTAGACTAAACAAAATAAGTAAAGAGTCTTATCTACAAAAGTCGTTTGTTATACACAATTATTATATCTTTCGGGCTTTGCGAATTCGCTTAAATGTCACTCTTGTTTGATCAAATGATATCTAGATTAACTAAGTAGAATGTAGAACGTGGACATTTCAAACTGATGATTAGACACAAATAATAGTATCATTCAGATCAGAGCATTTTTACTTTGTCTCTACGGAGATTTGAATCCATGTCCGCGTGTAAACAGCACCTATCGCCTTGCAGAACGAATCTGTCCATATTCCATTACGACTAAGCACACATCATCAATTAAATAATGCTACTAAGTCGTTGTTATATCCACTAGTGCTTTTCGTTATCAAAAATTCTTCCGTACATTCCAGGGATCGCACTTTCCATACTGTTTGGTGCATATTTGCAATTTTCTAAAACTAATCCTATAGACTTTAATTTCATTCATAGGAATCCAGAATGACTATGTAGTCCTGACCGCTCCCGTTGCCTAGTAGTTAGAGGGTTCGTCTCAGAAGTAAGAGGTCGTGGGTTTGATCCTCGGACGAGTCATACGAAAGACTTATAAAATGGTTCTGACAACTGTCTGGCAGAGCGCTCAGCATTAAGAGACAATTGTTAGGACTGGTCGGCCTGGTGTCAGGATAATGTTATTGTCTGCTACATGATGCCCCAGTGCTAGACATCACGATAAACTGCCACACTGCAGACGTCTTAGCGATATGAATCAAAAATTTTTAAAGCTACGTTAAAAATCTAAATACACACACAGGACTATGTCGACGGACGAATTCATGTGAGTGTGTCTGCTACTCACGAGTGAATATACCATTGACTTTGGAGCATCATTTTTTTGGAGATGTGTGCTTAATCGTGATGAAATGTGGACTTGTGCCTGCACGCAAGAAGTTACATTTATTCGCGGACCTGAGTTCGAATATTAGTATTATCAAGCATTCTCCTGTAGAATTCTATTACAGGACTTTCCATTCTGTTTGCTGTATATTTGAGATCTCTCTCTCTCTCTCTCTCTCTCTCTCTCTCTCTCTCTCTCTCTCTCTCTCTCTCTCTCTCTCTCTCTCTCTCTCTCTCTCTCTCTCTCTCTCTCTCTCTCTCTCTCTCTCTCATTTGTTAGCTATCTTTATCTAGGAATTGATAAACCATAGTGCTATTGTCCGGATCGAGTATATAATACAATAAATTACGAAATTAATGGATGCAATAACATAAGGCCGAGTAGAGATACACAATATAACAACATGAGTCATCGTATGTAAAATATAACAATTTAATGAATTACTTAAACAAAATGAAATCGAAGATTACATATGAATGATACACTTCATCTTAGAAATGCAATAACTAAATTGATAAGAAATGCAAACAGCTGTGCTGCTATACCGATATAAAAAAAAACTTTCATCACGAAATCGAGATAATGCCTGAATTTTGGTGACAAGACATAGTTCGCAGCATACACCTTATTACCATAAAAATAATTTTCCCCTAGCTGCTAACCACATTCCTAAATGGAACCATGACATAGTTAGACATCTTAATTAATAGTACTACGTCCCACTGTGGACTATAAATCACTTGCCGGGTTCATATCAGTCGGCAGGAGTAAGTTTCTCGATTGAAAAGTATTTATAACTTAAGTACACATATGAATTAATGGAATTCATTTCTTCTTTAACTACAATATTAACTACACTATTTGCTAACTAGCAAATCATTGGCATAACATTTCCAAACAGTCATATCGATTCTGACCCAACATGATTCATATCATCGAAGACATGAATACAGACATTCTGAGCATGAAACTCTCATGATCATAGTTTAGTTTTGACGAATATTTAATTTAAGTATGTCTCATATGCATCACTTATTTATGAATCCACAGTTAATTAAATTAATAGAAAACAGCATGACTTATAAATTACGTAAAACTATTTTGTTCAGATTCATATTAAGAGTACATCAAGAAGTTAAAAACTTAAAAAAAAAATAAGATTTGATTCTTTTTGATACTATAGCACAAAATTTATTTGATTGGACTAATATCCAAATTTGTCTGTGTTACTTTGTTAATCGTGTTTTTCCATCGTCAGGTGAAAAGTAACGTCAGCTGAGGATTTCATCAAATACCTTCCGGTTTGAATCCCTTGATTAAGTTTTAGTCCACGTCATCCTAGAAAGATTGACTATGAAAGTTATGTATCTGGCCGACTAAGTATTTAAAGACAAAATATGTTTTTGTGGTGTGGGTCGGGAGAGTTATGTAAATATTTGGCATTATTTATCCGATGAGTTTAGAAAGACAATGTCATTGTTGAATTATATTTATTGCATACAGTATATTGGATGCATATTTTATATAAGAAGTTGTATCAATTTATTCATTAAAGTCCGACCGCTTCTCCATACGAATACCTTTATCTCGAGAGACCCGAATACCCAGGGGACGCATTTTACCGTGATGACAGAAATTTATGCTTCTGAATTTAGGACCAGATAAAATTGATTTTTCTGTTTTCAATCCTTAGTTAGAGCAATTAGAGGATAGTTCATTTAATTTCGCTCAAGAAGAAAAACAAATTTAAGAACACGTTGGCAGAAAAGGTACACTAGAAATAAAACTAAACATAATTCGAGATTTAGAGTAGTAAAATCTTTCGTTATATAGTACACATTTTTGGAAACAAAGACCAAATAATTAATTGCATACTGCGTGCAGTACAATATTTTACATGGCAATAACAGTGAGAAGATTACACATGGTGTTTGTTGGCTATGTATTCTCGTTTGGTTTTTTTTTTGTTTTCAGAACTCATCAGCTAATTTACCATGGCATATTTATCCTATGTTTTAAAATATATCATAATCGAATCTAATAAAACAAAATATATGAAGGACAAAATTTTTGTTTTCGGAACAAAATCATACATACGACGTAGCCGTCAGCCTTCCTGTATATGTTTGCCTCGCGACTTTTACGCATGACAGATTACCCATTCATTTCCGGTCACTGTCTGGTCCATGGTGTCTGACTTAAAATTTATTCTTTATTTGTGCCCTTAACAAAGTACATTGAATGTTGCATGAATTGTGCGTGAAACTATTACTGATTTTTAGAGATAGACTTCAGTGATAGGGTTTCGAAAAGTTAAGGGACTGACCATTTATTTATTGGAAAGAGAAAAAAGTTTGGCTTAAAAGTAAATTCTAGCGGCTTCCACACGTGCAAACGGGCTGTCTCTAACTGATTGGTGTGATAATCGCCAAGAACGCCAATCCATGGTATGCTTTGATAACACCTTGCTTGGTTTCGTGCATTTAAGATGGCGCTCTACACCTTCGTATTTAGCATAGGGTTAGAATTTTAAAGAAAAAGAATTTCCCCGGATTTCCTCACTAGTTATACTGGCTATTTAAAAAAAAGACTTTGTACATCTTAAATATTGTTCAAAGAACCTTTAATTCCCTTTATTTTGGTGTATGATTGATGGATGTAATTTGGGTTAGAGAGTATACAGCTTGGCCTTACTCCAGATGCGCACCTTTCATAAAAGCGCTAGCTCTACTTTCACTTTCCGAACTTCAGAGGTAAATTGTAAAAAAAAGAGCTGATAATTTTTTTTTTACATTTTATGTATTTGGTAATTCATTCATTGCACTTTTAGAAGCTGGTATTCCTTAGTTTGGCAAAATTCATTTTCCCTATTTTAATAACTGCCAAGGATATTGTAATTTAGACAAATTCAGGTTGATTTTTGGAGCACAAGGGAGCAGTTATTTTAGTTAGCAGTGTGCTAAGATCATTTAAAATGTCCAAAAGTACAATATCCAAAGAAATTTGAGCCGCATTACATGAAAGTAGCATATAGGTATGCCAACATTCTCTCCACTGTGCATATTTAAAATGCAAACAACTTCACCTTACATACATCACTCTTTCAAAAGTACATAATAACTGGTGAGTGCCACCATAAAATATTATTTCTATCTGATGCACTCTAATATTTAAATTACCAAATATGGATCAATCAGCAATTCAATTGATTCTTTTTCGATTGCAAATTTGTTTTCTTTTATTACGTTTCTTCTTTTAACCGACGAAAAACAATTAACAAGCCGTCTTTTGTACAATTCTGCCAGATAAATTAAAACAAAGCCTAATAACTCTTTCCATATTAGCAATTCTTTAAAATCGTAAGAAATACAATGTAATCAAACCTAAATTAGTTTATTCCTTTCTCAAAGTGCAGTATGTGCTTGTCCGGAAGTGTATGATTTTTGTCGTATGGAGTCCGTATTAAAGAACTGTATGATTTGTGTCGTATGGAATCCGTATAAATAAACTGTATGATTTTTGTCGCATGGAGTCCGTATTAAAAAACTGTATGATTTGTGTCGTACGGAGTCCGTATTAAAGAACTGAATTATTTGTGTCGTACGGATTCAAAATAATAGAAGTATATCATTTGTGTTGTGTGGATTCAGTGTAATGGAACTTTTTAGTGTTGTCCTACGGAATCAGTGTAATAGAAGTGTGTGATTTGTGTCTACTGAATCAGATAAATGGAAATGAATAGATTTAGTACAATGCAAGAAATGTGTTGTAATGGGTATCTTTATTTCAAAACTACACCGATGACACATTTTTAATTGAGATTTTCCATCTGGTAAATTGCGATTCTATGTTAAACCCCGTTTCTCCGGTTGTCTGTTATTTTAGCATGCGTTTCATTCTCTCAGTGTGAATAAATGAATATGGTGCAAAATTTTCGCAACATCCATCGAGAGAGAGAGAGAGAGAGAGAGAGAGAGAGAGAGAGAGAGAGAGAGAGAGAGAGAGAGAGAGAGAGAGAGAGAGAGAGAGAGAGAGCAGTTAACCTCTCTTTTGATTCTCAGACTCATCATTCTACACTGTCGTGTTTTGCAGACAGTGGGCCGCCTTTGAAGTAAGCCAAACACCAACAAGGGAGGTGTGACAGAGGATATTTTATTTATATTATATTGTTTCTCTCTGTGTACAATAATAAATTGAAATGAACACATCGATCATACGCAGCTTTTGATGTAAAGCAATTTGCCGTTTACACTTTTATTGCAATATAAATAGGAAGCAGACATCTATTAATGTCATTGACGCGATGCTAAAGCCCTTAAATTAGAAATATGCCATCATCTCAGGAAAATGACTTTAATCCCGACTGAATATATAAAACATTAATTTACATATTCTGACACAACAACCGAGGAAATCAAAACCATCATTTATTTAATGTATGAAAACGTTCTTGTCTTTACGTATCGATGTGAGGATATATGCACAGGGGTATATCCTGTAAAAATGTATGTTCGGCAATATCCTCATGCTAACCGGCTTTGTGTTTATTAGTCTTTTTGTTTCTTTGACAGATAATACATCAGTTGCAGATGAAAATAATTTGTAAAAATTATGTTGAATTAGCATTGGTTGTTACGGCTAAAGTAGGACTAGTTGTTAGAGGAACAAAATTACTTATACGTGAAAAATCATGGTTCTTAAGAAAAACGTACACACTCATCCAACTATAATTGTCGATCATTTCGCGGCACATTCTGTCCTGTTTAGCGTGACACGTAATCACTAAGATTATCGTATGAAAAGACCTCTTAATTCCTGACTTCTAGAGATGTGATCTGCTCTGTTTGAGGCATCAATTAAATTTTAATTCGAGTCCGTTCGATAACGGTCCAAGTGATGTGTGAGTGTAAGGTCATTTAGTGGTCAACTGTGGGGTGGAGACAAACTAGTGCAAAACTTTTGGGAAATCAGGGTTAATTTGTTAACAGGTGTCATAAAATTATATTTTCCATAATATTTACTATTAAATGACGACTAGAGAGGATTCTTTTGGCAGCTAGATAATATAATCCTGAGATGTGTAGTCCCAGAAGGAATTCAAGTTTGCAAGTAAATCTCCCTCGTGAAATGAGTCAGTCTACGTTTCCTAATTTAGTTAGTATTTAGCTCAGGGAAATAACAAATATTTGTCAAGGGGACGTGTGACGGAAACTTCAGGCATGAAAACTAGAGATTCGGTTGCATGGAAAGAGATATTGTCAATAAAGGATATTGTCAGTATTAATTGCATCTAATGTGTCCATTGATGTAAAATTTAATTTAATGTTGAATTATTCGTTTCTAATTCATCCTTCAATTCTCCGTGAGGTCAGATATTAATTTATTGCATGCATTTTATCTTGAATATTATATTACTCGTGTATGGCATGAACGTTTTTGAATAACCTTGTTGAGAAGCAATGAATTATATGAATGTGTTTGAATAACCATGTTGAGAAGTCATGAATTATATGAATGTATTTGAATAACCTTGTTGAGAAGTCATGAGTTATATGAATGTGTTTGAATAACCTTGTTGAGAAGTCATGAATTATATGAATGTGTTTGAATAGCATTGTTGAGAAGTCATGAGTTATATGAATGTGTCTGAATAACCTTGTTGAGAAGTCATGAATTATATCAATGTGTTTGAATAACATTGTTGAGAAGTCATGAGTTATATCAATGTATTTGAATAACCTTGTTGAGAAGTCATGAGTTATATGAATGTGTTTGAATAACCTTGTTGAGAAGTCATGAATTATATGAATGTGTTTGAATAACCTTGTTGCGAAGTCATGAATTATATGAATGTATTTGAATAACCTTGTTGAGAAGTCATGAGTTATATGAATGTATTTGAATAACCTTGTTGCGAAGTCATGAATTATATGAATGTGTTTGAATAACATTGTTGAGAAGTCATGAGTTATATGAATGTGTTTGAATAACCTTGTTGCGAAGTCATGAATTATATGAATGTGTTTGAATAACATTGTTGAGAAGTCATGAGTTATATGAATATATTGAATACCCTTGTTGAAAAGTCTTGAATTATATGAATGTGTTTGAATAATCTTGTTGAGAAGTCGTGAATTATATGAATGTATTTGAATAACCTTGTTGAGAAGTCGTGAATTATATGAATGTATTTGAATAACCTTGTTGGGAAGTCATGAATTATATGAATGTGTTTGAATAACATTGTTGAGAAGTCATGAGTTATATGAATGTATTTGAATAACCTTGTTGAGAAGTAATGAATTATATGAATGTATTTGAATAACCTTGTTGAGAAATAATGAATTATATGAATGAATTTGAATAACCTTGTTGAGAAGTCATAAGTTATATGAATGTATTTGAATAACCTTGTTGAGAAGTAATGAATTGTATGAATGTATTTGAATAACCTTGTTGAGAAGTCATGAGTTATATGAATGTATTTGAATAACCTTGTTGAAAAGTCATGAATTATATGAATGTATTTGAATAACCTTGTTGAGAAGTCATGAATTATATGAATGTATTTGAATAACATTGTTGAGAAGTAATGAATTATATGAATGTATTTGAATAACATTGTTGAGAAGTCATGAATTATATGAATGTATTTGAATAACCTTGTTGAGAAGTCATGAGTTATATGAATGTATTTGAATAACCTTGTTGCGAAGTCATGAATTATATGAATGTGTTTGAATAACATTGTTGAGAAGTCATGAGTTATATGAATATATTGAATACCCTTGTTGAAAAGTCATGAATTATATGAATGTATTTGAATGACCTTGTTGAGAAGTCATGAATTATATAAATGTATTTGAATAACATTGTTGAGAAGTCATGAGTTATATGAATGTGTTTGAATAACCTTGTTGCGAAGTCATGAATTATATGAATGTGTTTGAATAACATTGTTGAGAAGTCATGAGTTATATGAATATATTGAATACCCTTGTTGAAAAGTCTTGAATTATATGAATGTGTTTGAATAACCTTGTTGAGAAGTCGTGAATTATACGAATGTATTTGAATAACCTTGTTGAGAAGTCGTGAATTATATGAATGTGTTTGAATAACCTTGTTGCGAAGTCGTGAATTATATGAATGTATTTGAATAACATTGTTGAGAAGTCATGAGTTATATGAATGTGTTTGAATAACCTTGTTGCGAAGTCATGAATTATATGAATGTGTTTGAATAACATTGTTGAGAAGTCATGAGTTAAAGGAAAATATTGAATACCCTTGTTGAAAAGTCTTGAATTATATGAATGTGTTTGAATAACCTTGTTGAGAAGTCGTGAATTATATGAATGTGTTTGAATAACCTTGTTGAGAAGTCGTGAATTATATGAATGTATTTGAATAACCTTGTTGGGAAGTCATGAATTATATGAATGTGTTTGAATAACATTGTTGAGAAGTCATGAGTTATATGAATGTATTTGAATAACCTTGTTGAGAAGTAATGAATTATATGAATGTATTTGAATAACCTTGTTGAGAAGTAATGAATTATATGAATGAATTTGAATAACCTTGTTGAGAAGTCATAAGTTATATGAATGTATGTGAATAACCTTGTTGAGAAGTAATGAATTGTATGAATGTATTTGAATAACCTTGTTGAGAAGTCATGAGTTATATGAATGTATTTGAATAACCTTGTTGAGAAGTCATGAATTATATGAATGTGTTTGAATAACCTTGTTGAGAAGTCATGAATTATATGAATGTATTTTAATAACCTTGTTGAGAAGTCATGAATTATATGAATGTATTTGAATAACCTTGTTGAAAAGTCATGAGTTATATGAACATGTTTGAATAACCTTGTTGAGAAGTCATGAGTTATATGAATGTATTTGAATAACATTGTTGAGAAGTCATGAGTTATACGAATGTATTTGAATAACCTTGTTGAGAAGTAATGAATTATATCAATGTGTTTGAATAACCTTGTTGAGAAGTCATGAATTATATGAATGTATTTGAATAACCTTGTTGAGAAGTCATGAGTTTTATGAATGTATTTGAATAACCGTGTTGAGAAGTAATGAATTATATGAATGTATTTGAATGACCTTGTTGAGAAGTAATGAATTGTATGAATGTATTTGAATAACCTTGTTGAAAAGTCATGAGTTATATGAATGTATTTGAATAACCTTGTTGAAAAGTCTTGAATTATATGAATGTGTTTGAATAACATTGTTGAGAAGTCATGAGTTATATGAATGTGTTTGAATAACATTGTTGAGAAGTCATGAGTTATATGAATGTATTTGAATAACCGTGTTGAGAAGTAATGAATTATATGAATGTATTTGAATGACCTTGTTGAGAAGTAATGAATTATATGAATGTATTTGAATAACCCTGTTGAGAAGTCATAAGTTATATGAATGTATTTGAATAACCTTGTTGAGATGTAATGAATTGTATGAATGTATTTGAATAACCTTGTTGAGAAGTCATGAGTTATATGAATGTATTTGAATAACCTTGTTGAGAAGTCATGAATTATATGAATGTATTTGAATAACCTTGTTGAGAAGTCATGAATTATATGAATGTGTTTGAATAACATTGTTGAGAAGTCATGAGTTATATGAATGTATTTGAATAACCTTGTTGAGAAGTCATGAATTATTTGAATGTATTTGAATAACCTTGTCGAGAAGTCATGAGTTATATGAATGTGTTTGAATAACATTGTTGAAAAGTCATGAATTATATGAATGTGTTTGAACAACATTGCTGAGAAGTCATGAGTTATATGAATATATTGAATACCCTTGTTGAAAAGTCATGAATTATATGAATGTATTTGAATAACCTTGTTGAGAAGTCATGAATTATATGAATGTGTTTGAATAACATTGTTGAGAAGTCGTGAATTATATGAATGTATTTGAATAACCTTGTTGAGAAGTCATGAATTATATGAATGTATTTGAATAACCTTGTTGAGAAGTCATGAATTATATGAATGTGTTTGAATAACATTGTTGAGAAGTCATGAATTATATGAATGTATTTGAATAACCTTGTTGAGAAGTCATGAGTTATATGAATGTGTCTGAAAAGCCTTGTTGAGAAGTGATGAATTATATGAATATATTTGAATAACATTGTTGAGAAGTCATGAATTATATGAATGTATTTGAAAAGCCTTGTTGAGAAGTCATGAATTATATGAATATATTTGAATAACATTGTTGAGAAGTCATGAATTATATGAATGTATTTGAATAACATTGTTGAGAAGTCATGAATTATATGAATGTATTTGAATAACCTTGTTGAGGAGTCAGAGTTATATGAATGTGTTTGAATAACCTTGTTGAGAAATAATGGATTATATGAATGTGTTTGAATAACCTTGTTGAGGAGTCAGAGTTATATGAATGTGTTTGAATAACCTTGTTGAGAAGTCATGAATTTTATGAATGTATTTGAATAACATTGTTGAGAAGTCATGAATTATATGAATGTGTTTGAATAACCTTGTTGAGAAGTCATGAGCTATATGAATGTATTTGAATAACCTTGTTGAGAAGTAATGAATTATATGAATGTATTTGAATAAACTTGTTGAGAAGTCATGAATTATATGAACGTGTTTGAATAACCTTGTTGAGAAGGCATGAATTATATCAATGTGTTTGAATAACATTGTTGAGAAGTCATGAATTATATGAATGTATTTGAATAACCTTGTTGAGAAGTCGTGAATTATATGAATGTATTTGAATAACCTTGTTGAGAAGTCATGAATTATATGAATGTATTTGAATAACCTTGTTGAGAAGTCATGAATTATATGAATGTATTTGAATAACCTTGTTGAGAAGTCATGAATTATATGAATGTATTTGAATAACCTTGTTGAGAAGTCATGAATTTTATGAATGTATTTGAATAACCTTGTTGAGAAGTCATGGATTATATGAATGTGTTTGAATAACCTTGTTGAGAAGTCATGAATTATATGAATGTATTTGAATAACCTTGTTGAGAAGTCATGAATTTTATGAATGTATTTGAATAACCTTGTTGAGAAGTCATGAATTATATGAATGTATTTGAATAACCTTGTTGAGAAGTCATGGATTATATGAATGTGTTTGAATAACCTTGTTGAGGAGTCAGAGTTATATGAATGTGTTTGAATAACCTTGTTGAGAAGTCATGAATTTTATGAATGTATTTGAATAACATTGTTGAGAAGTCATGAATTATATGAATGTATTTGAATAACCTTGTTGAGTAGTCATGAGTTATATGAATGTATTTGAATAACCTTGTTGAGGAGTCAGAGTTATATGAATGTGTTTGAATAACCTTGTTGAGAAGTCATGAGTTATATGAATGTATTTGACTAACCTTGTTGAGAAGTCATGGATTATATGAATGTGTTTGAATAACCTTGTTGAGAAGTAATGAATTATATGAATGTGTTTGAATAAACTTGTTGAGAAGTCATGAATTATATGAACGTGTTTGAATAACCTTGTTGAGAAGTAATGAATTATATGAATGTATTTGAATAACCTTGTTGAGAAGTCATGAATTTTATGAATGTATTTGAATAACCTTGTTGAGAAGTCATGAATTATAAGAATGTATTTGAATAACCTTGTTGAGAAGTCATGGATTATATGAATGTGTTTGAATAACCTTTTTGAGAAGTCATGAATTATATGAATGTGTTTGAATAACCTTGTTGAGAAGTCGTGAATTATATGAATGTATTTGAATAACCTTGTTGACAAGTCATGAATTATATGAATGTATTTGAATAACCTTGTTGAGAAATCATGAATTATATGAATGTGTTTGAATAACATTGTTGAGAAGTCATGAATTATATGAATGTATTTGAATAACCTTGTTGAGAAGTCGTGAATTATATGAATGTATTTGAATAACCTTGTTGAGAAATCATGAATTATATGAATGTATTTGAATAACATTGTTGAGAAGTCATGAATTATATGAATGTGTTTGAATAGAATTATTCAGATGTCATGTATTGTATGAAGTTCATGCGTTAAAAAGATACGAACTGTGGCAGTTAATTTAAGTGTCTTAAATGATAATATAATAAGAAATTATTTTATATGTTTATGTCAATGAATCGGAAATTAAAAAGTAACGTAGTTAAGACCAGAAGTGGAGTCCTTTACTTTATTTGTGTAATTAAGTTATGAATTCTTTTCAACCGAGAAGTGATGGTGTTAGCATTAGAAACGTGTGTTGACTGACCTAGTCATCTAGTAAATTAATGATTATCGTATGATTATCTAATGGCTCTAATTATGAAAGTGGAAAATAAATTAGTCTTCTGATAATAGGTTGAATGTGTACCGTGCGGCGAACTGATAATACTAACTAAGTTTTGGCGAATTGCAATAAAACAATATCTGACTTAATACTGTTACGTGTAGGCTCGTACAAATGTAACAAAAGAAAAAAGTTAAGTCAACAGACGCTGTAAATTTTAACAAGAATAATTTATTTCTGTAGAAAACACAGTAAAAATATGGAAAAGGACTTACGGTTTGTGAACATAATCCAAATTTTAATCCTAGAATTAAAAAATATAAGTCCTATCAATAAATAGTTGTAACTGAATCCTGGTTCGAATCTCGATGAAGTTCCAATATGGAAAGCAATGACATCAGATGAAGTCGTTGTACTGATATGTCAACAGTTCCTCATTAAATATTATGAATCAAAAATAATATTCCGGCTTTAGAATTCTAAAAAATAATTTCCACTGAATGTCTTTGCCCAAGACTTTGATGAAGAAGCATTTATTTTCAAGAGAATATAAATAATTCTCCAATAACAAATAACTCAAAATGACAACAACACAAAATACCTCTGAGATCCTGAAGGTATCAAATAAATTTAATACCAATTGACTGTTTTAAGCCTCGATATTAGATCACATGGTAGTTCACGTGAAAGGCTACGTGATTTCTAACTTGAACATAGCGATAAAAAAAATGCAATTTGTCACGTATCTTAAAATACCCCTATCAAAAACAAATCAGATTCTTACACTAGAAATGAATAATAAAATACTGCTTACAACTTGGGTAACACGTGGGCCGGACCTGACCTTACAAACGAGAGAGAGAGAGAGAGAGAGAGAGAGAGAGAGAGAGAGAGAGAGAGAGAGAGAGAGAGAGAGAGAGAGAGAGAGAGAGAGAGAGAGAGAGAGAGAGAGAGAGAGATCAAATGTGATTTAGTGCTGATAGGATTGCGATCAATCGCTATGATATGTTGATATTTGTTGCGTCAGTATAAAATGATGACTAATTGAATTACGCATAAATCATTCATTGGCCGTGTTAACTTGCATTTTGTTTACGTAATTGATTACATTAGTATATGTTACATATGTGGGATTGTGTTGTACTATTATATATCTCTGCTCAGATCATTCTTTTTCCATCCATTGATTTCATGTTTTTATTTTATTGATTACTGGATCAAGGCAATAACACCGTCGTTGATCATCTCCTAGATAAAAAGACACCATCACTCAAAAAAAAAAAAAAGAAAACTCATAAGGATTGAAAATCAAGCTCTCTCTCCACTTTAGACTTTCTTTCCCACCACCCGAAAAACAATTGTGTGTGCGTTTTTATTTAAGTAAACCTTATCAACATAATTTCACTCTGTGAATATCAGGTTCTTTCTGTTTGTATTGAGTTACCTATAACATGTTTGTCTGCATCATGGACATTTGTTACCAGATGTTGTCAACAGGCACATTTGTGTTGTTTCTTTTCCCACTGTTATCTGAATCCCGACCAGTTCTGCTCCCATGGACATAGTACACGTGTTAAATTAATTCAAATTCCTTTCCTGTAGCCCTCTTTGAAATAACGATAGAATAGGAAAGTTGTCAATTGTGTGTCAGTCCTTGATACTGTCAGCAAATTTGGGATTATTTTGGGGTTTCTGTTTGGTAGAATTGGGTCTTAGCTATCAATACAGTTATATGACCCTTATTTGGTGTTCATGCACCTTTCGTTTGGTGTCGATTTAGAGATACCTAAATATAACAATTTGCATTGCTCAGTTTCTTAAGACAGCATGTTAACGACAATAATGTAGATGAACTACATGTATTAAATCCGATGTTAATTAGCTCTTCTGGTCATATAACTTTAGAGCGTGTGTGATGGTTTTTCCTCCGTCATCCATCTGTATATTAACACACAAGTCTGTTATTGTGTTACGTGTTTAGGCTCGTACAAAGTAACAAAGGAAATAGTGAAGCCAAATAAGCATTACAAATTTTGACAAAATAATATATTTTCCTAGAAAACAATGTAAAATAGGAAAAAGGACTTACGGTTTGTGAATATAATCCAACAATTAAACAAAGAATTGAAAACTATAAGTCTCATCTCAACAGAGTTCTAACTGAATCAAAGTTCGAATCCCGACGAAGTTGCAAGATGGAGGACAATGACGTCAGATGAATGCAGCATTGTACTGATGTGTCAACAGTTACTGGTAGAATTTTATGAATCAAAAATAATATTCAGGCTTTAGAATTCATAATAATTTCCAATAAATGTCTTTGTTCAAGAATTTTGATGAAGAGCACTTATATTTCTAGGAGAAATAAATTATTTTAAACAACAATTTCAACTCAACTGGACAAAACACAAAATACCTTTGAGCGTATGAAGGCATGAAATACCACTGACTCAAAACACTAAACACGTGAGTTTTTAGCGCAAATTTACATTACGTGACAGGATCACGTGGTCACTTAATTCGAAAAATTCAGTAAAGTAATATGTCATTAGAACGTAGGCTATTTACAGTTTCGATTGTACTGAACAAAATTCAATAATAAAAAGAAAAGTTGTTTACAACAGAGCTGACGCAAGTCGGTAATGACCTTGATTACGATTAATGATTTTCACTGTGTTTACCAATTGTGAACCAAGATCAGGAATTAGGTCAGCTAAAACTACAATGTAGCAAGCCTACTGCGTTTTAATCAGGCTGAAAGAACTGAACTGGATTTTCTGAGAAAAGTAATTTCAAGAGAATAAAGTTATCATAATACTAACTTGCACTGAAATAAAATAAAATAAAATAAAGAAAACTAACACATAAGAAATTAATTTAGATATAAGTAACAAATGCTATTCCTCCTAAATTATTTACAGTATTACCATGGATCTTTAGACACACACACATACACACACACATACACACACATACACACACATACACACACATTCATCCCTGTGATAAGAGGATTCAAAACGATAAACCAACCCCTTCTCTACGGTTCGGTGATAGGGAATGACCTCCCGCGATGTAATTTACCCAGTGTGGATGGATAGAAAGAATAATGCAGATCTCTGAGCAAGTATATTGAAGAAATAAAACAATGAGCCCCCTTTTAATAAACAAATATAAAATTTAATCAGTTTAACAATAGAATTTCAAAGGAAAGAAACCAATTTCTTTTACTACAAAAGAAAGAAAATGTACGAACATGTACTCAATAAAAGCAAATACAAATTTCACTTTACTATTAATTGTCAGTGACAGAATTAATGCAGTGTTTCATCATAGCCTGCGAGTCGTGACTTTGAGTTCAACGCTGAATGACATCATCACCTATCTTTATCCGGACATCGAATTTTCCGTTCCTTCCTGCACTGCCAACTTTATCTAAACTTCTTTGACTTGGAACCTTGCCAGTCGACACTTGAAACAATTTGACGATAGTATTTAAAACTGGAATTCGGCTGTGGAATACTTCTGATGAATTTTCCTGGAGAATATATATATATATATATATATATATATATATATATATATATATATATATATATATATATATATATATATATATATATATATCCTAGCTCAGACAGTCATACGTGACTCGCTCGCTGACTACTTCTATGTTTGCAAATAGAGGCGGCCATTACATGTATCCTAGCCTTAATTCAGGATCACGAGCGTAGCGGGACCCCATTAGTATCCGCTTTACGACTAGCACGTATGTGCCCGTATTTAACAGTCCATGACTTCTTTGCAGTAAGCTACTTAATCCAGTCTGGTGTTAAATTATAAATGGCTTAGCCCATTAACTCTAATTATTCTAAAATAGTTTACGTGATCAATTAATTATTACGAACTGGTATATGAATAATCAGTTAATACATGGCATACTACATAGAGATTTAATTCATAAATCCACGAACATTACCCATCATGTATTAGGGTAAATTCATGAAATTCCTGAACTGATAATAGAAAATCATAGAATAAAATGTCGTGACTAATATTTCACTAAAACCCTGAAAAAATGAAATCATATACACATACATCGTAACATAAAACGTTTGCAAATAAATCATCAGTATTAAAATCTGGAAACTAGATTGCCTACCTTTGCCGTTTTGTTGTTCGTTTGTCCCACAAACTTCCAACGTATAGTCTGTCTCCCTTCTGAGACGACTAACGCGCCTTACTTCAGTCACGAGGGAACGTACTACTTACGTTCGTCCCCTGGAGTTCTGTCTGACTTCGTCCATGCAAGAGTGAAGACTGAAGCAATTTTGCAAAGTAAAACCACCACTTTCTTACAAGGTTTGCACCCTTAAGTTTACATTAGCCAGTCAGAATCGACTGATTCCTAAACTCTCCTACGTAAAATATTTGATTACGGAGAATAGGCTAATCATTCCGCAATTAACTTTACTTTGAACAATGAATTATTGACGTGCTTTCCCTTTTAACCGGTGCGAGTTGAAGAGTGTTATACCATGACTCTTGTACCATAACAGATATCTCTGTCAAATTTCGTGAAGCGAAACCAAATTTCCTTTGACGTTAAAAGATGAAATGAAAATAATCATATCAATGTCTCTAGCCCTTTTTACTTTAATTAACTTTGGTACAAGTCATTTAATTAATACTTCTAAGAGTTTCAAAATCGACACATTACAATCCTGTTGGTTCTAAATAAAAATGGTTCCATTCGGACATCCAAAATGGCCGTACCATCTGCTATCTTGAAAATTGTATTATCGATTCTCCGTCTGATTGCATGGACTAGAGCCTTTATTGAAAATCTTTTAATGTTGTCTGGTTGGTCCAAAATGTAATCTGTGCCGATCTAACATCCAAAAGAGAAACCATATAAAAATGTATTATCCATTCTCCCCTTGAAATACGGGGATTGAACCGGAAGTCTCTTTTATGATGTGTAGTTGGTCAATAATGAAAATTGTTCCGCTCGCACATCCACTATGGCTGCCACTGCTGCCAACTTGAGATTATTGTTATCGATACGCCTGCTGAATGGATCATCGTATCAGCATGGGGTATTTACTTAAATGTTTATTAAGATATTTAGTTTGTTTCCTAATAAAAATGGCGCAACTCAGAAATCCAACATGGCCATCAGAAAGTCTTGTCAATACTATTTGACCTGAATTTATGATGATGTTAACACGTGGGTTTCCCCGAAAGACTAAATATGATATCTAAGTTGGCTGTAGATGAAATTAGCCCAAATCTGACTTCCTATATAAAGGCCAAACTTTCTATCTGGAAGATCCAATTATCGTCACTTCTCTTAGATGGCTGGTCATATCGATATTGTGATTTGACCAGAAGACTTCTTATAATATTTTTGGAGCTAAATAAAAATGGTGCTGGTCAAATATCCAGAAAGCCCACATTCATACTGCAATTCTTCGTAAATGGAAAGTCAGTTTGACATTTTGTTTATATCTGTTTGTGGTCCTGAGTGAAAATAATGCAAATTGACCATCAATATGGCTACGATCGTTGCCATCTTGAAAATGCTTTGATCTCTAATCCTCACAAATGGTAACTTTATCAACATTCGGTTTCGACCAATATATTTCGTAGAATACCTAGTCGGCCCTTAATGAAAACGAGGACAATCGTTTATTCAATCTGGTTACCAAAATTGATGTCCTCAATGTCTTGTTATCCCTACTTCCTCTAAATGGATGTTCATATTTATAATGGATTTTTTTCCCCCAAAAAAGACGTGTAATGATTCCTACTTGGTATTAAATGAACATGTGGCGAATTTAACATTCAATATGTTCACCACAGCTGCTAATTTGAAATTTTCTTTATGGCTGAAGAATATCAGAGACGATATCAACATTTTAGTGGTTGAAAGGAAGTAATGTAGATTGAGAAAAGAAAAACAAATCCCTGAAAATATATCTAAACAATTTCATAATGAATCTGCACAATTTTTCATTAATAAGACATTATGACCAATAGTATTCATTTCATTTATGTCTCTCTTTTTGTCCTTCATATATTTTGTAAGTGCAAGAACTAATCCGAACTTACTATAATAGCTTGTTCGTTACATTTTAAACGATGTGTGTATAATTTCAACTTTAAAATGTATATCACGTCTTGATTGTGTAACCATGTAAACATTTCTGCTAAACCATGCACAGAAAAGAATAACTTTCCAACCATCTATCATAAAACACGTCTAGCGAAGAAGAACAAATAGGAGCAAAATGATACTGAAACGAAAGCCAGACCCGGCTCAAGGTCAAGACGAACGAGGCAACCGCCTTGGGCCCCGTGCTTCTCCGCAATGCAATATTTTTGATTGGGCCTCGCGCTCATCACTTGCTGCCTTGGGCTTCGCCTGCGGTCCCGCTGATATTAGGGCCGAATCTGACCAAAGCAGCCTAAACAGTCTGACCTAACATCTATTGTGGGTTACTATAACTATACACTTTTAAAAAGGATCAATAAATGTGGCATTGTATTTACCTCCCGGTTTGTTTATTTAAGATTTGAGTTGTTTTCTTCCAATACTGTCAATAGTTGTTTATTCATGACATTTCTCGATCTTTACTAGTTCTAAAGGTCAAACTTTGCCTAATACAAATGCCAATAACTGTCTTAATTTTGGGAAATAAAACTTAAAAATATTATTTGAATTCATTTATATTTTTAAAATATTACATTCCTTTTTTATGTCGGTTTTGTGAAGTCAATGGCTATTTAACTCATAAATTACTTTTTTCAGATGAGTGCAAGAACTTTGAAAATAATTTTTACGGATTTTCTGACATTGCTAATATTCTCAAGATGCAGTTGTAAATCAAACGTACAAATTTAAACCAGGGTTTACAATGTATATACAACCAATTCGTACCTTCTAAGTTACTGTTTTATAAATGGCAACTTTTATTCCGATTACAATAAAAGCCGCAACCCAAACTAAAGTGCTGAAATCCTTTACATTAAAAGAAAATGAAACATTTCTGATTGCAATTGAAGTAGCTCTCAAATCATCGTAGATGTTAATGTGTCTCTATGCGTACGTCATAGACCAACAATAGAATCCGCTGCTGCTAGAAATGTCTGACTAAATTATTGAAACTGTAGACAGGATATACTAATGCATTAAATATTTGGCCCCTCTCTGCGTTTTCTGCCAAGACAAAGGTATGATTTATATTGAGTATAACTGAAATTGTTTAAAATTATAAACTTAGAGCAGACATGGTATTCTCAGTGGACCACAAGCTGAAATAAACAATCTCTCTCTCTCTCTCTCTCTCTCTCTCTCTCTCTCTCTCTCTCTCTCTCTCTCTCTCTCTCTCTCTCTCTCTCTCTCTCTCTCTCTCTCTCTCTCTCTCTCTTTCTCTCTCTCTCTCTCTCTCTCTCTCTCTCTCAAGATGATTGGGGTTGCTATTATCTCCATTTGATTCGAGATTATCGGGTTTTTCCCTAGAGCTCTACTCTGCATCAGTTTACATGACAAAACTTCGGTTGTCGGAAATTAAGAATACGGCATATGCTATGGAAAAGGTGTGTATTTATGCGCGTTATCGTACGAGCTCCATCTGAGAGCAGCGATTTGACTTGACTCGATCTGCGATTGGCATGACTCGGTCTGCTATTGACATGTTTGTATCTACGCTTGACGTGACTTGAGCTGCGCTCGTTATTTCATATTTATTAGACGGGAGATCAAATTAAGTATTATTTCGATATAAACTTTATAAGAAAGAAGTTATAAAAAGAAACAAAAAGAACTTGTGTTTTGTGTGCAAAATAAAATTCTAAGAAAATCCGTTTTAAATCTGAATCTATTTGACAACATTAACATCTAGTCGTGTCTTTTACTTACGATAATTGATTATCTTGAATTCAAATTGGAAATATAAGCATCATTGTATGTGTTTGCTTTTGTGTGTGCGTGTGTGTGTGTGTGTTTGTGTGTGTGTGTGAGAGAGAGAGATTTAGATTTTTAATGTAGCATTAAGTATTTTCTTTATATTTTGATTTCATATCGGTAATGTGACAGTAACATCTAGCACCGAAGCATCCTGCGGCAGATATATAGCATCATGTCCCATCTAGTCACATTATCCTGACACCAGGCGGACCAGTCATTAACAATAACCTCTTAATGCTGAACGCCAAGCGAGGAAGCTGAAAGTACCATTTTCATAAGTCTTTGGTATGACTCTGCCGAGATTCGAACCAGCGAGCCCCACATCTGAGGGAAATGTTAGGAGACCAGATCATTACATGAAGATGTTACAATGCAACTAAAGCAAAGAAGTTATTTCTTTGAAAATGTTTTACACGATATTTCGAAATTCACAAAAATATAAAAATTACTCCTCTATCGCAGTAACAAAATATCTTCATACAATATAGTAGCGTGCCTTCAACCAAAGTCGAGTCCAACTGCAAACTGCTGCCAGAGACTTTTGTTCTTGAAGTGGGTAGTCTTGTCTTCAAGTTAGACACTGCCTTGTCATTTTGCTTGTGCCATAAATATGTCTGCTTGCTGTAGCCAGTCTTGTATTCTGACCAGGGCCGGTCCGCTATAACAGGGGCCCAGCGGATTAGTAATTTTTATAAATAAATCAATAGAGATAAAGTAAGTGGAAAGCGATTGGAAAAAATTAAGTTCAATATCATAAAAACATGTTTTAAAAATTGTTTCTAAATGCCGTGCTAAGGGTAGGGGGAGCGGCCTAATAAAATGATACAAATCGGGTCCCACGTTTGCTAAGGCCTTTCCTTATTCTCGCTGTAGCCAGGTTGTTGTCTTATGCTGTTTCTAGAATATTGTCTTCAATCTCTACGCAGAATTTTGCTTGCTGTAGCCAAACGTTTGTCTTCAAGATATAGTTAGTGTGATTTAACGAGAAAGATCATCATACAAAAATGAAATCCTATGGTCACACGTTTCTACATTGTGTTTCCAGTATTATGATCTTCATCAATGGAATGCAATTGCGCAAAGTTATATTATCAAGGTTTTTGTCAACTACTAACTATAGAAAATGTAAAACCACAAGATTAAAAAATATTTATATAAACATAACTCAAAGTTTATCGCATATATTTATTGTTTTTCATTGGTAGAATATAATTCACAAAAAAAGATGCATCAAGAAGCGTTACGATCCCAGACATGTGCTACGTGTCAAGGCTCGCCCAAAGTAATAAAGAAAATAAAAAAGGCAACAAGTTTGGATAATTTAAGAAAAAAATTTAATTCCCTAATATGTTAATGCTGAGCGTCAAGCAAGTCAGCTGTTAGTACCATTTTGGCAAGTCTTTGGTATGACTCGACCGCGGATCGAACCCACGACCTACCGTATCCGAGGCGGACGCTCTAACCACTAGACCACCGGAGCGGTTAGAATGTAATGGTAACTGACTTTTATTCTGCTAGCTGTATTACGTTTAAGAAAATAATTAAATATTACACATTCAGTAATGGCTAAAAGACTTGATTACATTCTTACGTTGCAGCAAAAATATAATAACTGTATATAATGCATAGATTAGCCCGAAGAAAAGACAAGCCGGTAGGTACAGAATTCAATTTGCAATGCTCTGATGAAAGGTATAATAGAGTAAGAATTGACTGAACTTCTCGCAATAGGCAGGAAATTTTGTTTCGTTTCGTCATTGGAAAGACTCTGGGAGTACTGCTTTGTTTTCTGGATTTGGTCTTGTTTAATTGCCAGCTCTAGCTACACTTGTATTTGTTTCACGGACTTTGTCGAACGCTTCTGATGTTGTCTGTAGCATGATATCCCGTTTACGGACTTTGTCGAACGCTTCAGGTGTTGTCTATAGCATGATATCCCATTTACGGACTTTGTCGAACGCTTCTGATGGTGTCTGTAGTATGATATCCATTTTACTAGCACAACACATGAAAACGAGTCGAATGCACCATCTGACGCGAGCATCCAGGATGGTTTCTACCATACACTGCGTTTAAGGTATATGACCACAAATTATTTTTTATTACCACTGAACCAATCTGCTGGTAGGGAAAAAATAATGAGTACAAAATATTATGAGGTACGGCCATTAACTATGTTGCGTGTTGCTCGTACACAGTAAAAAAGAAAAGAATGAAAGCCAACAAGAATTGCATATTTTAACAAAATAATTTATTTCCCTAGACAATAATGTATAAATTGGTAAATAGGGCTTACAGTGAATATAATCCAAAATTTGATCCTTAGAATGAAAAGACAAGTCCTATCACTAAATAGTCCTATACGAATCCAGGTTCGAGTCCCGGCGACGCACAAATATGGAAGGCGATGACGTCAGATGTAGTCCAATGTATGAATATCAACAATTCCTCACTAGAATCAGTCTTTTTTTCCGAATAATTCCAGAATAAACTTCCATCAATATTTCAGAATTTGTTTTATTGAAAAATCAACTTGTTGAGTCTCCAGTGTAATAAATTATTAAATCCAAAAATTCAAACGAAGAACAAAAGATCATCGCAACAATTTAAAAATAATACACCTTGTACTTTCAAGGTTTTCAATGATTGTCTGAAAACATTAGGATTGCGTATTTAAAACCCCAATGCCTCATTTGAAGTCTCGCACACATCAATGTGATGCGGAACAACTGTTTTTTAAAAGCTGAAAGTTGTTCTCTAACCCTAATGAATGGAAACGTGTGGCTTGTATGCCAGTCCAACATATAAATTATTATTTTTTTTGGATATGTTAAGCTTAAATTCTGTGTGAAATGACTGAGTGGAATAATCGTTAAGGGATAGGGGCAGCGTGTGTGTGTATGTGTCCATCTTTGCATTCTTTTCAGCGTCAATAATTGATTTTTGCGAAACTACAACACACGGGATCATGTCTGGAGTAATTTAAGTCAGACACAAGTAATGATCCGAATGATTGGGAAAAACAGGCTTCATGAAGGTTACAGCGGACCAGTATTTACTAGTAACTGGATCAGCTGACACAGTTTTGTACATCCGTGCAAGGGTGTAGTCTGAATTTTAGACGAACCTGTGCCGACGATGATTTTTTTTTTTTATCACCAATATCCCAGTGAACAGTTATATTTGCACTGCCAGAATATTGAAAATGTCCCTACATGTACGAAATTGACCATAGAGACAGAATTTGGTTTTGGTCACCGTACTAATCGCTGTGATATTTTGCGTTACCTTTTCTACCGGACTATAACAATATTGAATGGAGTTTCCACAACACCTACATTAATTGTATTATTGTATCAAACATCACGTCGAATTTAAATATTTTCTCTATCACTTCGCCACAAATTCATTTTTCTTATTTTATCTCGACATTTCCTGTATCAATTTTTGTCACTGAAACTGACACGAAATTGATGAATCTGTTACATAGATTCAAACATTTATGACAGGCTACCTTAGACTGCTTTTGAAATGACTCAATTTCTAATCTAGTTTATAACTCTCTGTGCCAAGGGATAGATTACCTCCCCTAGACCATATGCCTGAAATTTAACACCAAACATTTCGCATTTTGAAATTATAATCAGGACCTGTATAAAGAACCTGTCTCTCGGAAAAAAATGATCTTTTGTTCAAGAACTTGTCATTTGTATATTTGATTAAATTTTTTATTATTGTTCATATTTTTTTAAAATTTTTTTCATTTGATTACTGCTTGTAAAACTACGTGCAAAAAAGTACAATATATGCAAATTAATAAAAATATGTATACTAATGTTTATTGCAAGATTGAATAACTAACTATGAATTTATATTTACCTCCGTTTACAATATGCTAAATCACATACCTCAAAACGCGATCGCACCTTACAGATATTGCATTACATCCGATCACTCAGATTCACCTAACTACATAACTATTCTGACCTACTGTTTAGGTCTCCTTCTACACCCTGAGTATTGGCCATATGGCTTCCAATGAGGCAGCTGATACTGTCTTGTAATTAATTTTAACTGATTGAGTACCTCGATTTAAGAACTGTAATTGCAAATAGATGAATATATTTAATCAACTGTAACTTAAACTAGCAATGTACTTCCTGATAGTGTCGATAACTTTACCAAAAAATGAATTGCTAAAATATTTAAAAATTATTTTAACACAAACTCGATAAATGTGCACAATGTCACGTGAACATATCTTCACATTACAGTCTCTGTCTAGTCAAGTGTGTGTGTGTGTGTGTGCATGTGAGAGAAAGATTTGCGTTTTTAACGCAGCTTTAACATTTCTCACCCAGTCACATTATCCAGACACAAGGCCAACCAATCGTAACACAAACCTCTTATTGATGAGCGCTGGGCGATACAGCTGATAGTCTTTTGTATGTCTCTACCGGGTTTCTAACCCGCGACTTCCCGCACCTCATCTAGTCAAACCATAGTGGTCACTGACGCTATGGATGAGTAACTTCAACTTTACAAATATATGTTAGGGCGATAATTAAAAAAAGTATTGTTTCTATTGGACTTGTTCGAGTTTGGATGAAGCTTTGACAAACAATCTACCTGTTCTAGTGGCAGTTAGTTAACTATTAATACATGTTTTTAATTACATCAATGGAATATTGTTACTTCTCTCTATTAGAAAAATTACAATGTTTAATTTTTGCCGTGCTTTCCGGAAATCATATAGACAAAATACAGGATATAATGACCAAGAAAGGCACAGAAAACCATAACGACTAGTCCCATCGTGTAGCGTTAAGACCGTGTAGCGTCAAGACCGTCTAGCGTCAAGACCGTGTAGCGTCAAGACTGTAGCGTCAAGGCCGGATTAACGCTGAGCAATAAAGCAGCTACACAAGAGTCCACGCCTAGCCCGTGGTGGAGTTAAGTAGCAAAGCAGTGAAATGTATTTTTTTTTTTTATTTTGGGGTTCGGTGGGGTCGAGGCCTCTTGTTCTAAGATGCTCATGGGCTTCTACCATGTTAATCCACTCTTTTGTATCTTACATTTACTCATGATATTGGCACGTATGCCGCTAGCCTAGCGGAATTTGCAACTAAAACAGGAGGAGAGGTTATACCATATTTAAAAAACATATTGCAGTGTTGTCCAACATGTGGACCTCGGGCTTATTTTATATGGCCCTCCAGACATCGAGCAATTTTTGTGCATTTATGTAAAACAAAGTAAATGGCCTAATTTCAGTTCACGCTGCGGCCTTCGTTTTCAAATAAAGGTTTCCAGTGGCCTATGGTGTCAAAAAGGTTGAACAGCACTGACAGATTGTATTTATAATTCATTGTAAACAAAATAAAGAGTAATCTAAAGACTTCGCATTTGGCAGTAATGAAGCAAAGATTTCGATCAGCTTAGAGACGTACTTTTCCACGGATACAAGAACATTAACTAATCCTATTTAAGGCACTGACTTAATATGTTAAAATTCCAATGTTGATATTCATGCCTAATCCGGGCATTGCAACAATCAATTTCGCCAGACTCATCTTCACAGCTGTTTTAAAAAATATATCGTAAATAAATTAGTTTCGTTTTTATTAATTTTCGAATTATTATTGTTGGAATGGATAAGAATACGATTCGGTGATCCCTTAAACATTGAAAGATATCGAGAATAAATAAATAATACAGTATGTTTATCAGCTTAAACTCTCGTATTTCACTCTATTTAGCAACTGTGTTTACCAGAAATCCATATAATGCATGCTCAAGAAAGCTCGTTTTAATAGTACAAGAAACCAATGGAACAATATCTTGTTTCGTCAGAATTAACATTTGATGAACGTCGATATTCGACGTCTTTGCCAATTACAGTCAGGGGACTCTGATGATAAAAAAAAACATATCTCCTGAAAATGCATTCGTTATCGTTCCTTCAAAGATTCCTTCTCACTGACAGAAATGATGTATCTGTTCCCAAGTATTATTACGTGATTTTTTTTTTACCAAAACGTATAATCCTTTCAATCTGGTTTCTCCAAAGTGAATTTAATTTTGCAATTGATGCGTTCTTAGGTACTGAGTGCCTTCCTGATGTTTTGAGATATCAGTTTGTCGAGAGTTGTCTGTACTTCACGCTAAATCTGTGTTGGGAATAAAGATACAATTTTTTTAGAGGAGAAAAGAGAAAGAAAAAAATAAAGCACCCATAGCTATCCTTTATTTGATGATATTAGCATTTTAATTTTGTTGTTCTATTATACTATAGATGGTGTACGATTGAGAAAAAAACGATCAAATATAGCTGAAATGTTTAATTCTGATGGGACAGAGGTAATACTGTTCCAACCAAACGATTTATCGTTACAGCATTTATAAAATAGTTACAACGATTTTCAATTATAGTTCTGGTGATATTCAAAGACCGATATTTTTGTATGTGTGTTGTTGCAAAAGTGTTATTATTCGTGGCAATGGTAATGTCGCAGAGGTAGCGGTAAAAATGTATGATCTTAGCTCTAAAATTATATTTAACGTGGCAGGATATAATAAGTAGCTAGAAAAGAACAAAATAATTCACAACAAACTTACAGTCGCAACTATAAAGAGAAACAATTTTAACAATTGAAAATAAAGTGGTACAGGTATTTTGAAAACTGTTGCAATGGTACGTGAATTACATTTTAAGTGTATATTGTTACCTTTGTATGTTAAATATTAAAACAATAAACATTTTTCAATATTCGCAAGTCTACAGGCTGGTTGAGACAATGTATCTATAGGTTTAACACATGTAGAGACAGACATGTAGAGTTAAACAAACACAACGTTTTTGTGTTAATTTGTTTGTCTTGTATATGTTTCATATTTGCCTTTGAAAAAGACTCAACCAGAGTCGACAGCTCTCAGGCTAGTTAGTTACTAGTTTCGCACTGTTCGCCGTCAATTTATTGCATCTCCCCCCCTCTCTCTCTCTCTCTCTCTCTCTCTCTGTATATATATATATATATATATATATATATATATATATATATATATATATATATATATATATATATATATATCAAGCTACGAGTTTCCCATTTCTAATAACAGCAGTCATATCTGACGGTAGATTTGTGTCAGTTTTTTATTTTCGGGATAAACGTAATTCATTTTAGAATGTTTTCTGTTAAAGTTGACTAAAATCAGCTGAGTAGTTCTTGAGGCAAGGTTTCTTATATGATTTATTATATTTACGTAGGCCATTGATGACGAATTTGCAATACTTGTAAACATTTGAAGACCATTATCAGAATTCAGTTCTTCAAAATCAGGGCAAAACCATTATCAGAATTCAATTCTGCAAGTGGCCCCGAGTAGCCCAGTGGTCTAAAGAGCTCGCCGTTACGGATCACTGCCATCTCACCTCTGTCTGCGTGGGTTCGAGTCTAGGATTCGGCGAATGTGGATATGTGAGAAATCTTGCCAGTAGCTTCTCGTGGGTCGGTGTTTCTTTCCGCGGATTTCGCGGTTTCTTCCTCCACCATTATTACTGGCAGCCATATATAGCCTATCGTGTGCTGAAAAAAGGGCGCTAAGCCCCATAACAACAACAACAATTCTGCAAAATCTGGGCAAAACCATTATCAGATTTCAGTTCTGCAAAATCTGGGCATTATCTACTTAAGTATCTGAGAATAACTACTTGACATTTTAACGGCAGAAATATTTGATAGTTTACTAATTTTGTAAACATAAATTGAAAGCCTTGTTTGTATGACATTTTTGATACATTTTTCAGAATGGTTGTTATTATAAAGTCTTTGAAGCCCATGTCTTTTGTAGTAATTGCATCCATATTTGATAGCGGACCAGCATGATACATGTTTGAAAGACATTATTGGCAGAATGCTTTTTGTCAAATTTTCCCAAATTCAGTTCAGTCGAAAAAGTGTTTCTAATTTTACTAGCAGCAGCTTCATTTGATCGGTACCCTTTCTCTGATTTTATGGCCTTGTGATTTCTCTTATGTATTGTGAACTTATATGCAGCGATTTTTGGAGAACAAATAAACGTTTTAATTGCTCCAGTTTTTGTAACAGCAGTCAATATTGATATTTTATCAGCATGGCTTGTAAGACATTCGAGCTAGAAAGACTCATTTCAGAACTGGTAAAATTCTTGTCAGTGGTTCTGGAGAAGAAATCGTTTAAATTATTATTGATTGTACATTAGGGTGATTTGAAAAAATTTTAAAACCTTTATGCTAAGAATTTCGCTTGATTGATTTTGTGAAGAAATTAAAATGGCGGTTTTTAATAGATAACAAATAGGTTTTTAATTTTTTAGCAACTGCGTCTATATTTGATGGTGGATCGGCATCACTTGTTTAAATTTGAAAGGAATTCTTACTAGGATGCCTTGCACAAAATCTGATCAAATTCTTGTTCAAAACAAGAGATTGTTTAAAATTGTTTTTCAACTTCTTTTGTAACTGCGCTTATATTTGGTGGCAGATCGACAACATTCGTATAAATCTGAATGCATTTCAAGCAAAGATGATTTGTGCTAAGTATAGTCAAAATGGTGCAGTGTTGGTTGGATAAGACTCGTTGTTGTTGTTGGGCTTAACGCCATTTTTCAGCACACGATATGCTATTCATGGCGGCCAGTATTTATGATGGAGGAAGAAACCGGGAAATCACCGGAAAGAACCACCGACCCACGAGAAGCTACTGGCAAGCTTTCTCACATATCTACATTAGCCGAATCCTAGACTCGAACAAACGCAGACAGAGGTGAGATGACAGTGATCCGTTACGGATAGCGCTTTAGACCACTCGGCCACTCGGGGAACCGGTTGGATAAGAAGTTCACAATATCAAGTTTTGATCTACGCGTAGCGGATACAGCGGCATACCACAAACTTACTTGGCCTTACGGTCAGATTAGCTATCTAGTGTGAAAGTTACATGAAAATTTGCGAAGAACCACTCCGGTGGCCTAGTGGTTAGAGCGTCCGCCTCGGATGTGGAAAGTCGTTGGTTCGATTCCCGGTCGAGTCATACCAGAAACTTACAAAAATAGTACTAACAGCTGCCTCGTTTGACGCTCATCATTAAGAGGCTAGTTTTAGGACTGGTTGGCCTGGAGTCAGGATAATGTGACTGGGTGGGATATCGTGCTACAATTCTGCCGCATGAAGCCCCAGTGCTAGACATCACTATAAACGGCAACACTGCAGACATCGTAGCGATATGACTGGAAAATTATAAAGTTACGTTAAAAATCACAATCACATCAAAATTCGTGAAGATTGCCGTAATTATAATGATTTAAAACTGTACGCATTATATATGTCATTGCCTCCAGGTAAACCCTTTCAGATGGATAAACTTTTTTCCGTCCACCTAACACCATCGGTACACAATTTGTATTTACCTGATAGTTCATTGACATAAGTCACGCTCAACTAAGAGGTCTATTTCTTATTTGCATATTCTTGAATTTGCTTGCTTTCTGTAATTGGTACTCGTGGATGCTATCTCTCTCTCTCTCTCTCTCTCTCTCTCTCTCTCTCTCTCTCTCTCTCTCTCTCTCTCTCTCTCTCTCTCTCTCTCTCTCTCTCTCTCTCTCAGAAATAATTATTCATATTAAATATTCTAAGTGCATCACTCCTTTCCTGCATATTACATAGGAATTATAAATACAAATTTGAACCACAACGATCAAACTGAGACAAAGAAACCAAACTCTTCATAACGGAAAAGAGACGGTCAAAAGAAATACCAGTGTCAAGATGCAATGTTAACTATTTGGAAGAAAAAGACAGTTAAGCGAGCAGTAACTGCGGTAAGAAAACTTGTAATTCTGATACATTCAATGTTTAGGAAAGTACTTCTAAACTAAGTATGGTACTTGCTCTATCATAGACGCATTCTCATTATTAATAAGCGTGCTTGACGAGTACCGAAAGCAGTTATTGAATCATCACAAGTATAAAGATAGCGATATGATTACGTCATTAATCTTTAATTAGAGATCCCATCGCTATAAATGTCTGACTAAATTACTGAGACAGCTAACAGGAACAAAAGGAAAGGAAATGTTTTACATTATTTACCTTAACTAAGTGCTCGCCAGCCATGTTAACATGACTCATCGCCGTATAAATCGAGTGCTTTTGAACGTAGACATGGTTTGTTTCTGTTTAAATAAGATTTGTTTCTGTTTAAATAATGTTTTCTACTTTGGCACAAAGTAATCTTTATCAGCTAAATGACAAATTTAGTAAACACTACCAGTATTAAATGCATCTGTAATTTAAAAAAAAATTCCAGAGATGGTATACTTGAATGATCACACTCAATCTTGCTAATGGTGATACCCATGTTTTGGCTATTTGCCTCTCTCCATTTTTTTTTCTCTTTTTAAATTAATGATATGGAAATTGCATTACAATCAAATACAGAGGCGAGCATCATTTTAGAAGACAAGTCTTTATATATTTTAGTGTTTCCTGATAATTCAGTGATATTTGCAATTTTGCCTTAATACTGCGAAATTTGTATAGTTTTGAAAGCAGAAAATATTGAACGAGTATATACAAAATATAAATCTTCTTTTCCATTGTTTTGTAACCAAAGGCTAAAAGACATACTTCATTTTCATACTTCAGCTTGCCTTTAAAATATCGTATATGTAAAAAAAATCTGAAAGATGTCTTCGAAACCACTTCCTGCCTTAGAATGATTGTTAATGCCAGCCACAGAAAAGCTTCAAGTTAAATATGGGCTTCTAACCAATTAAAAATCGAAAAAGCAATGTCATGAAAGGAAATGTGAACTTTGTGTAAAATGTTTGTCATAAATGATAACCATTTTGAGTTTATCTGGTTTCTGTACTGAACCTTAATATTGCCATAATCCAAACGTGTATACACAACTACAATGGATTGATAAGGAAGATTTAACAACTGTAACATAACTTGGTAAATATGCGTATAATGCATGCCAAAGTTGATTATCTTCTCTTGCTATCTAGACCTGATCTCATCTCAAACGTTTTAACATAGAAAAGAGAAATTAGAAAATTTAACAACTTTCATATTCACTAATTTATGCAACACTATATTGTTTATCAAGTTTGTATTGTCCTGAATGCGTTGTTTTGATTAAATCATATCAGTAAAATTTCTTATAATGACATTCCTACATTTTCACAACATTAGAAACCTATATGGAAATCATATGAAAGCTGGTTGTGTTTCTGAAACACACATTCCCCACTGCTGGCAAAAATGTCCAAATCGAAACACTGCAAATAAATGTGAACATTGCCATCCATCTAGGAGTTGCAATAGCAGGAATTTCAAGACTGCCATTGTCGCCTATAAGATGTCAGTTCTGCACCAATTTTATATTCGAGAAACCAAGCATTAACAGTCATTCAATAATAATAATAATAATAATAATAATAATAATAATAATAATAATAATAATAATAATACCGATATACATCCTTACAGAGCTGTTGCTTTTGTTGGCAATACTGTTAGTTAATTAGTTAGTTAATTAGTTACAGCATATTAAGTCTAGGGAATAGTAATGTTCACAGCACTGCTACCTTACATCTCTTTCCATTCAATGTGTATCCCCAAAGTCTGCTCTTTATTACATACCATGGGACATCAAAAAGAAGCTAGAAACAACTTGCATTTATGTTTTTAAAATATCTAAGATAAATGCATTCGGAATAAAGATATTTATAACGATTTCTAGACTCTTTACGTTGAACTAAATAGAGTTAAATCAATTTGTTTGACATATAGCACCAAAACAATCGTTTTATAAAGTATATATGTAAACACCTACATGGAAAAATGGTTTAGTTTAGTTCACTGATCAGTATTGGTTGATAAAAATTAATTGGGAGAATGCCTGTACTAAAATAGAAAAACAAAATTAATATGGGTTCTATTAAAACACATTTTAAAATTAAAATGATAAACCAAATATTTTGTTCAGATAAAATATATGTTTGAAGATATTTTAGCGTTTAAAATTTCAAAGAAAAACATGCACTGTCGATCTTATTCTCAGAACCTATCACAAGAACACATTTGTCTTCGGTTGTTTGGTAAGATGGGTTTCATTAAAGATAAGTTTGATTACAGGAAAATTTCAAATCTAACAATTCCGATACAGATCGGAAGTTAACCCCTATCCTTTTCAGTTAAATAAACAATGGTTTGGTTAAGAATCACAGCTCACGTGAAGGAGACATTTACCAATCCATGCATTATGGTTACTCTAACACGCGCTTGTCCCCAATAATCTAATTAATCGTTCAACTGCCCAACTTAATGCTCTTAATAGATCGATACAAATTTCCACCCTTACAAGAATATATATATATATATATATATATATATATATATATATATATATATATATATATATATATATATATATATATATATATATATATATATATATATATATATATATATGCATGCAATAAACTGACGACGAACAATGCGAAACTTGTAACTAACTAATCTGAGCGCTTTCGACACTTAATGAGTCTTTTTCAAAGGCAAATACAAAACATATATAAGAAAAACAAATAAACACAAAAACGTTGTGTTTGTTAACCTCTATATCGCTGTCACCACATGAGGTAAAACTATACATACAACCAGCTTGTAAAGACTTGTTGCGGATACCGAAAACTGTGTATATTCCCTAAAAGTCTACAAGCCAAAAGCAACATCTATTTTTACTTTCTTGTACATTTATGTAACGCAGATTTGTATTCTCTCTCTCTCTCTCTCTCTCTCTCTCTCTCTCTCTCTCTCTCTCTCTCTCTCTCTCTCTCTCTCTCTCTCTCTCTCTCTGTATATATATATATATATATATATATATATATATATATATATATATATATATATATATATATGTGTGTGTGTGTGTGTGTGTGTGTGTGTGTGTGTAACTTATGTGAGCAAATTCGTGCAAGCCATTACTTGATATTGCATTTTCTTGTATATAATTCATGCTACTACAAATTTTGTTCTGGTCAAAACCCCTTTCTGTAAGTGAAACATCCACAAGTATTTTTATCTTTGCATCAAAAATATTACTATAAGACTAACCGTCTGATCTTTAGACCCTAAAGAAGAAATGCCGATAAAAGAGTCCAACTTTAGTTATAATCCGATGATATGGGTATTAACACAATTCTATATTTAAAACTTAACTGCATTTTTTAAATTAATATCTCCAATTAATAGTACGCTCAACGTGCAAATTAAAATCCAATTTGTAAGTTAATCGTTTTAAATAAATCTGAAATAATTGTGGAAAAGGAAAATTGTGCCTATCACACGTTTAAAAGAGTAGACCAAAAGTACTGGAGCCCCAAGAAGAAATAATTTTGTTATTATAAAAAGTCATTATTAGATACAGAGGTGGGAAGGTAGGAGATGATATCAAATTTTGAAATTAAACATTGGCCAACAGAAAAAGGGTTCTCAATTTAACAAGAAAACCCTTTGCTTCCAGAACCAGATAATGTTTATATTCAGCAGAAAATTACTTAATCATTATTTTTCGCTATGACATACTTTAATGTCAAGAATATGTCCAACCGAAAATAAACTTTGGATTGAAATGCTAGCTTTGACAATTTCGCGTGTATACTGGCGAAGACGTGATAAAGTATTTCAAAGATTAGCAAATATATCTTTATTATGAAAAAGGATATTGTCAAAGCATAATTGTGTGTGTGTATGTGTGTGTGTGTGTGTGTGTGTGTGTGTGTGTGTGTGTGTGATTTAGATTTTTGACGAAGCTTTAACAATTTTTCAGTCATATCGCTACGATGTCTGCAGTGAGGCAGTTTATAGTGATGTCGAGCACTGGGGAATCATGCCGCAGACATATGGCATGATGTCTCACCAGGTCACATTATCCTGACACCAAGCCGACCAGTCCTAACATTAACCTAATAATGCTGAGGGCCAAGCGAGGCAGCTGTTAGTTCCATTTTTATAGTCTTTGGTATAACTCAGCCGGTTCAAACCCACGATCTCCCGCATCCGAGGCGAACACTCTAACCACTAGGCCAAAGGGGCGGTTGAAAAACATTTGTAAAGTTCTTCGAAGCTTTATAAACGAAAAACAACTACATATGTTCTCAATTTACGGAATATATATATATATATATATATATATATATATATATATATATATATATATATATATATATATATATATATATATATATATATATATATATATAGTATTGTAAAGTTATGTTTTATGCCCAAAAATCATGAAGACTTGCAAAACAAGAAAACAATTCATACTTAACATTCTTTTTCCCATTGTGATGTGTCGAATTTTGAAAACTCTTAAAAGCTTTGGTTAAAGGAATTGTATCAAAGTCAACTTAATTAAAGTAGAAAGGGCTAGAGATAGTTAGATGATTATTTTCATTTCATCTCTGAACGTCAAAAGGGAATTGGTTCTAGCCGACGTAACATGACCGAGTCAGATGCTATGGTACAAGAGAATGACATAAAACCCTTCCCCAAAATCGACCGTTTAAAGGGCTGGAGCTGGCCATAGATAATTGTTCAAAGGAATGTTAATTACGGCATGATTAGTTGTTTAGTTTTCTTGTCAATCCAAAAATTCTACGGAAAGAGTGTAAGAAACAGTCTATTCCGATTGGTTAATATGGATTTATGGGTGTTACTCTGTAAGAAATAAAAGGTTTTACTTTATGAAAATTCAGTAGTCCTAAATCTTTCGCGAGGAAAGTTAAACGAGACTCCGGGAGTGTGTGTAAGACGTTATCTCGTGATTTGGCAGTAAAGCGGGAGTTTTGTCTCAGCGAAGTAAACAAACTCTACATTTGAATTCGTAACAAATACGTTTTCGTTACAGAGTAAGGGGCCAGATAGTTGTCTCGGTTATGAGACGGACTATACGTGAGGTTCGTGTAAACGAATAAAGAAACGGCAAAAGGTACGCAATCTTAGTTTCCTGATTTTAATATGTTATTTCATTGGTTGATCTGTTCGCAAATGTATTCTTGATATGATGCATGTATGTATGATTTCATTTTGCAGGATTTTAGTGAAATGCTAGTCACGACATTTTATTCTTTGATTTTCTAATTATCAATTCATTTGGAGAATTGGCAAGATTGAATGTAATTAAAATTTAATTAGATTAGTTGGCAAGATTGCATGTAATTGAATCTTTAATACATAGGAGGGATTATGAATTTTCATGAATTAAGCTTAAGGAATGATGGATAATGTTTCATAGTTTTATGGATTACCTCTGTCTAAAATGAGTGTAACCTAATCTTAAGTGTATATCTATATACTAGTTTGTAATATTTAATTGATCATTTAAGTGTATATCTATATGCTAGTTTATAATATTTAATTGGGGGAGTACACTATTTTAGAATAGTTAGATCTGAGGGTCTAAGCCATATGTAACTTAACACTGCTAGATTGGTAGAGTAAGAAGTCGAGGGGGTTACATACGGGTTAATACGGCTGAGTTGAATTTAATTGACCATCCCTAGCATGACCCGAATTAAGGTCAGGACAAGAATTGACTGTTTATGTAAACATAACAGTTAGGGAGCAATGAGTTACTGCGGCAGAATTTAAGCCTTTTGTTCTGAGCCGAATTAATGTAAAAATATAGATATCCCTGGGAATGTGACCTATTGTCTATTGCGAGACATTTTATTTATTGAAGGAAACAGCTTTCCTGGATTAAACGGAGAAATCCCTATACCAATCACAGGACCAGAGCAAATTCTAAGCCGAAATCTAAGTCCAGAGACGACTGTTAAATCAGAGTTCGACGGACAAGAGGCCAAGACCAAACAGCTAGACAAAGATCGGCAGAGCAGGGACGAACGGAAGTCTTGATGTCCGCATAAAATAGGTGATGAAGTCTGTCATCGTTGCACTCAAAGGTCACATTTCATTGGCAATGAAGATAGCATATTAACGTTGAAAGTAATTTTACATATAAAGAAATTTGTATTGTCTTTTTATTTGAGTACATGTTAGTACCATTTTCCTTCTTTTTGTAATCAAGTCATTGATTTCTTCCATTTTAAATTCTTTTGATAAACTGATTAAAATTTATATTTGTTCATTGAAGGGGGGGGGGGGCTCGTCGTGTTATTTCTTCAATATACTTGTTCAGTGATCTGCATTCTTCTTTCTATCTATCCACACTGGGTAAATTACACCGCGGAGGTCATTCCCTAGCAACGAACTGTAGTGAAAGAGGTTGGTGTGTTTTGCACGCCGCCAATTTGCCACAACCATCGACCTGTCTGAAATCTTTGGCTGCGAGATAACCTAAACTGTACAACAATCTGAAAAGAAACAAGCCTGGTCCAGTTAATTCTGACAACAATCTGAAAACAAACAAGCCTTATCCAGATATTTCTGACAACAATCTGAAAACAAACAAGCCTGATCAAGTTAGTTCTGACACAGAAACTTGGCCTAATATCTATGTAATGTGGCAATTTTGAAGACTTATTGAAACTCAAAGTTGAATAAATCGTGCTTTGAAGTTATCATAGCTAAACCAGAAAAGTCTTGAGAAAGTTCACTAATTTTTCTCATATTTCATCTCTAAAACATAAAAAGGGCTAGGTTTAATCTTCAGTAGGACTGACAGAGTCATTGTAGCGGTATAGTAACAAAGAATTCATAGAATTACCGACCTTATCAGTTGGAAGAGGACTTTATGTCAAATAATTGATCTTCAAAGGAAAGCTAAGTGCAGCATATTTTAGGATTGTGAAATCTGATGAAAGACATGATTATTTGGAAAGATTTTTAGGAACAGTTGCTATTAATTGGTTAGTAAAATTTATGGCGTACACTTTGGGAGACTTAGAATTTATAGGAGCAGCTTTAGACAAATTTTATTTGGATTGACTCTTGCCTTGTGAGAAGACAAAAGGTCCGACGTCTTGGGAAATTTGAGAATAGTGTTTTCCCTCGTAGAAGGCCAGATAGCTGTCTTAAAAGGAAGACTTGCTATAGTGCTAGGACGCACGGTTTGTATGTAAAGAAACAACATTAAGTACACAATTTTAGTTTCATATAATATTCTATGTACATTTGTTTGGTGGTTTTCGGAAATGTGTTGATATGCTTATGATTCACGCTTGTATCGTGTATTCATTTCGTAGGATTCTTTTAATATGTTAGAGTGTCATGTAATTTAATTCTTTAATTTTACAGTTCATTAATAGAATTGAAGAACTGCATGTGGTCAAATATTCAATGTGTAGAATTCCATAGCAATTTATGATGTGACCCAAAAATGTACAAATATGCAATATTTCTTAGAGATTTATGAATTAACTTTAATATTCAATGTGTCATATTTATTATGATATATGAATTGATTTTCTGTGAAGAATGATGTTGTTATCGTGTGTTAATGACAATTGTAAATTCATTATGATTTGTAATGCTTAAATGATCTTGCAGGTTATTGGTTATTGAAGATAGATTTGGTGAATATTATGCCATAAGTAATTGAATATTTATCTTATTGAAAACTTGACTAGTGATATTTAAATAATTTATGTTGGCTTATACGGCCGCCTTTGTCTGTAGTAGAACATGGTAATTTCTAATCATTTGCCGCGAGGCGAGAACAATCAACTTCAAGCTAATGTCGTTTGTACTCAATATAGCAGATAGCGGTATACCTTAACGAAATACCGATATCTGTAAGGACAGTTATTTGTTAAGATCACATTATGTCAGAATGTATGTAGTGTGAATCACTAACCTGAATGCGAACAAAGAAAGAGAGTATATATATATATATATATATATATATATATATATATATATATATATATATATATATATATATATATATATATATATATATATATATATATATATATATAGAGAGAGAGAGAGAGAGAGAGAGAGAGAGATAGATAGATAGATAGATAGATAGATAGATAGATAGATAGATAGATAGATAGATAGATAGATAGATAGATAGATAGATAGATAGATAGATAGATAGATAGATAGATAGATAGATAGATAGATAGATAGATAGATAGATAGATAGATAGATAGATAGATAAGTGTTGAAACTTGTCTAGCTTGAGACATACACTACATATAAGGAAACAGTTTATCCTCTACCAAGAAAGAAAGGAAGGGAAAATGAAGGAAGAAGAAAGGAAGGAAGGAAAATAAGGAAAAGAAAAAGTAACCCCAAATGAGTCATAGGGAAATCAGATTCTAAGAGAGGTAGAAATAATCAGGGGTTAGAAAGGAGACCAAAGCTCACTCATTAGACGTGGAAAGCAAAAGATGAGACAGGCCTCATATGACGCTGTCAAGAGTGGAGTTCTAGTCTATAATTGACCATTCGTAACATGATGTATATTGAACACGGAGACTAAATTCTATCAATGTAAATGTTTGATTGAAAAGTGAAAGTTTGGTTACGTATTAACTGATTAGTATTTATTTGAGTAAATCTATTGGATTCAAAGGTTAAATTTTGGTGATGTATTAATTAAGTAAATTTTTTTATTTAATGGAAAACAGGGCTCGTAGTTGTTTATTTCTTACAATAGCCGCGTTCAACTATCTGTTAATGTTTCGTCTATCTGTCTACTCTGGGTAATAACACCATGGGAGGTCATTCCCTAGTTCACGATCGCCAAATAAATTAAGGAGGTTTTAATCTTGTAAAGACCAGTTGCAATCTAGATGCAACGGTTTAAATAATTCCAGTATATAAAGTTTAGATCTAATAGCAGATATATAACTTCTCATTTAAGATGGAAAAATTTTATTAAATAACATAAAAATGTCTGAAATGATCAACAGGATGACCAAAGTGCAATACCTGATTGCAAAAAGAGATTAATTTAATTCATGACCAAAGTACATTACTTAATGACCAAAGTACATTACTTGATGACAAAAGTACATTACCTGATGACAAAAGTACATTACTTGACGACAAAATTACATACATTAATTGATGACAAAAGTACATTACCTGATGACAAAAGTACATTACTTGATGACAAAATTACATACATTACTTGATGACAAAAGTACATTACTTGATGACAAAATTACATACAATACTTGATGACAAAAGCACATTACTTGATGACCAAAGTACATTACTTGATGACAAAAGGTCATTACTTGGCAGCTATAGATTGTCCTTTAAGGCAGCATACATGCATCAAATAATTTGACTGGGGCTTGGCAGATAATCGTAAAAGGTGTAAAGTGTTGCTTCATCGCATCTACATTCAATATATACAAAGAGATTAAGTAGGACAACCCGGACTGCAATGCTGTTCAAGCCAACTTGAGATTAAAGGCAGGACTTCGGGAGACACCTAATGGAGTACAAGGACCATACTCTTGCTTGCTGCCTCCGACATTCAGATTTTGTCTCTGATACTAGGCCTGCAGATAAAATAGTAAAAGGTATAACGGAAATATATAAGAAGGTCATGTCTGAAAAACTTAACCAGCACTTGATATGACCAAAGATCTAGGCAGAACAAAATCTTTCCTTATCGAGGCAGCATTTTAAACTTTGTTCGCGTAGTTGGTGCCGAAAAACCAGACCGACGATTTCCACAAATTTGTAGGAATATTTCATATATAGAACCTCAATTACAGTTCTCAGCTAAGAAATGTAGGCTTGCTAAACATGAGTATTAAAATAAATAATGGATACACATGGAGGTAATTTACATAAGTCAAGTTGCAACCAGATGAAAAACCCCAATGTGAAATGACAATACATTCGTTAATTATGTTATATTTTTCTACTTTTGCTATCCCCTTTACTCCGTGAGAAAAATATGTTACAATATATTGGATCCTTCATCATGCATACTATTATCCTTCAGTTGCAGCATAAATAGCATCAATACATGCACCTTGCGATCCTTCAACTGCGTAAAGGCAAAGAACACTTATAGTCGATAACCATACAAATTATAAACTAACCTTCCAGACATTGCTACATAAACCAGCGAAGATAAAACAAAGTATCTTACGAATATAGTTTTATGCTAAAGACAATTTATCACCCAACACGTGCTATGAAGTCCTACCTTATAATAACACAGAGAAGACAACACGTTTATTATTCGAAATATGGTTCTGTTTTATATATATATATATATATATATATATATATATATATATATATATATATATATATATATATATATATATATGATATATATATGTGTGTGTGTGTGTGTGTGTGTAGGTGTGTGTGTGTGCGTGTGTGTCAGATTTACACCAGTACTTATGATTCCTAAATTATAACGAAAATGTTGCACATTACTGTCTTTTATATAGATTATTTGGCTATTGCCCGTTTAGTTTATAAATGTAAATAGAATTAATTGATTATACACCATTAGCTATGCTATATAAAAGAGGAGAAATTGGGTTCTACAAACTGTTTTTGAGGGACCGTAGAATGTCCTCGTTCCAGAAGCTTTGGGAATTATGGCATCTTTACGTATACCCGAAATCGATTGTGACATATTTTACGTGGAGCCTACGAAGTCCGTGTTATTATTAATATCATCAGATACAGGGGCAAGCCATGTCTCTTATTGTGTATTGTGGTTATTGGTGGCCGAGTGGTCCATGGCGCTGGACTTTACCCCCCCCCTCTCTCTCTCTCTCTCTCTCTCTCTCTCTCTCTCTCTCTCTCTCTCTCTCTCTCTCTCTCTCTCTCTCTCTCTCTCTCTCTGCGTGGTTTCTTCCGGGGATTTCCTTGGTTCTCTCCGCACCAGGTTAGCCTATATTGTTCCGAAAATAGAATTAAACCCTCAGTGACAAAAACTACTGCTTGCAATATTATTTGATCAAGAAGAATTGTAAAACCGTTTATAAGATTTTGCTCTTCTTCGACGAGAATGTGACTAGAAAGCTCCTTGATGAACTAGTGACGAGAAGACAAGATCAGAACAACACAAATCTTGACTCGTAGTCATTCGTGTTCAGAGAACTTGACTGCAGTAGGTTACATTCATTGCATTAGATCCCCAACAAAAAGCACGATACATTATAGAAGTGAAAATTGTTATTATTAGAAGAAGTGCTGATAAACAGTGTAATGTAATCACTTCACCTAAAAACGAGCCACTATCTCAGGACCTACAAAGATTTTATTTCTTTCTGAAAGTGCATCAACCAATTCCTTTGAAATTTATTACATTTCTTGAGTTGGATTCGTAATAAAAGAGCATCCCCATAACCAATTTTGCATCATGATTAAAACGACGCACGATTTGTCTTCAACGACCTATTTATTAGCATTCACATAACTCAGATTAAATTAGAATTTGTTCGCTGTTTTCATTCATTCTCCCATGGTAGTCCTCTTTGCATTTTTACCTGTTTTGTTTTCATTTGTAAGATTTCTTCCCTATTATCTATCGATTCGCATGCGTAAAGCCACACGAATTCTTAAATGGCACGCATATTATGAATATTTTAGTCAAAAGAAATCAGCCATGGCACGTGTAGATTAAAGGAATTTAATTACTTAATCGAGAACTTACATGTATAATATTTATAATTGTATTCAATTGTCTTACTGCAGAAATAAATCCCTGAGCTGGTACTGCAATCAATCACAACTAATTATTTCGGCTAATCGTATTGAAAACGAGGAAAGCGCAAAAGAACCGCAAATTTTTTAAAATTAAATTGAGAATTTCGAGTTCTTTTTATGGCCTGTAGGTTATTGTGTTTAATATCTTAAATCGACAATATTTTATAATATAAATGTTTCATTCATTAATCGTGATTAAATCCTTCAATGCGCAAATGTGTTATATGAAACGAAACTAAAATGCACGAAATAGTCATGTATCATTCAATTATTTTATTGAGTACTTTTTTTTCTATCAATGGTATCCTAAAATAGAATTCATCTTTCTTCTCTCTGTATTCAGCACATCTGTTTGTTCTCCTCCCTCTCTGATAAAATCAATTCTGATTGATAGGTGGAAATGTGTTCAAAAGCGCACGCTATCTTGCGCTGAGAAATAGCATTAAAACATAGAGACATAACAAATCATATTCCTCAAGTAAGACTGAAGACACTAATTATATTACAAAGTTTGATTACAGCGAACCATGAACTAAAAAAAACTTGCGCAATCAAGCAATAGACCGCAACATCAACCGCTTGTTGTAATGCAGAATCGTTCTTTATGACTTTGCTGCAAAAGACATTAAAAGGCTGCGTATGAATGAAATAGACTTTATTTCCAAATCTTTCCAAATCCTGAAATTAGCCTGTCCAATTATTTAGTCTAGTACATGGCCTTAAAGTGTGCATCTAATATTTATGTTTTATAGCCATTAAAACACAGTCATGTTTTGCACGTCCAGCTAAGTTGATGTGCATTAAACTGAAACTCAACGTCTATTTATATGTGCATATTTATCTGTTTCATCTTAGTACATCGTCAGGCAAAGACACCCTTATAGCCACAAACCATCTCTGCATCTGGCATATGTATAGATCTAAAGTTACTAAAAAAGCAGGATTGTATTAAAACTATGACTCACTTGTAACAGACCGCGATAATGTGCCATTATTAATGGGAAAATATGTCTTTAAACGTTGCCTAACATTAAAACCCATAATCCACCAGTTATCATTAATTTCACCAATCTAGCTAAAGTTTGGAAGGAAGGAAATGATTTGGTAGAAAAAGCTATCAGACATAAGCAGTTATTTGATATAATCAAGATGTTAGGTTTAAACGAAGTTCAAATATTTAGTTAAGAATAAGGAGGTTTTAGCCTCTTAATTCAGTCAAGAAAGTAACTCGTAAGTCCGATCTGTTTCAGGAATACCCCAAACGTAGTCACGTAATATATTCGACAAATTCGGTTAGTGTTTAATCTATTAACAATAACATACGCAGGTGGCGTAGATATCGAGTAGAGATCGAATGAAGCAACGTGAAAAGCAAAAAAGTGTGCATTGGATGAGAATAAGACTGGTGAATGTTGACGATCAGGTGGGATGCTGGAATATATTAAAAGTGAACGAACTTTAGCTGAAAGCAGCCCGACAAAGCTTGGTGTTAGTTTTGTTTTTATATTTACAAATATTTTTTTTTGTAGCTTTTGACTGAGATCAGTTCGTCCACTGTTGTAGCCAAGACACATCGGATTTTGTGAAAAATGTCATGGTTTCTCAGTTCCGATGAAAATTACATATTTATTGTGTTTCGCTAACTTTGTTCTCGAAAGTAGAAAGAGAGGTGACCTAGCTGAATTCTATAAATGATTTTCAATAGAAAATTTAAATTCAAACCCTGCATTAATACAATTCTAAACCACAAATATTTTCTACAAACAAGAATACCACCATGTCCCTATACTATAGTGACATTTCAGAGCTGGGCAACTTAAATTGCGCATATTAAGAAATAAATTCACTTGCGTTTCAAAGACCACATTGTAATTTCTTGATTGCGTATTGAGTAAATAGCAAATATAAATTTACAAATGTTCACAGCAAGAATAATGTACCATGCAATAGTTTGATATAATGAAACGATTTCAAAGAGGTTCTATAAATATTTTATGAGTTTAACATAAAACAAACAACAATATCAGTTTCGAAAGATAATGCGTACATGCAAATTTGCATGAGACCAAATGTGGACTGAATACACTGAGGTAATCAGAAGAATTCAAGTGAATTGAATTATTGATGTCGAGCATACAAAGATGTTCAGTAATATTTTATTCCAGGTGAATATTTGTAGATTAGACCCAGTGATGATCACTCTGAGATTGACATCACTAAACGTGACAACAACAATGTAAAATCAGTGTTGTACGAGAAAGCAATTAATTGCATATTTGCTGTGGATAAATATGAATATCTGAAGACCTCTAAATTTATACTACAAGTCAAAGATCTTGTAAACTTTACAAGGTGAAACCTAAACGATTTGTCAAAACAGTGATATAATGTATAGCAGACAATGTTCTATTGAAAATGGATCATTGCAAATGTGTACGCGAAGTAGTTTGTTTTCAACACAACATGAAAGACAAAATTTGTCATAAATCTTCAGATGGAAGATATGTTGGGAAATGTTTAATATAAAGTTTCCAGTTGATGACCTTCTGGTTTTTTGGCACAGCCGAATGAAAGTTTGTCAAACGTAAAGTACTCTCTGGAATTATTCCTTTTCAAATACCTGACCAAACCGTTTTTGTAACATGTTTGTGAAGGTTCAGTCTTTATAAATATAATAATCAATTCTGAGGACAAATTAGACAAAGAACTGAGGCGCTCGGAGGCAACGTTCTTTTAGTAGTGGCAACCCTACTGAGGGGTCCAGGGAAAATATTATTTTGTGTCTCTCCTACTTTGCTAGAGAACAGATGTTATGCCAACCTCAATTATCCTCAAAACCATAATTTTTTAAAAGAATTATTGTCTCCTTTACATAAAGGTAAAGGTGAAATACTATGAAAATTTCAGCGGCAAAGAAGAAAATATTTTCGGATGTCGCTCTCTGTGTCTGGTGTCCTGTAGTGGGTATGGCAATCACCCCCTCATGAGCCAAATCCCCCCTCGCCCTGACAATGAAAGCGGATGATGGATGATGTCCCCACAAAATCAAAAATGACATTAAATGAAAAATGAAAAGAGCTAATATTCAAATATATGAAGGTGATTCCAAAATAAAATCTAAACCACAAACAAAGAAATATAACTAACAACAAGCTGATCTACAAGGTTTTGAACAAAACAGAAGAAAATAAAAAAATAAATAGCTTTTGATGAGATTATCAGGACATGCAGACTTCTTTCAAATTTCATTCAAAGACGGCATAACAGCAAATCCCATAATACCCAGCCAACCATGAAGTTTGGTGACAAAATTGTTACTGTGTTAAAACTCTGCAAATGCTAGAACTGCTGAAATTTTATTGCCATATATACTTTACCTGCATCATCAACAATTGCCATACCAATTTCAATGAACAACTTGAAAATACCGCATTTCACACGATTTTTGTCGTTTGAGCGAAATGTACTCATATCTGCATCGATTACATGTTTGATCATTTTCTAATATATAAAAGATTTCAAAAGGCCAAAATAGAAAATCATTTACATTGCCTTTAGATGATAGTTCAGGATTTTTATGAAGTCATCATACAAGAAATAAATATACATTCATTTTCTGTATTTATGCTTTGTGTCTAATGACTTGAAAGGTGAGACATTACTGTACATCTACACAATGAAGATAGCTACCATGTAATTTGCTATTGGACATACTTCTGAAATCAGGTTCCATACAATGTGTGCCACTGTAATAGACTGTAACTCTTACTTGGCTGATAATTATGTGCAGTGTGTATACCCTTATTGTTCACCCAAGAAAGACTTAGTACCTGTTCTACAATGTTGTGTTATTTGAAAGCCTTGTAATATACACTGTCTAGTAGATATTCTATCACCAACAATGCGTCTGTAACTATAATGTTCACTATAATAACCTTTCAAGATTACCTTTTCTACCAGTTTTATGTTGTATCAAATCGTGGAGTTAACTCTGTAGATAGTTCATGCTGCATTGTATGACAATGTTCTTTTCATTTTGATAAAGTCGGAGAAGAAATATATTCCTATTCTGTACGTATCATTAAACGATCGTGCAAGTGATATAGAGGTTGTTGTGTTATACTGTAGGCAAATGTTTTCCCTTATTAATTAATTTAGAGGTTGTTGTTTTATACCGTATTCAAATATTTTCCCCTTGATAATTGATTTAGAGGTCGTTGTGTTATACTGTATTCAAATATTTTCGCCTTGATAATTGATTTAGAGGTTGTTGTGTTATACTGTAGCCAAATATTTTCCCTTTGATAATTGATTTAGAGGCTGTTGTGTTTTAATGTAGGCAAAAATTTTCCCCTTGATAATTAATTTAGAGGTTGTTGTGTTTTACTGTAGGCAAATATTTTTGCCTTCATAATTGATTGAGATGTTGCTGTGTTTACTGTAGGCAAATAGTTTCCCCTTGAAAATTGATTTAGAGGTTGTTGTGTTATAATGTAGGCAAACATTTTCTCCTTGATTATTAATTTAGAGGTTGTTGTGTTATACTGTAGGCAAATATTTTCCCCTTTATAATTGATTGAGATGTTGTTGTGTTTACAGTAGGCAAATAGTTTCCCCTTGATAATTGATTTAGAGGTTGTTGTGTTATAATGTAGGCAAATATTTTCCACTTGATAACTAATTTAGAGGTTGTTGTGTTACCTGGGCAAGTTTGGCGAGTACAATGGAAAAGCGGAAGGTTTAAGGAACAACACATGGATCCAGTGGACATTTATCTCTTATGATTTAGACAATTCAGCATAAGAACCGTATCATTACCAGACTTTTGAACAATTCCAACTCCTGATCACAGCTTACTCATTTCTCATTCTTTTTACTTTGTTCAATCCTGATTGTTCCAACCGAAATAGTTAACCAGAAATATGGGTATGACTTGAACGTCTAGCAATTTAAGATCATCGTTTACCTATGGTATGATGTTGTACTCATTTAACTAAAGAAGGTCCTCATTTCCGTGTGGTATGGTGTTGTATTCATTTTACTAAAGAAGGTCCTCCTTTCTGTGTGGTATGGTGTTGTACTCATTTTACTAAAGAAGGTCCTCACTTCCGTGTGGTATGATGTTGTACTCATTTTACTAAAGAAGGTACTCACTTTCGTGTAGTATGGTGTTGTACTCCATTTACTAAAGAAGGTCCTCACTTTCGTGTAGTAAGGTGTTGTACTCATTTTACTAAAGAGGGTCCTCACTTCCGTGTGGTATGGTGTTTTACTCATTTTACTAAAAAAAGGTCCTCACTTTCGTGTAGTATGGTGATTTGTTTCACAAGCAATCTGCTCTCATTGCTTAATACCGCATTTGTTAGCATTTCCTCGAACATTGATATCCAACGGCATTACAAAATGTTCTGGAGCAATGAATATATATGGAGCGCTGTTGGGTGTACATATGGCGCAATGATGGTTAGTTTAATATATTTAGCCATTTTTTACAATTATAGATAATTTGCTTTTCAAACAAAGTTATTAAAACCTTGTAATATTCCAGATAATATATACGTGTCGCTTTAACACATCGTTTCGTAGCTCTAACGAAAAGGCAACGCATGCGTTGTTTTCCTCAACTCCAATGAGAGAGAAAAAATATCAGTATTGTCCTTAGGAAGACTTCAAACATAATATATATTTAAAGGTGAAAAAATGTGTATAACCCTGATAACTCTACTGGCGTTGGACCAGTGACAGCCAAGGACAAGTGACGGTCAATCTAATATTTGACGTGAACGCACGCGTTACGTCACTTCCAATCGGCAATGTTTATAAGAAGAAAAGAAGTAGACGCTGAAAGAATAAATACATCCGACAAATTCAACTGGTAAGCTGAAACACAAAACAATTTAACCCTATTTAATGTGAGTATTTCATGTAATTGAAGGTCATGACCTCTGACACGCCTAGCCTGTCTATAATGTTTTGCAGTTGTCACATCTAAAGATATATATTTTACCACCGGCACAAATACAATAAATACATCTCTTAGTTTTAATCATGCCATATCCATAAATAAATAATGTCACTTGTTTCTTTTGTAACTAATAAATCACATCTTGTCATGTTGTCAGCTCATGTGTCATGGTTTCCACATGTACTAATTGCATCATCTCGTGTGCTAGTCTTTTTCATCAATTGATACTGAGTATTGTCCCTTTTCAAAACAAAATTTATACCTGCTTGAGTTTCTTCCCTTGTACATAATGAGCAACAATCATTAAATTCAGCAAAGTTTATTCAAGTGCTTCTTTGCAAACTGGTTGATATATATTTACATCATTACAATATATATCCAAGTAACACTGTGGATAGACTTACACAGAATACAGCTATTTTCCATTATGCATGCAGTTTCAATTGTAGCAATTTAGACACTAATGTCCAGTATGTATGTATGGTTCAAACAAATCCGAATAGTCAAAGAATTCCAGTGTTTTGTTCTTTGGAGCCAGTGAGTCAGTTATGCTGTGCAGTGAACTATTATTATTCCATATCTTACATCAATAAATAAAATAAGATACATCTATATGTTTTATAATTTGAAATGAAATACAATCTTATAATGCTTGCTTTTGTTTTTTCCGTACAAAAAGAAAATGCAAAAATGTCAGAGCAATTAATTGGATGAGTTTGAGGCCGATGTTTCTGAAATCAAGAGAGGAAGACTGACAGTCACTCAAGCTTCCGGGATTTCGGAATACCTCGGAAAACCACTAACATCCGTGTCCGACGTGTTTATAATAACGTTACATTTTGACCTAAGAAGATGATAACTGAGGAAAAGGAGGCTGCAATGGTCTACTATCTGAATTACATGACTCAGCAAGGTTTTCCAATGTCTCGTATGATAGTCAGGCAATATGTAATAACATTTGTTAGGATAAGTGGACGTCAGGCCTTGTTCAATCAAAACAGAAGTCAATCTGATCATTGGTACCAAAATTGTTTTGCGATACACATAGGACTCATTGAAAAAGAGCCAGAAAGACAAGATCATTCCAGATCCAGACTAAAATCAGAATGTGATGAATCAGTATTTCACACTGCTAAGGAATACTGTGGACAGACCGGATTTGAAATATTAACCACATTGTATATTCAATGCAGATGAGACTTATAGGCATAAGAGGTCAACATGCCTACCAACAAGATGTGTCATCAATTGGTCATATAACAGCTCATTTATGTATTTGTGCTGATGGCAGGATTCTGCCAACCTTTCTGACTTTTGAAAATCATTTCCTTAGACCACCTACAGGGATGCTTTACATGACAATTGGCACCTTGCTTATAGTGAGTCTGGCTACATGAATTCGGAACTGTTTCTGGCCTGGTTCAAGGATCTATTTCTTACCAAACTGTGGTAAAGAAAGGCCAGATCCAAATGTCCATGTCACACATGATAGTCACATCAACTGGAAAAGGTTGAACTGCTAGGTCTACCTCCCCATACAATAAACGCCCTACAGCCCTTTGATGTTGGCATTAATTGTCCACTGAAAAATAAATTTAGCACATTAGCAACTAACCATGGCCTTATTCACAAAAATGATGTCTTGAATAAGGCCAAATGTACTGCAGTTTTAAGTCATGGATTTGAGAAATTGTGTTCACCAGCAAGAATTAAGGAAACGTTCAGAAAAACAGGAATGTTGTCAGTCATTCTAGATGATATTGACAAAACACACCTGATAAAATCACACCTTGCCAAGTCAACAGCTGAAAATCTACCGTGCACTTCAGCCATAAATATAATTAAGGCTAAGATTGTGGATACAATAACCACATGTGCAACAAGTGGTTCTTACCTTGGTGGTAACCCTTTAGTGAAAGAAGACCTGATTCCACCATCATTCCGACATATTTCCTCCAGTACCAGCCAATCCCCAGGCAGGCAAAAGAAAGCTCTTACCGAAGCCAAGATCATAACAACATATGAATTTTATAAGAAGTTAGAGGAGAAGGATGAAACGGAGAAAGAGAGAAAGTTGGAAGTTGAGAGAAGAAACGAGGATGGAGATAAAAGGAAAAGAAATCAAAAATGAAAGAAACAAAGAGAGAGGCTCAGAAGTTAAGAAACAACATAATAAATAATATGTGCAGAAGCTGTAATCAAGAGGAGCCACTATCAGCCATGAACGAGGAAGGTAATTTCTGAATCGAATGTGACAATTGTAGCATGTGGTACCATCAGGTATGTGTGGGCATTGAAGGTCATGATAGTACTGTTGAATCCTATTTCAACTGTGAAAACTGCTTTGTAAAAATATTAAGTGATATATATATATATATATATATATATATATATATATATATATATATATATATATATATATATATATATATATATATATATATATATATATATAACTTGCTATTTCTAAACAAAATATATTTATTCAGAAATATATTTATTCAGAAATTATGGGACATTTAATAAAGATGTATAGAAACATGATTGCACGTTAATAAATTTGTATTCTACAAGCAGGTATACGCCGCATGCTGAATTAATTTTATCATATAACAGAAAAAAATTGTCAAATGCTATTGAAAATGTCAATGTAATTTCATGTTTCAGAAGCAAATGCCACTAATTGAATTTTGCTAATGATTTTTAGCCATGTTTGTAGCTGACTTGTTCATCTTCTTGCTAGTCTTCAACTGTCTCTTTTTTTGGGTCAAATATTGCTTATCCAAGTTAAAATTAGACTTATTCTTTTCGTCGTTATTTGTTAGCAATTTGGAACAGAAAGGAAATATTTTGACAATGAAATAAAATTTGAAGCATGTAATAGAATGCAATAAATCAAATGGCAATAATAATAATAATAATAATAATAATAATAATAATAATAATAATAATAATAATAATAATAATAATAATAATAATAATAATAATAATAATAATAATAATAATAATAATAATAATAATGATGATGATATGTAATGTCTAGCCTCACAAATAATAATGAATTTCAATGAACATTTTTAAATATAAAGGAAGAAGTATAAACATATGCAAAAACCAGACATAAACAATGTTAGCAATGCATATTTATAATTTATTTTATGTTTAACTGGCAATTTTTAGTATTATTGTGCAAATGTAACTTTAGAACTATCTCTCAACTGATTCCAATAATGTCCCATTAGAGAATAAATATGAAATAATATTTTCTTCTTTAAAAAATTAGTGTTACTAAAGGATGGGAAGGATCATCTACAGGATTTTTTAAAATGAATTCTTGAATACCAAATGGTGCACACAATCTTAATTACCCCATATACTCTCTGTACCAAAATGTGTCCTGCGCAATGACCATATTGCATTATTTTAAAAGAGAATTTCAAAGCTGTCAGTGCGCAGGTTTTATTGAATACTTGTTTACTACCAAGTAAAACAATTTATCACTCAGTCTAGGTTAGACCTTCCAGGCATAGCTGGGCTGAACACGCTTGCTAGCAGCATCGGAGTAGTTACTACGGGGGCAGGGGCCAGTTTTATGTACAAATTTAATGCCGCAGTCAGTGATCTAGTACAAAATTTCATTTAAAAAAATCAAATGCACAAGTGAGGGCAAGAATGTCCATATTTTGAGATACCTATATTAAAACAAAGCATAAAATTAATATCCACTTGACCATAGAAGTCAATGGCAGTTCATAGCAGAAGAAGTTTTTGCATCCCAACCCCAAATTTATTCCTGCAATTATCATGTCCGAAGGTCATTTTTGACACCATGTGGTGCTCACAGTGCAAACACAAGCCCTTTTCCTAGATGACAATTCTGCAAAACAGTGAGTACTAAACAGGCTGATGCAGTTGAAAATAGTTGTCATCCAAGCCGTTTTTGAGATATTCTCCTTGCCCCAAACCTACGTGTTTACTGCTATGAGAGGCTAGCTCTTCTTCCTAGCCAACTATTGCTATTTCAGAACGAACCGTGTTTTTGTGTATTATGTACTGTTAAGGTCACAATATTATCAAAAGAGTAAAATAGTCTAGATACCATTCATAATTATGTTTGGGATATTCTTACAGTATAAACCCATTGGCATGAAGCAAATGTCGGCGTAATAAAGAAAACAAAGCAAAGCGGACCAAACAGTTGTTTATTGTCAGAGTTTTCAGTCTTGACAACATCGACAATATTGTTCCATGCAGCGCTTGGCTGTAATTCCCACTTATTCTGAATGACTGCTCACCAGCTCTGGACCCCACCAGTAAAATCCTGGACCGCGTCATATTCAAGTGGTCAGTGTATAACTTGACGGAAATGAATTAGTTCACGTTTTCGATGCCGATATCCTTGCCATTTACAGCAGCCGTGTCCAGAGGAAGCTTCCTTGTGCCGCTCGACGGCCAACAGCTAAATGATCTCATGTACATGTTTCGTACTTCAGACCGAATTTCCTTTTAATAGACTTTGAAAGCCTACGTCAGGTGATCCAAAGCACAAACAAAGTGAGTCGATTTCAAATCTCATCGGCATCTTTCTGGAGTTTGTCTTTGCAAATAACGCTGATGTCGAAAGCATAATCTGACAATAGTACAAGGAAAATGTAGCAATCAATCCTTCAGAGTACTGCATCTTTCCAGTAGAGCGGTTAACAGGAAAAAAAGTACCTGTAATATAAATACGAACTTGCCAGCAAAAAGTAATAGACACGCTCTTCGAAGCAATATTTTGCATGCAACACTAGTATCTGCCACAACGCACGTATTGAGATGTGTATTCGGCCATGGAGGGCGCCTCAAATAAGATATTCTTCAGGCACGACACCAGCAATGAGAAAATGCCCTAAAATAATGTTGAAGGAGTCTCTCAAAGATACAGAGACTCTGAAGATCATTATTGGTTGATTCGACCAACAGACCCTCGATATAGATATGATTCAACGAAAGACCACACACTCCAAGCGTCAGGAAAGCGGATCAAGAATTGGAAATATGTAGAACTATAAAGGCGGCAGGTGTGTTAATCATGTACTTGTAAATCATCATGGCCGCGTAGTTCAGCATAGAAAATGGCCAGTTTTTATCAGCCAAATATTATCCTGCATGAGGCATTTGATAATGTACAGACACTGTGCAACGATCGTCATCAACTGTGACTACTGCATGATGTTTGCCCGGGAACGAATCTACATGTATGGATCACTTTGATTTTAGAACTTTCTTCTGCATTATTATAGGTTTCAAGAGCAGTTAGTTTCCACCTCCACCAATTGAGTGTAATATCACTGTTCCATATGTTTTGCACTGCCAGTCGCGCCTTAACATTTTTGACCTAAGGTTACGTACTTCTTGGAAACAGAAGATCAATCAACGATTCTAAAACTTCATAAGAGCCATGATAGAAGCTTTGAGTAACCTTGATACGGAGGTGATTTTACTTGGTTGGGCACAACGATGGCCATCAGTGAAACACTAGAGAATAATTGGCGAAAAAATACATACGTCGGCTTCTGACGTTTCCTGGAATCAAGGCAATGAGCGATGACATGGTTTTTGTTATGCTATTGTCTTAAACTAAGTAATAGAACCAGTAAAACAAACAAGGTTAGAAAAATTCAGGATAAAACAAATATTCTGTAAAATGCAAAGTGAAAATTAAAAATGAACCTACAGGTTGGAAATTGAATCACAAGTAATCCAAAAAAGTAGATCACAAGTCCAAATGTATAGTGCTTCAATTGAATTAAAGTATTTAAGGTGTTTATGTTATCATAGACGTGAATGAGCTAATGTGCAGTCTCCATATATCACTGTGTTTTAATGAAGATTCTACTTGAACAAATTGGCAATAGTCCCAAAATGATTTAGTTCAAAAGTCACTGTGCACTTTGTAATTCCATTGAACAATTCAAATAAAAATTAACCTAAATCAGATCAAACCTTAAATTAAACAAAGAGTAAATAATTGTGTTGCCCTGAGCCTTTTATACTTTCCCACATGGCCTATGTTAACCCAAGCTGTAATGATTTCATTTCAATAATCTTCTAAGAACATAATCAAGAATACAACATATTTATAGATTGCAAATAAGCAGAAAACAGTCATCCTTATTGAACATTATGAGTTCAAAGGCTATCTAAACATGTTTGCAAACATTTATCATAAAATACACCTACACTGTATATGGACAAATATGATCAGCGATTTTTCAGTTGGGTACAGAGCTGATATAATTGCCTTCTCGAAACATTATTTTTCAATCCTTCTTGAACATTATGTGTTCAAAGGCAATGTAAACATGTTTACAAACATTTATCATAAAATACACTTACACTCTATATGGACAAATATGATCAGCGATTTTCTGTTGGATACAGAGCTGATATAATTGCCTTCTCGAAGCATTGTTTTTCACTTTTACGACGGACCGTGGTGGAATTCATTTTGTCATTGGAATGTGGCTTCAACCTCAAGCAGGCGTTACTTCGACAAATCAAAAGATCAAGTGCTACTTAACACAAGAAATAACTTAGAGATCCTTTATCACAGGCATTCTTCTATGTATGCGCCTTTGAATTGTGGTATTAGGTTTGGCGAAGAACCGTTTGATCTAGTCAATACGCTTGATCTCATCAATATGCAATATTGTGATGGCAGTGCTTTGGAGATGGGCCATCACCTTTGTGACGCTTGCTAGCCCAGCGTAGTCGTAGAAGTTTTCCACACCTAGTTGACCTTTTGCAGCTGTGACATGAACACGAATCCAAACATCAGGCCGCCAGGTCGCTTACTGACTCACGGCACTAGTCCAGTTCCCAAAGAAAACTTATGCAAACACCATGGTATTAAAAGTTCAATAACTTTAAATTTCCGAGTAAAACAACTCAGAAAAGATACCGTCTTCCATTACGAAACTTTCGATCCAATTTCAATTCCTCTTTACGGGGTTAAGTCAACATGAATCTCGGATCTGTCTTTCCTTTTGATTTCACTTAATTAAAGTTTAACTCCTACTAGGATACTGTGATCAGAGTCAGACTAAAGCCTCCGTACTCTTCAATAATTCTCAGCTCACTGACATCTTGAAAAGTTTTCCAAAGCAAATGATAGTCTGTTCCCGTTTAAATTTTAGACTTCACCCCAATTCTGTTTGAGCCCTCCTTTCGTCTATTTTGACTGATTCACCTTCATGGTTTGAATTTATATATATGTCAATCGCACTGTTCTGGGCAGATTAAGAAGCCGACCGTGTCCGCGACAATAGTAGAGGCATGTCAAAATATTATGTTCCTATGAAACAATCTTTTTGGATCCGGATTGCATGACGACTCAGTAAAACATACAGTTCTCGTGCAAATGTAAATGAAAAATCCTGCCACGAACAGAGTTAGCTACAAAGTTTTTAACAGATTTATGTATAGTAGTATACTGCATAAGTAAACAGTTTGCAAGGTTCCGCTTGTCAAAGACTACATTAGTAAATATTAAATTAGATTGCAAGCTCATGTACGCCAAGGCTTGCAACGGAACATTTTAGGCAACATTGCAGTATTTGAACTTATATTCAGGAAATCAGACAAATATAAAAATAAGTCTGTCTAGTCAAGGGTTTTCTTTTACTATCATCAATTATCTCTCTTCAATTTAAAATTTAAATATATCATCAGCCTTATCGTGTTATGTAATTATTAAGTAAACGGTCAAAGTCACTATACATGTGCAGCCATAACCAAAGAAAGGGAGATAAAAATGACACATCTTACCTTAAATTTCCCCAAAACGCGTAATAATATATGAATCCAGAAGGTGACCTGTTTCAACGACACACATCCCTGTTTGCTACATGCCGTAAAAGTAATCAACTAATTTGTGTCTGCCCTGTGATTTCATAAAAAAATTTAAATAGCTATATTTTGTATTTTAAAAAAATTAGCAGATATAAATATTTAAATATTCATCGCGTTTTTCTCTTAAACTTCACGCACAGCTAGATCAGCTTACATGTTTAATCAATAGAAGATCTCAAATGGGTAACAATTTAATATTGAATTTATGAACTCGTTAAATAATGTCCAACTTTAGCGAGCTTTCGCTGGTAAAAGCTGAACATTACTTAACAAGTTTCAAAAATTTGATATTAAATCAGTACTCATTTGAGATCCTTTGTATCGTAAAGTTTTATTTCTAGTAGAAAATAGAAAGAAGAACGAATAATTTAGTTCGTTCTGACGGACGCTGTTTCATTTGTTGTGCGTAATGAAGAATCCCCAAAAAGATCAAACAGTAAAAGAATATTATACATTTTTTCTAGCTATAAAACAAAGATTAAGCTTCCATACAAATAAATAAACATTTTACAAAAGACAAACATTTGCGAACACAACATGTCCAATGCGTGTGATGTTACATTGTCTGATACGGTACACTGTAACTTTCTGACATAGCCTATATCACAACTAATTTTTACATTGTTGTGATAGCGTTGTGAGAAAAAGATTACTAGATGCAGAAATACACATATTTACTGTAATGTATTTGTGACCAGATATTTCAAGTACATGTATTGTGTTTGGAACATTAGATTGTACATTAGACTAAACAAATCTCTTTTTGAGTCCGACCTGCATAACATATTCATCGGTTAAATATACCGTGGTTGGATAAAGTTCTGTCAGTTCAGGAGACTGGTTTATGACTACATTCTTCTGTGAACAAAGGTGAGTTTATTTACTTCAGTAAGATCACATTTAAACCAAGCTTGTATATAAGGTGGATTCCATGCTACAGATACACCACTCATGCATACCTACCCACGTCCTCGTTATCACCTAAGCAATGCCGGTAGATTAACTTGATGTTATTGTTATTGTTCTTGTCTTTGGGGTTTTGCCATTTTAAAGGACATAACACACCTATGTGAGGGTGAATTGGCAATATTGAAACAGACGATGCCATTTTCCCATCCCCTTTCGCAAGCTAAATAAAAAACTGGCGGCTAAAACTGTTCAATGGAAACATAAATTTCAAAAGGCGGGGATAAAAAAGTTTTCCCACGATCACAACCAATCATTAACTAGAATATTGCGTGACAATTTCAAGGGCTTATTGCGACCAATCAGAATCACTTACAGTGGTCACATGTACAATATCAATAATATTAAACTACGCAAACTATAGGCAGTGTACCGACTATGTGATAAATGATCACTATTTATCGTAAACATATTTAAATCTAACAGGCAATAGTTAAACGAAATGCGACGGGTTGCTGGGTCCAAAAACAAACGTGCTATGTTCCCATTGAAATCTCATTTTACATCTATTCAACGTAAAAGACCATATATTCACGACCCTCTCTATACCTGGTTTTTCTTATATTCCATGAGCATGGTACAAATTACCAATATCTGTGTGTTGTGTTTGACAGAAAAATAAATTAATTACCATCACCGTTGTATAAAAGCAAAAGATATTATTATTATTATTATTATTATTATTATTATTATTATTATTATTATTATTATTATTATTATTATTATTATTATTATTATTCCCTGTTTTATATTTTTAACAACTGTCTCTGATTTGAGGAGAAGACCTTTTTCATGAAAAAAATGCTCCTTGATTTATTACAGTCTTGTTGTGTTTAGACTGAATGATATTTAAGTAGACACTGGAAATATTATTTGCCAAAGAAATTGAGACTAAAGATTTAGAAGTCCACCAATGTGACTTTGGTTCTCAGAAAGACACTGTTTGCTTATTTTTGAACAATTGGCGGTTTCAACTATTTAATCAACAGTATTACAGTATGGTGACATTATTGATATAACACAAAGGTTACTTTACATCAATAGTAATACAGTATGGTGATACTATTGATGTAACACATGGGTTACTTTACAGCAATGACCTGCCATAGCAGCATTAAAATATTCAACGTAAATGTGCCGTTTTGCTCACTATAGTGCCCAACACACACACGCACACACACACACACACACACACACACATATATATATATATATATATATATATATATATATATATATATATATATATATATATATATATATATATATATATATATATATATATATATCGACCTTTGTTCTCATAATGAAACTTGATACAATCTGCTGTATCCAACCCTGACTACAACCAATTCAAAGGCAGACATTATTTAGTATCATGTCAAATTCTAGTGTATTAATTGAGTACAGCCAAAATGAAAAAAATTAAAACTTATAGATTTGTAAAATGGTGAGGGTACTTAATTTTACACGAAAAAATATCCCGGCTTACACAATTTAGTGATTCGACCAAGTGGAGTATTCTAACTCAATTCAATTTCATTGGGCAAGACGTAAATAGCCTTTGTTTCGTGCATGACGTCTTACGGACACAGGTTTATTGGTCTCATAACATGTTTACGCACTTTGACGTTTATTTTGTTTTGCAAGTCAAGTTTTGTAATTAACAGATACCTGTGCAAGTCCTGTTATAGGCGTTTTCAGGCATTATAAATTAATTAGACATGAGTATCTGCTATAAATAGGTGTTTCCTTCAAATTATTTTTGGACAGATCCGTCAGTCATTTCTTACCCCTCCCCAATCACATATAAATGATCCTTGTCATATTAAAGTGTTCACCAAATACATAACTCAGATACGCTAATGAGTTTTGCGTTACCTCACCTTTCCTTGAACAAGCAAGCTGATAACAAAATATTAATTTGGTCAAAAGAACCCCTCCCTGATTTATGTCTTAAAACAAAACAAATATGTTTTAAACTTGTCAACCTTTCAAGTTATCGTTGCGTTACCTACATGAAACAATTGTTATAAAGAGACATCTAATAGGTGTATATCCACAAAAAAGATTTCCCGGTTTCTTCCTCCACCAATAATACTGGCTGCCATGAATAGCCTATCGTGTGCTGAAAAATGGCGTTAAGCCTAACAATAACAAAAAGAATGTAAAAGACTGTGAAAAAAGAAATAAACAAAAAATTGATTCAAATCCATTATATTCCAAATTTCAGGCACAATGAACTGCAAAATTGTTGGGTTGTTTCTTCTTCTTTTTTGGCACTTTCAGTCAAGCCCTTAAATGTAGAAACTATGTCTAGTATTCAATTTATATATGTACAATGGCTGGCCTCAGGCTCAGGCACTTTCATGTGGAAATAATCGTCTCACATTACAATAAACAAATTATGTCTTCTAAACCGATGTCAGTCTGTGTGAGATTTCAGATGTTGCTTGTTTTGTTTGTTGCTTGGTAGATTGGTGGACTATTTAATAGAGAGGCAATTTGAGTTATGTACCTTGAATAACAACACGCCCCAGCAGCTAATCTGACTAGTCCGGGGAGAAATCGAAATTACTACTGCTTGGTTGAGTCAGGAACTTTTACAACTGTGTCACTAACGGGATTTCGTTGTCACAATGTTCTTTTTATCATTATATTTCAAGCCATTTTCCGGCGATAGCTCAACCATGTTAACTCTACAAATGTAAATTAACTCTTATGTTTGTTCTCCCATGAAATATTTAGATTCAAGACGCGTGCTTATAAATAAATATCTGATCATTAATTATACCTCACTCGATACACTAACATTCTAAACTGAAAAACGTCTCTGCAACACAAATTAGAAATTACGTATCACGTTTATATATTTTAAAAGTTTGATTTGGAAGCACGTCTCACTGAGTGCAATAATAATTTTATTTGGAACTTCGTCTCACTCTATACAATAGTAATTTTATTTGGAACTTTGTCTCACTCTATACAATAATAATTTTATTTGGAACTTCGTCTCAGTCTATACAATAATAATTTTATTTGGAACTTTGTCTCACTCTATACAATAATAATTTTATTTGGAACTTGGTCTCACGCTATACAAGAGTAATTTTATTTGGAACTTGGTCTCACGCTATACAAGAGTAATTTTATTTGGAACTTGGTCTCACGCTATACAATAATAATTTTATTTGTAACTTGGTCTCACGCTATACAAGATTAATTTTATTTGGAACTTGGTCTCACGCTATACAATAATAATTTTATTTGGAACTTTGTGTCTCACGCTATACAATAGTAATTTTATTTGGAACTTTGTCTCACGCTATACAATAGTAATTTTATTTGGAACTTTGTGTCTCACGCTATACAATAGTAATTTTATTTGGAACTTTGTCTCACGCTATACAATAGTAATTTTATTTGGAACTTCGTCTCTCGCTATATATTTTAAAAGTTTGATTCGGAACGACGCTTCACTCTATACAATAATTATGTTATTTGGAACATCGTCTCACGCTATATATTAAAACTTTTGGGAACTATTTGTCATGTGATCACTCGCCACTATACCATTGGGGATCAGTTTTGCGTATTAAAAATACAGTATTAACATTTTGAATGTTAAAGTATTTTACACCAGTCCTTTGTTAACGTAGCTGGTCATGATATTTGTAGGTAAGCAACTCAAGAAGATTTAATTGACGGATAACGTTACCGCATAAATACGTCTGCTGTAGTCCCTTTGATAATATTTAAGCATAAATTATTCTCCGTGAAAGACGTGTGCTTAGTAGCACGCATATATGAAACAGACTATAAATTTAGCCTATTTTGTGGCGTAATTAAGGAAATTAGTTACCGATAGGGCCAGGGAGAGGATTTGTGGGCTATAGGGAAATTTCTCCAGTAGGTCAATATGAATTTTTCTTTTTAAATCTACTTGTCGGAGGTAGGCCCCCTGTTAGTTGTAGGCAAACAGGAATTTCGTTTCAGATGTCCAACCCTGAACGCACCCAGGTTACTAAAATAATTTACCAGATATATACAAACGCAATATTCCAGAAGTGTTAGTGGAAATGTCACCCATATCCTTAGTTCAGAAATATAAAATTTGGTACTATGCTTTTGCATATCAGATGTTTCGTACTTGATTACTTAATATAAGACAGTGTTTGTGTGTATGTGTGTGTGTGTGTGAGAGAGAGAGAGAGAGAGGAATTTTATTTCTTCTAAATAATCTTACACACCCCTTTTATCGAAATTAAATAGTCGGTCCATTATATGTGAACTGAAAATTTAATTAAGTCACCTTCAGTCAGCTTTGTTTATCATCAATACGGGTTGGTTCAATGAAAAGTGATACTTTATGCAAATATAAAAATGTTTACATTAAAGTTCGAATTAAAAAAAAATATTTCACTGTTCCAACGAAACTATGCTAAATATCGCTTTAATCTGGATATTGCAAGTTAGCAGACATAGTGTCAAGGTATGTGAAACTATGGTAAATAACCGACCGTAAAAAAAATTATTTTGTAATGACTCGGCATTCCGCATAAGATGCCTATTGAATTACCTCCCTTATTATGCTGTAATACTAACACATTAATCTGCAAAACGACAGAAGTAAAATTGCAATAATAATAATTTAAAGGAATCTATAATAATTTATAATAATAATGTAAAGTAATCTTTAATAATAATCTAAAAGAATCTCTAATAATTTCTAATAATGATCTATTCATTTCTAATTATAATTTAAAGTAATTTTTAACAATCTCTAATAATGACCTAAAGAAATCTCTAATAATGCCTAGTAATAACCTAAAGTAATCTTTAATAATATTTAATAATGATCTAAAGTAATCGCTAATAATTACGAATAATAATCTAATCTCTATGAACCTCTAATAATAATCTTAAGTAAATACAAAATTTCATAAAGTTCAAAAACTTAGCGAATCTGATGTGAATGGCTGGTTTTCGCAACAACAACAACAACAAACATTTATAGATAGGTTATGAATGAATATATTAAGAAAAAACTATAAGAGAAAGTTTTCAAATCGCTAAATTGCTGATTTCTGTATATTTGCGAAGATTTAAAAATGCAAAATATTTTGATTTAATGAGCTTTCCCTGTACATTTTTTTTTTACCTAACTCCAAACGGATATCTTGGGATGGTATTGTTCTTTTGTGTCAAACAGTTTGTACTTGATTTTATTTAAAAGACAATACTGATCGAATCATGGGCATTTTTACTGTTTGGTTTGCTGTTCATAATGTTCTTTTGAATTTTATCTAAATCTTTAGTCACATTGCGCATAAAAATCAACAGTTATACTCCACATGGCTGCTAAATTCGCTGACCAACTGACGATGTAGTTCTATGTTTGTTGCTTTCCCCCAACTGATGCAGAAGAACACTTCAGCTTTGCCTTGTTTCCTAGAAGTTCCGTTTTCAACAATCTCTTTGCAAATGGACTGATTCTCAGCGTGTAAGCAGTTTTCTTTCCACGTCCATATTCCATGGGCAACGTCTATATCCCCATTAATCACTGTCACTCGTACATTTCCTATTTAGGCCATATTCCATGGGCAACGTCTATATCCCCATTAATCACTGTCACTCGTACTGTCCTCTTTAGGCCATATTTCATGGGCAACGTCTATATCTTCATTAATCACTGTCACTCGTACTTTCCTCTTTAGGCCATATTCCATGGGCAACGTCTATAACCCCATTAATCACTGTCACTCATACTTTCCTCTTTAGGCCATATTCCATGGGCAACGTCTATATCCCCATTAATCACTGTCACTCGTACTTTCCTCTTTAGGCAATATTCCATGGGCAACGTCTATATCCCCATTAATCACTCTCGCTCGTACTTTCCTCTTTAGTCCATATTCCATGGGCAACGTCTATATCCCCATTAATCACTGTCACTCGTACTTTCCTCTTTAGGCAATATTTCATGGGCAACGTCTATATCCCCATTAATCACTGTCACTCGTACTTTCCTCTTTAGGCCATATTCCATGGGCAACGTCTATATCCCCATTAATCACTGTCACTCGTACTTTCCTCTTTAGGCCATATTCCATGGGCAACGTCTATAACCCCATTAATCACTGTCACTCGTACTTTCCTCTTTAGGCCATATTCCATGGGCAACGTCTATATCCCCATTAATCACTGTCACTCGTACTTTCCTCTTTAGGCCATATTCCATGGGCAACGTCTATATCCCCATTAATCACTGTCACTCGTACTTTTCTCTTTAGTCCATATTCCATGGGCAACGTCTATATCCCCATTAATCATTGTCACTCGTACTTTCCTCTTTAGTCCATATTCCATGGGCAACGTCTATATCCCCATTAATCACTGTCACTCGTACTTTCCTCTTTAGGCCGTATTCCATGGGCAACGTCTATATCTTCATTAATCACTGTCACTCGTACTTTCCTCTTTAGGCCATATTCCATGGGCAACGTCTATATCCCCATTAATCACTGTCACTCGTACTTTCCTCTTTAGGCCATATTCCATGGGTAACGTCTATATCCCAATTAATCAATGTCACTCGTACTTTCCTCTTTAGGTTGTTTCTGACTATTTCTACTCTTTTTTTTCAAAAACATAATTTTCATTATGGTTCACTCCGCATATCAAAACATCATTAGTGCTGGATCAACCTCTTTCAATGTTTTTTTTTTAATATCCTCGTTTGTTTGTTGTTCTTGTATCTTCTTCGAGTTTTCTTTGTTTTGATTTTCCAGCATTTTGTATTGTTTCCTCATCATGTCCTTTGCAACTATGTTCAAATAATGATCTCCTCAGCTGGTTTACTTTTTCATTGTTCATTTTATAAAACGATTCTTTAATGGAAATTTCTTCTTGATTTCTTTCACTGGCCGTTTAGATTCTTCCTGGATAAAGTTACTATCTAGTTCTCCAGCCAGATAATGTACTTCATAACCGAATCTAATCGGACATAATAAAACTTCCGATCTTTATTCTCGTGTATTTTTTATGTACTAATTCAGATTGTAGCCAATTTATTCAAGATCTCGCTGTCTTCATTTTCTTCAAACTACCTTCCTTGGATATTATATTGATTGCAATCATGACTATGTTAACCAAAATAACAGTTACATGTAATCGTCTCGAATGATTATCTATGTTAGGGTTTACATCTAAAGGCCTTTTACAAAAATAAAATCCTAACATCGTGTGTGTGTGTGTGTGTGTGTGTGTGTGTGTGAGAGAGAGAGAGAGAGAGAGAGAGAGAGAGAGAGAGAGGTGTCACAGAGAGAGAGAGAGAGAGAGAGAGAGAGAGAGAGAGAGAGAGAGAGAGAGAGAGAGAGAGAGAAAGAGAGAGAGAGGGGGAGGGAGGGAGGGTATATTCTCTGCAACAGAAAGATGCTTTCTCCACACTAAAAACGATTTGGTCTCTCCAAGATAGATTTTGAATATAAATAAAAATATAACGATAATAACTGTTACACTCAAGCGTATAAAAAAATTAGCTTTGAATCCGGAAAACTCTCAAGAACATAGGGTCATATCTATGAAACAAACATAAAGTATATATACATTTATGGAATCAATTTGAATACTACTGTTACCATTGGCATATTCTCGCAAAACAATTAAACATTTGGTACAATATATGAAATATTACGTAAGTATATTTTGGCGAATTCAACAGCTTTTAGAGGATTGAGATAAATATATAAATTGCTTAATATTAAAGCAGATATATGATGTTCAATAGATGATATGCATTTGCTTGCAGGTTTTGTATAAGATTCAAATGTAGCCAAAGTTATTTGTGCTACGAACGAATGGAACTCTTAATAGTTTAAGCAACGACAACATATCCTGTAATGTTTAAGAAATTATGCTGATTTGCAGGTTACATTAAATGATAGTAACGTTCAAATAAACAGCATCGACCCTATAAAGAAACGTGGACAAAAGTGGGCATAATGAAGAATAAACAGATGGTACATGCTCAGTGCTAAATATTTGATAAAAGCAAAAATGATTTAAGAAAAGTCGAATTCGATGAAAAACAGAAAATTTGATTAAGCATATTCAAGTTAGATTTAAAAAATGTTAAGACCTTTACTATGTTGTAAAGGATTGCTAATTACTGGAAACAGAACAGTTTCAAATGTTGTCAAGTTGGCATGAGGATAATGCCTTAAAGTTGCCAAGCATTCGGAACTCTCTGGATGTTTTCATAACGTTTTTAATGCCTTACATTGAAGACTGTGTAACCTCACGTAAGGTTGGACTGTGTAGAGAAGGACAAATAACAGTATTTCAGACATCATAACTAACACTCAGATTGTCTTGATACTTGCACAAATAGAATCAAAGTCTACGAACACAATTTTAAATTAAAGATGCACTGAAATTTAACAATGGTTAACTGAACAAGTTTTATGCGTGTTAAAATTGAAGCAGTAAACGATTCCCATAACTATCATTGGATGATCCGCGGCAGACAATGTTAATATGCAAGTATTATAACTCATACAACGTAGGACGCGAATAATTGTGGCAGTGATATACGTTTACTCTATTTAATCATAAAGGCGAGAATGTACAAACAAAGAAAATGAGAATATATGAATGATGCTTTCAAAGAATTCTTCAGACTGAAAAACTTTGAAAATATACATTTTGATTAATAATGTGAGTTTGCTGATAAATATAAAATATCTAATACTTTTCAATTTACTCATAAAAGCATATTCAGTGTAAAGGTTTACCAGATCCTTAAACCTTCAGGGTGGAATTATCCGACGCACAACTGCGCGAAACAAAACATAATATAGCACTCATAGATCAATATGCGTGACTCCAGTTGATGAGCTCCAACAGACGTTTTGCAGTTGTTTTTTTTAAAGAAACTTTTCATGTGAAGTCAAATAAAATGTACCATAATAAATGTGGCCAGATACTTCAGCACCAGGATACGTTGCGTCTGCAAAGCATCTGAGTGGAACACTCTTAACTCTGTTATCGGCTATTGCAAATGCTTTTTTGGCCTCTACTAACAATTTTTTATCGTGCTCAGAAGCATCATCAAGAAAAATGCTATCGTATTAGTAATAGTCTTTGTATTAATATTATACTAAGCTTCTACAAGTGAGTCAACATGCGCCTAACTGTATTATTAAGTCACGATGCTCTTTTCTTCATTATATTTCATACCATTTTCATGCAACATCTCAAACAGGTTAGGTCGACACATGTAATATGAACTCTGTTTGCTCGTTGCTCTTGCGTGAAAACACCTTATAAGGCGAGATGCATATTTATACATTATTTGTATGACCTGGGCCTCACGTTATACATTAACATTCTTAACTGGAACCATGTCTAACGATATACATTAACATTTTTAACTGGAACCATGTCTAACGCTATAAATTAACATTTTAAACGAATCATGTCAAACGCTATATATTAACATTTTAACTGGAACCATGTCTAACGTTATACATCAACATTTTTAACAGGAAACATGTCTAATGCTATACATTAACATCTATATAGCTGGAAATATGTCTAACGCTATACATTAACATTTCTAACTGGAAACATGTCTCATGCTATGCATTAATATATTAAACTTCAATCACATCTCACGCTATATATTTACACTCAGATCCGAAACCACTTTTCATGCTGAATATTAAACTCTGATTTAGGACTGTGTCAGACTGTACATTAACACTTTGATTTGGAACAATGTTTCACACTATATATGAACACATTGATCTAGAAAGCTATATATTAATACTTTGATCTGACGCACACTATACATTAACGCTATTCTCCCTGGTCTATTAGCCCTGCTCGAGCAACAACAATGTACTCTTTAAGAACCATCAATAGAGTAATACTCATCCTGTTCTAAATGTGTTTACTTCACTAGAAATGAGCACATACCCTCCTCTTACAGTGTCGATTAAATAGCATGTATTTTGAACGAAATCGACAATTAGGTCTTTTAGCTTAGATTACGTACTAAACCACCATACATATAGTTTTCGCTAGTCCTTTGTTAACAGTTTAGCAATAATATTTGGAGGCAAATAACTCAGAGATTTCACTGACATGCAACATTACAGCACTAGATAAGTCTTATGCACTATCACAAATAAATAAATAGAAAATGTCACTTGAGCTTTATGAGCGATGTGTGCTTTGCTACACGGTACATATGAGATATTAGAGATATTTAGACCTCTTTGCGGCTTCATAAGGTTATGTACTCACCAAACCAATTGACCAGGCATTTATGGCACACGTCCAAAACTACCGCTACATCAAATTCCGTAACGTGACTTTGTATGTCAGCTGCGTCGTACTTAGTTACTTAATTTAAGACACAGTTATAATGTACTTAATTACTTAGTGCAAAGATATAGTTGTGTCATACTTAATTACTTAATATAAGACAGTTGTATCGTACTATATTACTTTAGACACATTTGTAAGTCACAGTTGTATTTTACTTAATAACTTATGTAAGACACTTTTGTATTATATTTAATTTCTTAATGTAAGTTGCAGTTGTATCAAACAAGACACAATAGCATTGTTATAAATTACATAATGTAGGACACTGTTGTATTGTACTTAGTTACTTAATGTCTGACAGTTGTGTCATACTTAATTATCTAATGTAAGACACTGTTGAACGGTACTAAATTACTTGATGTAAGATAAAGTTGTCTTGTACTTAGTTACCTAATATAAGCCAAAATTGTGTCCTACTTAATTACCTTATGTAAGACAATTATCTCTTACAATACAGATTTGTATCGTAATAAATTATTTAATGTAAGACTCTTGTATTGTACGTAATTACTTAATGTCCAACAGTTTGCGTCATACTTAATTACTTAATGTAAGACACCGCTGATTCGTCCTAAATTAACAAAACTTAAGACACAACTAATTTAATCATATCTTTCTACAGAATTGGAAAAAATGTTAAACCACAATGCTTTCAAGTATTAGCTGAGAGGGCATGCTGTTTCGACAACAGTTTCACCTGAGCTTTCATTCCAAATTGCCTGGCATTTATTGTCAATTATATATTGAAATCATCAATGCAAGATATCATGGGACCTAAGCTCAAATCCCCCTGAGCATCGCACAGCTGCATTTTTCGAGCATTTCGTGCTTACAACATAAAATATATTTTACATGCTTCAGTGCCTTATCGATTAGAAAGTTATTACGACCAAATTTACATAGCATATGTTTTAATATAATACACAGTAATCATCAAAACTAAACGCCTTTGTGTGTCGTTCAAAACGTCTTGTACTTTATCACATGTTTGTCTATCATCAGCGATATGGCACTAAAGTCATGTCCGAAACCGTGTAAAACAATTCCAATCATCGTGCATATATTCCAAACAAACAAACCAATGGAATTCAAATAAATAAATAAATAAAGAGTCGTAATGACTCATATAATTTTCATTTTGTTAGGTCTACATAACACTAAAAGTATAATCCTCTAAGTAGGACCAAAAAACGGACCATCGAATTTTATATGAAGTCCATAGGATGATCACTTCACTATTGCTCCTGGCGTATTCTAATCTTTTTGTGAAAATTCTTGTCAAAGGAAATAAAATTGCGAATATGAACATTACTAAAATAGGGTAAAAAGAGTATAATAACCTGATGGCGCTCTTGATTTTTATTCACAAGGATCCATCGGTATTTATTTATCTTCTGGAATATCGTTTAACATTCTAACAAATAGTTTGCCTTCAGGAAATTTGGAACAAACATAGTAATAATAGAGGGGGTAGTCTGAGATAATAACGATAGTAAATTATAGTAAGTAGTTTCGCTCTGAGGATAATTCGTGACGAAAATAGAACCTATAAGGTTTTTTAAATATTAAAACGGAACAATACCACACTATAAAATAATGTCATAAAAGAAATATCACTCAGATGTCGGCCCCACGGCTTAAGGTTCATTCTAGCTGACGTGATTTTATTAAAAGACTGAAAGTCATTGTAGCTTTGAGTAATCTTGAAGGGATAGATAGCAGTACAGTACAATGCATCAATAATGATCTTGATTAGCCAAAAAAATGGAGAGGATTCGCATGAAAAGCCTGCAGCATTCAATTCACTAATCTAATGTCTATTCACGGTGACATCAACAATTAACAGTTAACCTGTTGGTGGTATCCTACCCAAGCACTATACAGTATATGGTGATTCATATGAAACGTATACCACTGTATAAACCCTCTCTGCACTGGTCAGAAATGGCCTTATAAGTAGACTTGGATATATCAATGTACTGAATGGATGCATAAACACAAATAATTAACCTTGTTAGTATAACATATAAAGAAAGTCAAAGTGACCTTTTTTTGTTGTGAAGGTGTAGTAGTAACACAGATGCATTCAGCTATCAAGTTTTGTGCATGGAGCATGATCGACACCCATTATATCAGCTTTACCACAACATTTCAGCATGAAACACACTTTACATTGACATACTTTTTGAACAAATATTCTAGCATTTATCATAAGGCATCCACGACCAAATGTCGTGATTCTATTTAGGATCGTATGCATTTAACATAAAAATCGCATGTATTTAACATAACAATCGAATGCATTTAACATAAAAATCTTATGTATTTATCATAAAAATCACCCATGGTTGTGCGTTAGATGTAAAAATTTGTATCGAAGCCAATAAATGATGAATTATTAGTCGATATAAGCTTCTTTTGTTATATGTTGAAGTAAGGAGCTGTTAAACACCCAAGAAAGAAGTTTTAATACAAAATTTTAAGAACGTCATTGAACCATGAAATCTATACCACAAGGACGTCTATTGCAAACAATAGCAGTACTTGTCATGATGATAAGGCTCACCAGATCACGTGTTAGGAAAGTATGCAAATAACGTTAAAAAGCACCCCTAGTCATGGACTAAATGAAACACTTAACTGAATGATGAACAATAAGTTGTGATAAACTTCTTGTAAGTGTATGGCAGTACAAGAAGCTGCAATAAAAATAATACAGGTACAGTATGTACGCTGTATCAATGATAATGTATAATGTTTTTCTTTAAAAGGAAACGAAGCTTGGCGAGTTTCCTTGTTATGAAAAGTGTTATATATATATATATATATATATATATATATATATATATATATATATATATATATATATATATATATATATATCACTTTCACAATTGCCTATTGAAAAGTATAGGTTGGCTATTATCTTTTTTTAATTTTTTAATCATATTTATTAAATACATACAAGACACACTTATGATTTAAACATGAAAGATGGTCACAGTGAAGAAAGTATCGCACTACAAACACTGACGCTCAGCCATTGAAGCACCAGCGCATGGAAATATGGAAATAAGTGTGGTGCAGAAACTAAGCGAAATAACGAATCACTTTGAAATAATTACAACATTCAATATATGTACAGTTGATCTAAGTTAGTTTTTCTGCTTTAATTAACAATACCACCGATCATAAAACTCTCTCTCTCTCTCTCTCTCTCTCTCTCTCTCTCTCTCTCTCTCTCTCTCTCTCTCTCTCTCTCTCTCTCTCTCTCTCTCTCTCTCTCTCTCTCTCTCTCTCTCTCTCTCTCTCGTCAGTTTGACTTAACTATTACCATCATTCATAGGCCCAAAGACATCATTGTATGACACAAGCGAAACACCTCCACGTTCTCTTTTTCGTACATCTTAGCCCGTGTCTTCCTTCGATGGTCCAGAGAGAGAGAGAGAGAGAGAGAGAGAGAGAGAGAGAGAGAGAGAGAGAGAGAGAGAGAGAGAGAGAGAGAGAGAGAGAGAGAGAGAGAGAGAGAGAGAGAGAGAGAGAGAGAGAGAGAGAGAGAGAGAGAGAGAGAGAGAGAGAGAGAGAGAGAGAGAGAGAGAGAGACTGTCGTTGGATATTTTCATATTTAATTAATACTAATAGCTTTTTAGGTCATTATATTAAGGATAAAAATGGAAAACAATAAAGCATTAAATTGATTACATTATGCGTGCATTGCAACCAAGAAATTTACCGTGTATTGTCGACAGTCTTTTTAACTTTATATGATTGATTATATTTAACATTTTAGATCATTTCCAAGGAAAGTGTGCACATACTCTTACGACGAACCATATTCGTGTCGGTTACTTGCTGTAAGTTCAGTTTCCAGGTTTTCATTGTGCCTAAATTCATTTCGTCTCTCGCTGCAGATTTCTCCGTGTTTTGTACTTTATTTATGAGATGGAGTGAGGAATGGAAACCTCTTAATGCTGAGCGCCAAATGAGGCAGCTGTTAGTACCATTGTTATGTCTTTGGTCGGGATTCTAACCTACAATCTGCCGGATCCGAGGCGGACGCTCCAACCACTAAGGCCACTGGAGCAGTAATGGATCCGTTAGTCTACGCAGTCCCACCCTAAAGGAGTGTGTGATCTGGACCTCTTTCAAATCTGTTGCCAAGGATATAATCGCTCTCTCTCTCTCTCTCTCTCTCTCTCTCTCTCTCTCTCTCTCTCTCTCTCTCTCTCTCTCTCTCTCTCTCTCTCTCTCTCTCTCTCTCTCTCTCTCTCTCTCTCTCTCTCTCTCTCTCTCTCTCTCTCTTTCTCTCTCTCTCTTCCTGTATATATATATATATATATATATATATATATATATATATATATATATATATATATATATACACCCTGTGACAGGTGTATTGGTTTTCTTTTCATCTAAAAGACGTATTACGAATGTCTTTTCTGAAAACAAATAAAAGAAATGAGTCAAAAGCAGAATTTTTTTAAAATTTAACAAATATTTTATTTCTTTTGAACATAATGTGTATGTGTCAAAAATGAGATTAGGTATTGTGAAATATCCCAATTATTCCTAGATTTTCATAAATAAAGGTCTGAAAAATCTTAAGTGGAAATTCAAATTAAATCCAATGCTGAATGTGTTGATGTGCCTGTGGTTGCCCGTGTAGTGGCGATGTGCCAATAGCCTTTTCTTGGATCACAATAATATAATCCAAAAATATATCCTTATTTGAAATTTCACTATTAATTCAAGTGCACATTTTCAATAATGTTTGTAATTAGCACTTTCTATTTCTAGTGAATGAATAATTTGCATCAATAATATTCTCACCCAATGAACTACAATAATAAAATTGATTGTACCAAATTTGAAAACACGAATAAAATATTTCTAAACAAACAAGATTTAGTAGTCCTCTCCTTGAACTCATATCGCACTAAACATAAACATGAAGTACTAAAACAAGGAAAGAAACAACAATTTGCGACCATAATTTGTTCGTTTAGTTCCACGTGATGACAGAAAATTAAATCAGTTGTTTTAAATTCTCTACGCCTTGATTTATGGAGAGTAATAAATCTCTGAAGGACGATCTTGATAGACCAGGACACCGTAACTTTGATATTTTTATTTACTAACCATATTGAGACTTAACGTAATTGATGACCTTATTCTGTCAAAAATCATAAAACGCCTCGGTGATAAAAACCGGTGTAAGGTTTTATTTTCAACATACAGATTTTAGATGCAAAGCAGAATCTTTGGGTTCAGGTAAGGTATTTTATATTCTCTTCAGTTTATAATCGTATCTATTGAAAACAAAATTTTACCAAACAAAGAACAAGATTTAAAGATGATTTTGAGACAGATAATTACAATTAATAGGCCATATACAGGCATACACAGCCTCACATATAATCATGTTTAATTAATTATTATTTCTTTTTTTTCCATTTATATATTTCTTTTTTTTTAAACCCGAGACTCTCAAAGAAAAATAATATTATGTTGCTCTTTTTTTAATGTATAGCATGAGACATGTTTCCAGTTAAAAATATTTATGTTGTACCTGACACACGTCAGATGATTTTAACATACTGGTCCAAGAGATGCCATAAAGCACCAGGAGCAAGCTCAAATAAAAAAATATTTTTTTGACGTATCATATCGTGGCTCTGTTCTCATACACAAATTTGTACACAATTTATTTTTTTGTTGACATATGTGGAAATTAACACAAGCAAGTATTAGCAATTTTTAAAAATTTTAGTTGAGATAGGCAAATATGGCATTTCTCGAAAAAAAATTCGTAAAATATTCTTATTGTAAAGCCTTAGACAGACTATTCTTCCTGTTTTGGGTGGAAAAGTTAATATTATTTTTAAGGGTAGATACTATAAAACATTTTAGCACAAACATTTATAAACTTAGAAAAAATAGTTGATCTAAAAATACCATGAAATAAAAGGGATGAGCATTTGAAAAATTTACAATTGCAATCGATGTGTATACGGACTAGCCATTTTATGCTAAATTCGGTCCTATTTTTAAAAACTCTGTAGTGGTCAACATGAGGTAACCAATTCTAATTTTTACAGAATATACAGGCATGTGTGAATACTTATTGGAATATCGTTTTGGGTGCCACATTTGGACCATGTGAATAAATATAAGTTGATCTGAGTTCATTGGAAGCTTTCATCTCTATGATGATCAAGCGTTATCCGTATCCACACTAACGTTTCCGCTAAATTGTTATGACGTAAAACGAATATAGTCCTATGAGACAGTTTTATCCATGAAGAATTTGTTATCCTGGCATATTTAAGGATTGTATGGATTGTATTTGTTGCATCGTGCACGTTTATGTTTTCAATATATAAATTTCTATTAAGAATTGATTGTATGACCAAAATATAACATCGATTAAGTATGTCAACAAAGTTTGGAGGGGGACTTTAATTGTACAATAATTAGGTTTGAGTATATCAAAGTTTGCACTGGTGTCTGTACTGAAAAAAATCATCTAAGAGAGTAATTTTGGAGATGAATAACTATTAAGTTGCATTTATCTTGACTCAAATAAAAAGATGTATTTAATTTATCATTTCATTTAAGACAGACGCATTGCAATAAATAAATGTCAGGCTTTCCTATTATGTGCCGTCCTTGAAATGTATCTGAGTGATGTAATCTGGTTGCGAGTTATAATGGAAAATATATATATATATATATATATATATATATATATATATATATATATATATATATATATATATATATATATATATATATATATATATATATATATATATATATATATATATATATATATATATAAATGGAATGATTTCCTTGATTGCTTGCCAGATATGAAAACTAGAGCAATGTCTCAATAGAATAACTGTATACAAAGAAGTAGCTGAAACAAAACAAATTATTGCTGTATTATAGTTACACGTTGACTGAATATGACAAAAAACAAAACAAGAATCATGGGGTTGTTCTGTTGTTAACGTCTTTTTTCAGTAGGCGGTAGGCTAAAATGGCGACTAAGGATTTCGGTAGAAACTGGAAATCTCCCGAGAAGATCCACCTAACTACGGTAGGCTACTGACAAACTTTCTCAAATATCCACGTTGGACTAGCTTGAGACTCGAACCCAAGCAGACAGAGGTGAAATGTCGGTAATCTGTAAACGCGAACGCCTTTAGACCACTCGGCCACTAGTGACTATAAATTATAGTTATAAATAATATTTAACGTATTCGGTTGAGCGGAGAGATGTTTTATTGCACGGCGTACGTTTGAGTCCCATCCCTGCTTTTGTCTTTTTCGTTTTCTCACATACATTATTTCCTTATTAAACGTCATTGGCAGGGTGCTGCTGGAAGGTTGGTTGGAGTTGGTGGGGTTAAATGGCGGATTCTACCTTCTTACAAGGTGTCCGCTTTATTGGGTTATCGTGATCTAGAGGGAGATTGCGTTCGGTGTTGTTGCCCAAATCAAATGAATATTAATATAAAGTGTGAAACTTATAGGTGGAATAAATAGAGATATCAGAAGATATAAACACAAAGACACACACACACACACACACATATATATATATATATATATATATATATATATATATATATTTATGACACGAGCCCTCGTACACAGGAGGCAATAATTAAAACAGTTATGCAAACAACTGTGATAATTCATTACATTAGGAAGATACGCTTCTTTTTTTAAATAAATCGTTCACCAAATTTCAAACACAAATATACTGATATAAATAGCCGATCTGTTTTAAATGATAGAATTGGTTCATGTAAGAATTGAGTGAACAACCGAAGTCATTTCCTTGTACAACTTTGTAACTGTTTATTTCCGCTTCCTTCCAGCTGCAATGTGGCTGTTCTTCTTCGTCCTTTGTTTTTCTTCTCCAAACTCTCTATTGTCTCGAATCTTTCGGCCCTCGAACTTTGTGTGGGTAGGTGGATAGGTAAGTACGTAAATACGTAGATACTTGGATAAGTACGTAAATTTGTAGATATATGGATAAGTACTTACGTAAATACGTCAATGGCGATATTTCCTCTTTCAAAATAAACAGAAGCAACCTAAATATAATGTCAGATATCCTGCTTGGAATAGATCATTACTCCCTTTCTATTATGTCAGATATCGTCCTGTCGGAATTCAAACAGATTTCAAAGGTTATCTGGTCAAGTCAAACATGGCAGACCGTAGATAAACCTAGTTTCATAATATTCAAGTACATCCTAACGGCTATTTCAACACAGCTGACATTAACATCACACACGACATAACAGTTCCACAAATGAATGAATGAAATTTATTACATGGTTTGACTACTGTATTTCCAGCGAATACACACATTAAAGTCTTTAGCATACATAATATCTCACTTTAAGGGTTAACAACGTTATTTTCAGTCAATACGCACGCAAGTCTTTATTATACGTGAAATCGTCTAAGGTCGGTGCATTCATACGGATTCTAGTTACTCATAACAACTAAGGTAAGGCATAAAATTATCAAGACAACCAATTCAAACAATTCGTCAAGCTTATATAAAGAAGATCATTGATTCAGATAGATGAACTCAACACAGTTGTTCTCATATCGAGAAAATTTATCTACAAATTTAAACAAATAAATTTATGCGACTATAAGCAAATAAATCCAAGCAAATCGTTTAATTTGTATCAACAGATTACTTGAGATTTACGCAAATACCTTTTGCTTTCAAGCTTTGATCTCTTCTACTGCCAGAATTATATCCGTCAACTTTCCAGACCCTTGGATAATTTTTTAGGAGAGAATTTATTTTAAAATTCAAACTCAGAGTCTGATATTTTTTCTCCTGCAGAAAAACGTACACTAACTAAATGCTTGCGATGGGGCATATTAAAACCAAGGTATTTCGTGTGATAATCACGTCCCTTATTTAGCGTAACCAAAACATATCTACCGCCTTTTATAACTATGCGCCAAAATTGCGATCCGCTCGATCTCTAGATTTCCAAATAACTGATTCTGGAAAATCTCAACTCTGACATTTTCGATAAAAAGAACCTATTCCTTCCAGTCTGTATGAAACGATGGCCTAATTAAGAATCACTTCCTCTGAAGACACAGACATTAAAAATCCTTGTAGTATCGAGATTTAACACTCACCTGTTCCCATAAATCTAATGAATCGTTCACATGCCCAAATTAATGTGCGCTTTATAGAACGACAGAAATTTGCACCTTTTTAGTCATTATTTGTTAAAAATATCTCACGAGACATTCCCTAAGGTTTTTCTTTTATCCTCATTCAAAGAAAAATATCATCCTGCTCTTAACTCTTTTATAATGATGTTTTTCGTTCCTCCTTTAAAAGTGCGTGTGCATTGCTCATTGTGCACCTGTATCGCCTACAATTAAGTATGCAGATCAACTCGAAGAATATTTCATAACAATATGAGAACTGATTTTACTTCTAGCTCCCGGATCAGATAAGGATCGCAGGCGAATATTAATATTGTTCATCTCATGTTGGCATTCTCTCGTATAAATTTAAAGTTTCAATGAAAATGTTCAATTTAGTTTATATCATCAGTTCTTTCTATCATGTGTGTATGTTTTTATGTAATCACATTATTTTCTAACATTGCGTTTGTCCATAAATCACAGCTAATTAGCCAGCTCACTAATCCTCCAGTCTAATGCAAATTAATCTCCAATCTCAATATATGGATTCAGCCTAATGTGAAACATGCATTTTATTGAAGAATTGTGGAGACAACTGGATACAATACAAATAAGTTTCGATAATGTTGAGGAAACCTGTGCATCCCTCAGAGACTGTGTATTCAACAACATTCAAAAGGCTTGGTCCCACCACGCGTTAGCATCAAGATTGGTTTGATGATAATGATGCTGTCATATGTAGACTTATGAATGAAAACTATCGGCTACAGAAGCCCTGCTTAGAGCACAACACTTTATCATGTATGAAGGTAGCCTTCAATAACATCAAGAAGACTGTCCTATGCAAGCTCTGAGTCGCAGGACTTCTTACTAAATAATAATAATAATAATAATAATAATAATAATAATAATAATAATAATAATAATAATAATAATAATAATAATAATAATAATAATGTGGACTTAGTACAAAGCTTAATCGTCCGAATCCACTTTATAATATTAGATGACGCAAAAACAAATTCAACAACAAGGTTATATATATATATATATATATATATATATATATATATATATATATATATATATATATATATATATATATATATATATATATATACATACAAACACCATGAAATTACAACACAACAACATGCTGACAATAGTTAAGGAAATTAAAAAAGTAATATATCTTTAGGTACGTTATTATAGTCGAAATAGGAGCGTTTAAAGAGCACCCATGAATGAGATTACAGTGCCCTTCCATCTAAGTTCAACGTGCAATTCGTTCCATGTAGCTGGGCCCTAAAAGAATGTTGAATGTATGACATCGTTATAACGTCTGCAATAATGAGAATACGAGCGTCGGATGAGGATAGGTATATTGAATTGGAGCCATTAAACAACATGTAGAATAGTGAACAAATTTTGTTTTCTTGGTTCTGGTCCGCAAGGATAGCCAGCGCAGGTTAAATACCAGGATTATAAGGCTAGCAGGAATGACCTGAAGAACTTTTATGCCCTTGTAAGATAATCTACCTATCACTGTCATAAGAAACATCAAAAATACTGAGTGCTGTCATCTGAACCATTCCCAGTCACCAATGGAGTCAAGCAGGGTTGCATCTTGGCCCCAGCCCTATTCAGTAAAATGTTCTCTGTCACGCTTACTGATTCCTTCCGTGACCATAATACTGGGATTGACATTAGATTGATGGCAAGCTCAGTCTGAAATTACAGGCTAATCCAAAGTGCCTGAAAACTAATGCTCGTAATCTCCTATTTGCTGACGATTGTTCCATGACTGCCAAATCTGACTCTGGCAGTATAGACCGTTTCTTTTAAGCTTGTGACAAGTTTGGTGTCATAATCAATATCAAGAAGACAAAGAACCAACCTACACCACGAAAACTTTACGTAGAGCCTACGGTCACTGTCAATGGCCAAACCCTCTTGGCTGTGGACAAGCTCACCTGTCTCGGGAGCGCACTGTCAAAGTAGTCCATGTCGACGATGAAGCGAACTCATAGAATTGCTAAAGCAATTGATATTTGGCAGACTACGTGCAATTGTGTGGGAGAGCAAATGGATGAGGCTATAAACAAAACTTAGTATCAACAACACCATTGTGTTGTCGACCCTGCTGTACTCTTGCTCAACCTGGACAGTATGCAGCCGACATGCAAAGAAAATGAATAATTAGCACTTGTGATGCCTGATGAAACTGATTAAGACAGGATGGTAGCTATCTCAGGGTCTCAGACTTTGAGATTCTTACACGGCTAGACTTTTCAAGCGTACACAGTCTGCTAAAGACATGACAGTTGAGATAAACAGGCCACGTCACCAGCATGTTAGAGGAGCGACCACCAAAGATGATCTTCCAAAAGCAAGCTGAAGGAAGGAAAGCAATCTTAGGGTAGAAACACGCTTCAAAAATTTCCTCAAGTCATCCCTGAAACACTTTAACACTGGCCCTGCGCCTTGCGAAGATCGTACACAAGATCTCTCCACCTGGTGGAGTCTCCTCCATATTGGATCTACATCTACATACTTTGCAAGGAAAATAATTGCAGACGCTGTATTCTGTTCATCACAGTATGCCAAATATTTATTCAAAACTCTATTCAATTTCTTTAATGGGATTTTAGTCCTGTAAATATTATAGAGTATATTTCACTTAGGTGCCAGTAATCGTGTTTGTAAGTATTTTTAAATAGTACCTTCCAAAAGTCAATATATTTTCCGTAGAGGTAAGTATGTATGTGTGTGTGTGTGTGCGCACTGTTCAAAATTCTTCGTTGTAGCAGTTGACATTTTGTATTCTTGGCAATACGTTCAACAGTTGAAAAGATAATTCCGTAAAAGAGAAGGTCCTTAACAATTGAATATTTCAAAACGTTACTTTAAATAAACCAGTCTGGGCCATGAGATGTAAAATATTGCACACTTTTTAGTAACTTCTCATACGAGACTGATCTGCTCGATTTGAAAATATAATTTACATGTTCAATATAATTTGTTATCGGTGTTTTGAATTCAAAAGTTTTTATTCATATAATGATTTTATAGTTCTTCCATAATGATTTTAATAGATTCTTCTCTGCACGTTATTTATCTTTTACCTATTAACTACACCTTTAAAAAGATGATAAAAGTCACTCACTAATTGTGAATAATTCACACCTTTAAAGCATGTAATAGGCCTTAATATATTCCAGATTTTTTCCCCCAATTCATCACAATTCTTACTCCCGATGATAGTATAAGATCTGTCCGTATTCAGCAAACCAGTGACCGGTCAGTTTTCTTAGTCGTCACGCCAGCGCACGGTTTATCATTCTTGATATTTCTAGCGGAAAATGCGGGTATTTGATTTAGCGTCTTTGTGATAACAGTGCTAGAGCCAATTTTTCGTTTCTCATATGCTGTACGTCCTGTGTCGTTAATGCTGTGTGAACAGGTTAGCATCAACTCTAAAACACTTGAGTCCATGCGTGACAGGTCTGCACTCCAAATTTTCATGGTAGTCTTATTATTATTATCCAATACACCTTAGATTACCTGTAAGAAGCATAAAATAACCTTAATTCTCAGCATCATTCCATTGCCACTCAACGTACTTAAGACTCTTTGAACAACGTGTGGCTCATGCCTAACATCTAGACTCTAGCATATTTAGGACCCCGAATTCCGTTGAACATTCCAATTCTAGTCAAATTGCGTCATTCACCAGAAATGTGATGGTATTCTTACATCGTTTTTATTTAACACTGAACAAAAAGGAAAACACAAAATTACAAATAGATTGTTTAATATCAAGTGGTAGCCACCTGATAAAATTAGCAGCCAATGACTAAGCTTAATACTACTACATACATACATACATACATACATACATACATACATACATACATACATACATACATACATACATACATACATACATACATACATACGTACGTACGTACGTACGTACGTACGTACGTACGTACGTACGTACATACATACATACATACATACATACATACATACATACATACATACATACATACATACATACATACATACATACCATACCATACCATACCATACCATACCATACCATACCATACCATACCAACATACATACCATACCATACCATACCATACCATACCAACATACATACCATACCATACCATACCATACCATACCATACCATACCATACCATACCATACCATACCAAACAGCTCTCTGTATGATGCCATACAAAACTTTAACATAACTTATATGCCATGAATTAATTCATACGATATACACACTGCAGCAATATAATCAACTGGCTACATATAGTCACACTGAGGACCTAAAGTAAGGAAATATCACAAACAAAATCGTATATTAATTAGCAAAACGTTCTCCATGAATAATTAACAAGATCCATGTGTGCATATTCTAAACTGCACTCACGTGTAAAAATAGGTAGTGTGAAATATGTTTCATGTGTGCTAGCATGTTTCTAAACTACCGTCAGATATGGTGCAGACTTACATACCATGCACATTTACACACGAGTGCGATTTCATTTACATAACGAACTTTAAACTCTAGTTTAAATTTGAAAACATAGGTAAATGTGGACACATAAATATTGCATGTTAGTGTTGTATACTACGTTAGTGACCGCCGTGTTTTTGTTGTTCTTTTACTTTACGGTTAACCTTTTTCTTGATATATCGCCATGATTCTTTCCTTTCAAAAATATCTTCCTGTATATACTTAAATTATATTGGTGTTCTAAACAATAGAAGAAATAATATATTCATTTCTATTTCGTATACAGAATTTACAAAACAGCGCGCACAGGATATGTCATATCTACAATGCATCAAAGGAACAGCACATATCTTCTTGGGATACTAGTCAGTTTCATATGTGTTTCACAGTTACCAATAGTGAGTGCATCGCCTGTGAATGTATCCACAATAGTTCCTGTGACTATACCAGGAAACGAAACGGTCTATCTTTGGTCAACACTGACGACTTCCGCTACAGAAAATGCATCTTATTTTGCCTCCATATCGGCTTCTAATACAACAACAAAATTTGTAACTACATATACAACAGCTACTCCGACAGTTGCTCAAGGTAATAATTCGTCCACTACAGGGATCTTTCCCACAACTGGGTACGTCTCTACATCGGTTACAAATGCAATGACACAGCTTGTGACTACAAACCCAACAGGAGCTCCGACAACTTCACAAGGAAACGAGACGGTGGATCTTTCGTCCACATTTGCGAGTTCCTCCACTGAGAACACAACTCCGGACGTCGCTACATCGGCTTATAATACAACAACACATGCTGTGACTACCTACACAAACCTAACTCCGACGATTTCGCTGCAAAGCGAGACGCTTTATTCTTCCTCCACTACTACAAAATCTTCTGAGGGAATCTCAACATCATCTCCCAACACAACTCTGCTTACCACTACTGACCATACCACAACTACTTCAAACGAAACGGCTACAAGCTTTTATGCAGAAACGACCTTATCCGGGAGCGAAACACCATCAACCACATCAATGTTGATAAATGAATCTACTTCGGAGACAACAACAACACTGGAAGCATCATCCACAACAGAGACAACAACAAACACACGGGCAACTTCAACTGCAGGGACAACTTCAACTGCAGGGACAACTTCAACCACAGGTACAACTTCAACTACAGGGACATCAACAGGGACAACTTCAACTGCAGAGACAACTTCAACTGCAGGGACAACTTCAACCACAGGGACAACTTCAACTACAGGGACAACTTCAACTACAGGGACAACTTCAACCACAGGGACAACTTCAACTGCAGAGACAACTTCAACTACAGGGACAACTTCAACTACAGGGACAACTTCAACCACAGGGACAACTTCAACTGCAGAGACAACTTCAACTACAGGGACAACTTCAACTACAGGGACAACTTCAACTGCAGAGACAACTTTAACCTCAACTGCAGGGACAACTTCAACTACAGGGACAACTTCAACCACCCAGTGCACCACAACAACGACCAAGAAGCCTCAAAAGGAATGTGTGATAGACGGTGAGAACGCCACGTATCCTCTAAATAACATGCATAAGTAGTACACACACTTCAATCTAGTACACACACTTCAATCTAGTACACACATTTCAATCTAGTACACACATTTCAATCTAGTACACACATTTCAATCTAGTACACACATTTCAATCTAGTACACACATTTCAATCTAGTACACACACTTCAATCTAGTACACACATTTCAATCTAGTACACACACTTCAATCTAGTACACACATTTCAATCTAGTACACACACTTCAATCTAGTACACACATTTCAATCTAGTACACACACTTCAATCTAGTACACACATTTCAATCTAGTACACACACTTCAATCTAGTACACACATTTCAATCTAGTATACACACTTCAATCTAGTACACACATTTCAATCTAGTACACACACTTCAATCTAGTACACACATTTCAATATAGTACACACACTTCAATCTAGTACACACACTTCAATCTAGTACACACATTTCAATCTAGTACACACACTTCAATCTAGCATGTCACTCTCCAGCTCTAAGATATAATTGGTATCCCTTGTTATAGCTATAAGTTTACAATTAGATAATTCTATGCAATGTCTTTAAATGGCTTATCAATTTATTTGATAACTTCTAGCTGAAACAACAACTCGTCTAAATATTTAGTTGTGAAATACATGAAACCTTTCAGTCGACAAATCCACAAAGCATATCAGAGAGCAAATGGTATTGGCTTTCAAAAGCGTAACACATTATGTCAAACAATCGAATTAAACTATATCATATTAATTACATATTCTGCTTAATGCCTTAAAATAAATGTATTGTGCTGTGCCATAGTCAGTGAAATATATTTCAAAATTCTAAAGCAAAATTTAGACTATATTCTTTCGAAAAAGGTATAATAATTTTTGTGATCAAATCGATCTCAGAACTTTGTTGCAGATAGGAACCACCTAACAGGATGGTGGCATATTTCATAAAATATTATTAAACCCGGTTTTACAGTTCTGGCTCAGTATAATATTTTCCTATATGAAATCGACAACACAGAAACGAACAAAAAATCTGACATTTCTAGCACAATCGCGAAATCACAAATTTATTTGAATAGAGAGAACGTCGATACAAAAACAAAAATCACTTTCCACTGAATCTAACGCTAGATGATATTATCTGAACAATATATATATATATATATATATATATATATATATATATATATATATATATATATATATATATATATATATATATATATATATATATATATATATATATATATATATATATATCCCTCATAAAAATGAGCATTATTTCACAGAAATCGATATTTGTTAGTACAGCACTAACAAGCTATCAAAAATCTTATCTAAATTAGAGATCATACAATGCCATAACTGCGACGCTGAAAATCAGCAAACCTCATTGCTTGAAACAAATGATCAAGGACCATGTCGATTTGATTTTAACGCAGCACAGAGAGTGCCAAATGTTAATTACGCACCTCATATTTCCGTGCTTGCATGTTGCATGAATGAATTTACAAGAGAAATACTAAGTATCCTGGTTTTTACTCTGATAAGCAGTCGTTGTGTTTTGTTACATAACCTTTTAAAATTTTTTATATGAACATGCGTATCTATAAACGTCAGAAATTCAAACATTTGCAGCCTCTACAACAAAAGACACATTGCTTCAGATAAACAGTAGCAATCTCTCTCTCTCTCTCTCTCTCTCTCTCTCTCTCTCTCTCTCTCTCTCTCTCTCTCTCTCTCTCTCTCTCTCTCTCTCTCTCTCTCTCTCTTAGGGCTTGCGTTATTATATCTGCTCTTTTGCGCATACAGTCAATCATATCCCTTGCTTGCGTATATATGATGTATGTTTACTTTCATCCGCAAGTAGATGGGTTTGTCCATTTTTTAAGATTTTCTTCCTTTTATAGCTCTCAATAAAACAAGACGAATAATTTCAGTCTTTTACTCGACAACGGTCGCTAAGTTTGCCTCCCATTGAAACTATTCAACGAGGTTCATAAATTTATTTAAATTGAGTTTTTGTTGTACATATAAAGCTATACCGAATCCCTGTCGCTTGGAACTCAGATTAGTATATATTAAATATAATAATCGAGAATATTCCCTGTCTTTGGTATTACAGATGCTGACTTTTTGGATCAACTTCGAAAGGAACTTATAAATGATGAAGGATATAAAGACGAAATATATAACGACACTACAGGAAACCCTACGTTTGGAATTGGCCACAAAATCACGCCAGATGATTCAGAATACGGTAAGCCTTTGGGAACAATAATCTCTAAGGAAAGGATCGAGGAAGCGTTCAAAGCCGATGTGAAGGCGGCTATAGACAGTTGCTGTAAACTTTTTGATGATTTCCAGAATCTACCGAGAGAAGTCCAGCTAATTATCTTGAATATGAGGTTTAATCTGGGTCATTCAGGATTGGAGGGATTCAAAAAATTTCGAGAGGCTGTTAATAACGGAGATTGGGATAAAGCGGCGGATGAAATGGTAGACAGTAAATGGTACAATCAAGTACCTAACAGAGCCAAACGACTTGTGGAAAGAATGAGGAAAGTAGAGAAAAAGTGTTGACAAGTGAACTTTTTTAAAATCATTTTTAGGTTTCGGTTTCACGAGTTGTTAAAATAGATTTAGTTTAACTGTTCTAAATATATGGTTGCATATTCAATGTTTCACTTTTTGTTTAATATGTGTAACTATTGTATCAATAAAGGAAATTTTGGCGTTGAATTAAGTACTTTAACGTGAGTAATATGGAGTTATTTTCCATAGCAACTAACACACACAGATATATATATATATATATATATATATATATATATATATATATATATATATATATATATATATATATATATATATATATATATATATATTGTTCAGATAATATTTATTAAATTTTAAACCAAACGTAACTATACATTTACATAATGAATTATTCTTGGAAATTTTCTAACTTAGATCAAAATAATAGAATATATTTAGAGTTATTAGCTATATATGTATATACAATATATATCGGAAATTTCTTTATGAACAAAATCAACGAGCAATGTTTTCAATACCTGACATATTTTCGAAAGAAAAATACAGGCTCCATCTCCCTTCTATTCATGCGTTTTCAAACAAAAACGAAAAGAATTGAATGGCATCAAGAAGTTGAACGTTAATAGAACTGCCACAAGCAATAGAACTATACTTAAAAAGGCCATCGCTGGCAATATCTTAAAATTTGGCATCGCAAACTTTATTTCTAAACGTAACGACTGAGCCTTAGGAGGAAACCTAATAAAGAAAATTTGTCGGATTGATACATAATATTGTAATGAACAGAGAAAACAAACAGATTATGCCTTTGAACATTTAATCGACATTTTGTATTTCAAAATAAGTGTGCTACGTACAAATGGATGTTCGACAGGATTAAAAATTTAACACTGCAGCTAAAGAAATATCAGTCACTCAGGGGAAACTCTTGCATAGATTTGCCTGAACAGGTTAAGAAGAAACTAACACGTCTTAAATATTGCAAAACTGATAATGATCAAGGTATAAATTTGACACAATCACTGACATTTAAAAAAATATCCATAGGACTGTATGTTAAAATAGTTAATGATAAATGAAATGCACATTTCCATAAATGATAACATAATAAATTAATCTTTATAATTAAAACTTGCCCACTTTATATCGTCATATCATCGATTTCGATCATAAATTTGACTTTGGGTACAGTATATTTCTTTACCTTTTCACATGTTGATATAAGAGTGGTTGTTTCACCTCAATCATCGTCCATATTAAAGTAATTGTGTCTTACTTTCGTAGAAAAGATAACCTGACCCGTATCTAATCATAGACCAACATTTGGCGAAAGTCACAACCATTTTTACTGAACAAATATATTGTGCATATTTTGCATGCCTTTATTTATTTGTCTTCTTCGCAATTTAATACATGTGGTTCAAGCAAGGATTGATGAAGCATGCGAAGCCGACGCGAAGGATGCTATAGAGAGTTGTTGTAAACATTTCAAGGATTTCCAGAATCCAGCCAATTAGGTCCAGCTTAAGAATCAATCTTTGTCATGCGCAACTGGCGATTGTCACGCGCGATTGGCGATGTTCGCGAAGTTTCGAGATGCTGTTAACGGCGGGGACTGGGATAAAGCTGCAGATGAAATGGAAAAAAGTAAATGGTACAGTCAAGTACCTGACAGAGCAAAAAGCCTTTTAGAACGAATGAGGGAAGGTGGCAAAACGTGCTGATATATAATAAATATATGTTTACCATTGTAATACTTATAATTTATATCTAATATTGATTTATAATTGAAATAATGAATTATAAATTATGCATTAAAATTTACTAACTTATTAAAAGACATGTGTATGATTATAAAGGCCTCTGTACTTGATATAACGTTTTTAAAGAAATTCAAGAGAAAATAATACAGGCTCCATTTGTTCTATTCATACGTGTACATGCAAAAAAAGATTTAATTTGTATGTTTAAGCATTAGCATAATTACAACTAAAAAACTTAGTTGCATAAAATTAGTTGTTAGTTCAATAAAGAAAAAATAACCAGCTCAGATGTTACGACAGAGCAGAGTCAAGTTGTGCATCATTTTTTCAATATCATTTTGAATGGAACTTTAAAATGATTAGGACTGTCAAAATCGGAAAGATTGTTCCTGCATAATGATCAAAGCTTATGAAAAGACCCACAAAGGAGGGAGATACTGTTGAGTAAGGAGAATTGTATCACAAGACAACAAATATCAGCATAGTGGAGAGAGAGAGAGAGAGAGAGAGAGAGAGAGAGAGAGAGAGAGAGAGAGAGAGAGAGAGAGAGAGAGAGAGAGAGAGAGAGAGAGAGAGAGAGAATGGATTGTGACATTCGTGGCTTATTTGACATTTCTCACACTAATATAAGAGACCATATAACATGGATCCTCAGCAGGGATTATTATTCTTAAGCTGTATGTATATGATGTCGGTTGCTTAGAGGAAACTATTACACCGATTCGTCTGAACGGGATAAGAACAAACAAAAAACAAACAAACAAGTTTGCAAACATGTACAGGATAATCAGGTGATATTTACGACTATATAATTTAACTGACATGGCTGGATATTTACTGAGGTGTAAGTCACTCACAAAGAAAGATAAATCAGAGCACTGTTTGATATTTTATGAATGATTTAATAAAATCTGCACTCCGATAGATAGCAAACATGAAATTTAATCATTATAATACCAATTATTTTACGTTCTGTCTTCATATCAGCGAATTCCTTAATTAATTTTGCTTTGCACAGGAATTATATTTCTTTGTTTAGTATCTTCATATAGCTTTAACATGTCTTTCCCAGTCTTCGTTAACCAAGAGTGGTCAGTGATCGTTGATATAAAACTAAGTGTACAAACGACGTTGTCATAGAGAAGATGATCAAACCCGTACATAATCAAATCACAAGAATGGAAGAGAGTCACATTAAGCTTTGATGAAGAAATATATTCTACATATTTAGCAATTATTGAGTTGGTTTCTACCCATTTGATTGCCGCTACGTTATATGACGATGTACTAAAAATAACAGCTGAATGAAGCACCTAGACCGACGTCATATGCAGTGGATGATGAAACTAGAGAGGTCATAAAGCATCACTCATATATTTGCTGATAAACGTCTCGTTGGGTATATTGTCTCTGGGGTTGTTAGTTCCACAACACTTGGAGTTATTTTGAAATGAATTTTTGAATACTTATCGAAACTAAATAGTCAGGGATTACCATCATAAGATGAGACCAAGCAAGGATACTAAAAGTATCTGGCTTGCCGGGTGTAAAATATAACTAGAAATTTACTTCAATAATTCTTTGTGTAAGACTATTGGAAGGACGAGACGTTGCTGGATAAGTATCAACGATTTTCCCCAACGTGAGATGTTCATGTTGATAGAAACACTACAATAAAGCTGATTGAGAAATTAGGAATGAGTCAATAAAGCTTGCCAACATGATGGTCATAGAATTTAAGAGAGCACATAATTCAGTTACAATGTAAACAATTCAGTATCTATAATGCCTAAAATTAGTTATCCGATTTGTTTAAAACAATATCAGTATCAGGTGAAAGTTTTCTCTCTTGCTTTTTGTGATTTTCAAACAGCATCGTTTTGCGTGGTCTTAACGGAGATACGGACGACGAAGTTTCCCTGCCAAAGGTAAAGTGTTGCACAACAATGCCAAAGCTGGACAATGCAAACAACTAAATACGATCCATCACGGTTTTGATTTTAACTAAAATAAAATAAAAATCATACATGTTTAAAGCATTTTTTCCTGTTACTGATTGTGTAACATCGAAACAATTGTGTTCGACAAATTAAGCCCAAACAATGCAACACCTATGGCATTCTCAATGGAAGGTACAACATATTTTACCCCAATAAGCCATAAGCATGCCATATTTGTAACAAACAATAGAAAATACTAAAGTTCGCAATCGTTATCCCTTGACAACAGTATTTAGAGGTTGAATGTATATAAATGATACCATGATACACGTGCACATTCAGACACTAGCTGTTCTATGTGACTATTGAAATATACCATTATGTATGTTTTAACTGATGAATGTATGTTTGAAAAGGCGCTAATTCTCGTAGAGCCTCATACAACTACAGTTACACGATTCTAGCATGAACAGTAAATGTAAAAGGAAACAAAAGCAAAATATATATTCCAAGTCAGTGAATCGTAAATACGGAACATAATGGACTACTACTAAAAAGATGGAGTATTGTTCTTTAAACAAATTCAAAGTTTTGAGATAGGATAGTAATTTCATAGCACACTAAAATCTTATGTAGTCATCAACTAAATTTAAAACTTTACCCAAGTCAGTAAAATGTGATAATTGGTCACAGTGACTATTTTTGGTATGAGTGGCATGGGGTATAGTAATAAACGACATCTATACACGTACCTGATCTAATGATAAAAACATAAATAATCAAAACATAAAATGGAATCAGATCTGTTAAATGCAAAAATCGGGCACAAATGACCAATTTTGTAAGATGAAATTGTAGTACACATCCATCCCGATGCATCTTTTCGCCAAGTTTCATCATTCAAACGTGTTATAAATTATTGCCGGATCCAAGCGTGTTATAAATTACTGCCGGATCAAAGCGTGTTATAACTTATTGCCGGATCCAAGCGTGTTATAAATTACTGTAGATGCAGACCAAATGAGGTCACGATCTTAATTTAATAACTTACAACGATTCATGATGTGAAATGTATGTTAAATGACCTTATTTAAGTTGGAATATTGTGGTGCAACTTCATCAAACAAGCGTTGAATTTCATAATTCTGGGAATAATATGGCAATAGATTAAATCCAAACGAGTAAAGCATGAAATATGGGTCATGGTGACTAACTTTCATGACGAAGGTGTAGTTGTCATAATGGATCGAGATGAATTCCCTCACTACGTTTCGTCGTTCATTGTAAACAGTCCGTTATGAAGCCCACTAAAAATTGTGTCCGATGATCTATAAAGAATGCTTGATATTAATTCCACGATGACATATTCATATGCTTCTATCTTTGTGGATGCATAAGCTACGACAGTACAATAGTTTACCTCTTTAACGAAGAGGTGAAAACACCTATATGTGATTTTCTGCAGCAAGAAATAATCAAAATCACAAAATCGAAATTTAGTTGAAAACAACTCTACCCCCTTCCTACCGCCAATTTAACTTCGTCACGTTTCACATATTAGAAATGCAGCTAAATCCAACAAAAAACCTATTAAAGGCTCAGGACTTATTTTGACCATAAATCATTTGTTCTAAAGTGTCGATTACGTATAACGTAAGGACTGACTATTAATTTTAATTTGGTGCTGTGTGTATGTGTGTGTGTGTGTGTGTGTGTGTGTGTGTGTGTGTGTGTGTGTGTGTGAGAGAGAGAGAGAGAGAGAGAGAGAGAGAGAGAGAGAGAGAGAGAGAGAGAGAGAGATGTCAAGCTATCGAGATGATGGAATTTGTTTTGTTCAAATTATTCATAGACATCCCTCGCATCGAAAATTAAAAGTCAGTCCATTATAGTCGTGTATGAACTGTACATTTAATTTGACATTCAAACAACTTTGTTTATCATCAAATCAGATTACTTCGATGAAAAGTGATACTTAATGAAAATATAAATATGTCGACATTGTTTAGTTAGTTACTTACCTTTTATATTTTGTCTCACCTTAAAGTTCATATGCAAAACAATATTTCCATTTTCGAGCAAAACTATGCTCACTATTATAGTGATCAGGATATTGCAAGTTAGCAAATATAATGTCATGGTATGTAATATTAGGTACACAATATACTAGCAACAAAGATTCGTAATTCCTTTGGAATCCGCACACGATGCCTAATTGAATTACCTCCCTTATAATGTTATGTATAAAGTAATATGCAGTATAAAGGCAATATAAAGTAATAATGATCTATATCATCAACGCAGTCTCAGTATTACTTTTTACTATAAATCGAATCATCTTACAAGGCATGAAAATTTAGCCACTCTAATGCGAACGGTGTATTCATTGTGTTCACAACAATAAAACATATTAATAAAAAATAATTATTAATCATTATATTATAAATAAACTAACAGAGAAAGTTTTTTAATCACTAGCTTGCTGATTTCAGTATATTTGGGAAGACTTCATTAAGCAAAAATATTTTGATTTAATGGAAATTTTCTGAATTTCATTTTACCTACCTCCAAATGGATAGCGGAGGGGCAGGTTGGGTTACTATTCTTTAGCGTAAAAACAATTCATTCTTGATTTTACCAAAACTTTACAATGATCGAATTATGTGGAGACTGATTGCTTTGGGTTGCTGTTTTTGTTGTTTTGCTTTTTTTCTTCTGAATTTTCAATCACAAGGCGCACAAAAATGAACAGTTGTACTGCACATGGCAGCTCTGTTAGCTGATCCACAGGCGATGTAGGTCTCTGTTTGATGTTTTCCTTAATTGTTGCAGAAGGACTCACTACTAATTCAGTTCTCATACTAAACCTATGCAAACACCGTGATATTATAAATTCAATAAAATAACATTTCTGAGTGCTCATGATCAAACATATATTTATCAGAATTGCTGAAACCGTGATGTCAGCTTATAGGAAGAGGAAAAGATATCAGCAGGGCATTTTCTGTACCTGCATGTGTTTGAAACATGTGCTTTCAATAACTCACCAAAGAATCATGGGCTAATTTTAGCAATGACTGTTCCAAACTCAAGACTGTTAAGGACTGAAATTTCAGCAATAAAACAATAGTTGTTTCACTTGCAACTAGGATAAACTCTCAAAAGATTATTTTTCCTAAAAAATACTTATATTATTAACCAACATTGCCATTCTTTATTACTTAGTGTAAGACACAAATGAACAATTGAATCATTGTAAATTAACAAAATGTAAGACACGACTGATGTAATCTTATATTTGTACCGAATTGGAGCGATGCCGAATCAAGATGCTTTTATATAATAGCTGAGAGCTAAATATAGGGAAGTCTGTTTTGATATTAACTTCACATGAACTTTCATTTCCAATTTCCGGAAAGTTAATGTCAATTATATGTAATAAGCATCAACGCAAGAAGTCATGTGACATAAATTCAAATCCCACTTAGCATCTCACGGCTGCATAGTTGGAGCGTCGTGTGCTTGCAATATAAAATATATTTCATATGTACTTTATCGAGTGAAAGGTTATTTCGACCAGATTTACATATCGTGTATGTTTTAATATCATACACAATAACCATCAAAACTGAATGTATTTGTGTGTCTTCCAAACGTATTTAACTTTATCGCATCTTCGTCTATCAGCAGCGACATGGCAATAAGTCATGTCCGTTACCTTGCAGAACAAATACAGTCATCGTGTATATACTCCAAACAAACAAACCAATGGAAGTCAAATAAATGAAGAGTCGTAAATTGCTCAGATAATTTTCTTTTCATTATCTCTACATAATCCTAAAAGTATACTCTACTTAATAGGTACAAAAACGGACCTACCGAATTTAATATCCGGGTTATATAATGATTAATTCGCTTTTGCTCCTGGCTTATGCTATACGTCTTGTAAAATTTCATGTCGAAGAAGATTAAACTACGAATGCAATCGTTGCTAAAATAGGGTAAAAGAATAGAATCTCCTGATGGCGTTCTTTGTTTTGATTTAAAAGGATCCATTGGTATATTAGGTATCTTCAATAATATCGTTGTACGAATCTAATGAATGTTTTGCCTTCAGGACGTTTGGAATAAATAGAGAGTAATAATGTAGGGTGATTTTAGATAATAATGATTATAAGTAGTTTCGCTGTAAGGAAAATTCGTGACGAAAATATAATCTACAAATTTCGAATATTAAACTGGCACCTTGAAGATAGGATAAAATAATGTCATAAAATAAACAGCACTCAGATGTCTGCCCCACGGCTTAAGCTTCGTTCTCCACTAACAGCAATGGCAATTTAAAAGACTGAAAATTATTATATCACCTTTATTTAGTTTTTCTTCAAAGATCAAAGTTTGAGTAATAATAATCTGCAATGGCATCCATCTATCAATAATCTTTGATAAAATTCTGCATATGATTAAAGTCTTGGTGTTCTTTATTCTATCCTATTGAAGAAAATCATTAATAAGTTTTCAAGAATCGATTTGTCACACCAAATGTTTAAGTAAATGTTAAGGATATTGTGTTTAGAAACCAAAAATATATTTCTTAATAATGAGGGAAATGCTTATTTTTGATCAATCGAACTTGGGTTTCTTAGTTCCATACCGAGAGTGCAACCAACGTTTACATATTTCACTTCAGCATAGCCTTTCTGGGCTCCTGTAGACATCGTCAACTTTATCATCCTGAAAATAAATTCAGACTAAAGCGATGTTAGACGTTTCCTAACTAATTTAATGTTGGCTATTTTTTGCCATTATCCTTTCTACAATTAAATAATTTGACTTTAAACTGGCATTATATAACTAGTATTGTGAGAAAGTAATGTTAAATCATCAACTATCGTACATAAACACCCATCTTTTCAATGACCTACCCACCCACGTACCAACTTACTTCTGCTTGTGACAGACATAAAGATACAAAATGCAATGACAATTTCGTATTTTTTACATGCAGCCGAATTAGAGATATCATGAGCTGATAAAATAAAAACGAGTTTAGTACTTTTGTATTTACTTTTTCAACATCTGTTCAAGAATGCATTATCATTCTCACCCATGGAAACCAGGATATACTGAATAAAGTTGCAGGCTTTGAGTAACATTGAAGTGAGATATAGCAGTACAAACATAGTTCCTGCATCAATGATGTCCTTGATTAGTCCCAACTGGAGCAGATTCATAGGAAAGCTTGCAGCATTCAGTTCACGCATATAATGTTTATATTCGGTGACATGAACATTTTACGTGGTATGGCGATTAATACCACTGTATAAACCCTCTCTACACTGGTCAGAAATGGCCTAATAGGCAGACTTGGATATATCAATGTTTGGTGACACGGGACATATTTTGTGTATGAATTTAATGTCGAATGCATCTACCTAATATAAAAATTCATTTAAAATTAATACACGAATGAGGTCAAAAAGTTATTTGAATAGGAATTGTAAAGCACAACATAATTATATCACACATTTAACCTGACAAGTATACTGACGTTCTTGAAACAAAATGTTTGTGTACTCCAACCATTATTGTCTACGTCCATTTTTCGTATCCGATGGTCTTTGTAGACAGCATATGGTGCTCACAGCGATCCAAGCCCTTTCCCTGGGTGATATGTTTAAAAAATATTATCTACTAAATAGCTTGATGCAATTCAGAATAGTTATCATCCATATCGTTGTTTGATATCTTCTACTTGCCTTCACCAGTGTGTCTACTGCTATGGCTAGCTAGCGCCCGTGTGTCTACTGCTATGGCTAGCTAGCGCCCGTGTGTCTACTGCTATGGCTAGCTAGCGCTACATCCTAGCCCACTGTAGGTATTTCAATGGTTACATACTGTCCAGTTTCAAGAACAATACAAGCCTGAAACACCGAGTTCACAAAAATATCCATCTTTTAATTATTAGACAATAATAGCTCAAAAACTCATACTATACCCTTAACTTAAGAGCGTTTCCAGGGTACACTATGCGAAACTGGCCCCTGCCATGATATCATGGACGCATAAGCACAAATAATTAACCCTATTAGTATAACATGCAATGAAGGCCTCAGTAACATATTTTGAAGGTGTAATACTAACACGTATGCATTCAGCTATCAGAACACTTGAATAAGATATGATTGACACCTATTAAATGAATTTTTGCACAAGATTTCTGCAAAGTCAATGAAGAATGAAACATAGATCACATAGACAAAATTTGCCCAAATATTGTTGTATGTATCGCAATGCATCACCCACTCACCAGATTTCTTGATACTAATTAGGACAGTATGCATTAAACATAAGAAACATGCGAGATTATGAGTTAAATGTAAGAACTTGTTTTGGAAGCCAATTAGTGATGAACTGTTTAGTCGGGATAAACTTCTTTTGCTTCATGTCGTAGCAAAGATGTTCAGCAACCATTAAAGAAGTTTAAACACAAACTTTTAAACACAAAATTTTAACAATGTCACTGAAGCATTAAACATAGGTTACATAGACTAATTTTTGAAACATATTGTAGTACTTATGATTCATTGGCTCACTATATCACGTGATTTCAATTAGGACAGAATGCGTATAACAAACAACACACCCGCGGTCATGGACTAAATGCAAAACCTTATTTAAGGTAGTAAAAGATGAATAATAAGTTGTGATGAGCATCTTTTGTTGCAAATGTGTGGTAGTACAGAAAGCAACAAAACATCATCACGCTCATGATTATAGCGTGAGTAGTTATTGAACAAAGAATTTAATATGGGCCACAATGGCTTCATAATTCTAGGTATATAATTGATATAGGATACATACGATATATATATATATATATATATATATATATATATATATATATATATATATATGCGCCAAAATTAATTTAAATGAAACATTTATACAACTATAATTAATACAGTGTGCATAATATACATATATTTTATTTATATCACATACAAATACTCATTTGTGCCCGAAGGTAAGATTGACTACAGGCAACTGTGTATTGACCGAGAGCATTCACTCTTCACATCGCTGAGGAGTATGACAGCTACAAAATGTAGTGTTGTGACTTTTGTAGCTATTCACATTCACCTTTGCATATTGATAAGTTGATTATTTTCTGTTCCGAGGTTCTATTTTTATTCACCTTGATTAAATTGATATAAGACATACTTATGATTTAAACATGAAAGATGGTTTTAATGAAGAAAGTGGAGCACTACAAACAGTGAACCTTCAGCCATTTATGTACCGGTGCATGGAAATAGTGTGGCGTAGAAACTAAGCGAAATGGCGAACCAAAAAAGATTATTTTAAATTTTTTTATTTATTTACAGTTGATCTAAGTCGTTATTCTGCTTTAATTAACATTACTACCGACCTATAAAATTCTCTCTCTCTTCCCTCAGCCGGTTTGACTTAGCTTTTACCATTATTTATAGGTTCAGAGACATAGTCGTATTGCACAATAGAAGCTCCAAGCATATACAGTCATCTTGTTTAATCTTTCTTACATCAACTGCTATTGAGACTGAACTCGTTAGTGAAGCGTACAAGACGTGTCACATTAACTCTTGTGAGGAGAATATAGCATCCACTCAATGTATTTCATTAATAGCAATATGTATACATTGTGCACAAATCTTAGTTAGAAATTAGAACTTAATCTTAAGGTAACTGTTCTGTGTCGGTTTAGGTTTTAAACGTAGCTTCAACAATTTAGTCATATCGTTACATTGTCCGCAGTGTGACCCTTGATAATGACGTCTGGTATTGGGGCATAATATACAGCAGACATGTAGAATCATGTCCCACCCAGTCAGATTATCGTGACACATGGCCAACTATTCATAACACTAACATCTTAATGCTGAGAGAGAAACGAGGCAGCCGGTACTACCATTTTTATGTCTTATGTATGAATCAGCCGGGATTCGAACCTACGACCTCCCACATCCGCGGCAGACGCCCTAACCACTAGAGCTACTGGAGCAGTACTGTATTTATTAGTCCCCACAATGACAGCCCCAGGGAGTGGATGATTTAAACCTCTTTCATACCTGTTGCCAAGGACATAGGAGGGAAATTGGGTTGTTATGCAGTGATGGTTTGCAAATGTTGTATACTTTGTTAGTAAGATGTCTTTTCTTGGAAGTGAATTAAAAATGAAACTTTGTTTATCATTTCCAGTTATTCTGCAAAAAGCTGAACATGTGTCGTTGTGTAATACTTTATGTTTTCTCGCATGATATTATTTAACATTAATCGACCGCTCTCGTGGCTTAATGGTTAGAGCATCAGCCTCGTGTGGGGTAGTTTGCGTGTTAGAACCCAAGCTGAGTCATACCAAATACTTTTAAAAATGGTAATAACAGTTGGCTCGCTAGGAGCTCAACATTAAGAAGTTAGTGTTAGGCCGGATACCACACACGCAGCACCGATTCCAATATCGCTCTCAATTTACTGCTGTTCTTGAGAGTGCAGATGGTTAATGAGTGGCCACATCATCCCAGTTCTCGTCTTTTAGGGATAGTGAAAACTTCCTTCCTCATAGTCCACACCTTGGATGCTAAGGTCTATACGGCTCCAACTCTTGTCACTGCCTCTCCAATCGTTCATTCCCATTTTCTGTTTTTGGGACAGCGGCTCTCGGTACTGTTTAGGCTATGGCTGACTCTGTGGTGGTGATGGTGTCCTCACTTCAGATTTGATCTCATATATTTGCTTAAGAATGAGGTGAGGTAAGATAGGTCTTTTCTTTAATTCCTCTTTATTATTTTTCTCCCTTTCCTTTTATCTCATTCTCCTCGTCTATTTTTTGCACTTTCTTCTACTGCTTCCATGGCTAGCTCATCTAGAAGACGGTGGGCATACTCGAGATTGGAGTTCCAATAGTTTAAATATTCTGGTCATTGTCTTTGATCTTGATACGTTGACGATGGGTAGCCAGACTAACGAACGCTCCAAATTATATATTTGAAGCATGGACATGAAGGAAATCACCCGATTAGGCAAAACTTAACAATATCCACACCACAATCAAAAATATGGAACACGCGGACCTAAAGGAAACAATCCCCCTAAACACACTTTATTACAATCCATACAACACTAAAACAAAAAACACACACTATCCTACAAGTCAGGGAAACGAAGTGTTTATAGGCACACTTATATATTATATAGAACTCACAGACAAACACAGAAATAATAAATTTTGGCAATATTGTAATATGTCTTTTACTGATTCTTGTGATAGCCCTGAATATATCTGTTTTGTTGGTTACGAGTTTGGGAAGTCTCTCTTAACGCCTGTGATTAGGTCACCGTCTGGCAACAGATTTTCCCCACGTATGGTGCCATTCTTCGGAAAGAGGAGAGAGATGAACTCCCTAGTGTCCACTCTACAGTTGCAAAGCCTCTGTCTGCCTCCTGTTGTTGTTGTTGCTGCTCTTTCTGCTCCATCTACTGCTTCTGAATTCTGTACTTCTCTGTCCACTTTTCTTGCTGCTTTTGTATTTCTTCTCTGAAGATCTCTTCTATCAGGTCTTGTGCCACTTTTAATATCTTGGCATTTTCAATCTCTTGAGGCTTTGGCATCAGGTTTTGCCTGACACATTGTAAGTGGACGTGGTCACTTCTGTCGCCCTTGTTCTTTTACAGGGTTATGATGTTGGCGTCTCTCATGTCCTGAGGCACTGCACCTTCATCCCAGCACACTGCCGCCACACTTGATGACTTCTGCTGGGATGCCATCCTTTCCTGGGGCTTTACCTGTGGTCAGTTTCTATAATGCCAGCTTTAGTTCTGTCTCAGTAGGTTTCTCATCCAGTTTGGGCATACAAGGGAGGTTTTCAATGGCGTTGAGGGCATTGTTGGTCACGATCAAATTAAGTCACTAAATGTTCTACGAGCTATCCAAGACTGAGTTGATGAAGAAAGTATACACATTATTTTCCACACACCATGGAACCTGTGCCTTGTAACTTCACATTACTGAATCGTGTCGTCTGGGCATTTCTCTTCATAAAGTCGATGATTTTGCCTTCTAAAAGTGGTAGTCCTTACGAATCAGAATACTCCACAGAGGCATCGTTGAAAAGGTAGACGGTTACGGAATGGGTTCCTGGGAGATGACTGTCGTCAATGTTGATGATATAAGCTTGATGTTATTTAGATTTCCGACGCAGAAGATCATCCCTAGCGTACACGCCAGGATTCCATGAAGCAGTGCAGGAACTGTGTTTTCAAAAAATTATAGAGTTCAAAGATATCCATTTTGTTGTGTTTTTCTTGTTTCACATTTGATGGTGTGTCATTAATTCAAGCCTATAGTTTTGCTTCAAAAACTCTGATTAGTAACGTCTCTTAGCTTTTTCTCCGTTTTCTGTTTCAAGATATATTCAATGCGATGGATCTCCAGAGAAGTCAGTGGAAGGGAAGAATGATCACACAAGTCTTTATACCACTGATGCTGCATCAGATACGATTTCAAGTGTTGCACGACTTCTTTCGAAATGAGACGCCAAACGTCCAGATACTCGTCCAATCTTTCTTCTTGACTCATCGTTAGCCAATGATAGTCTTGAATTTGACTAGGATAATTGTTTTGACATCATTTTCAATGTTTATTGGTCAACCCTGTAATTGTTTCTGCCAGATGATTGCCAAGCAGAAGACACAATGTTGTTCATGTTCTGACCATCTGAATATCCCCATCACCTCTTTAGTGATGTTTCTTTTTTAGTATGATGAATCGTTTCGACCAAAGCAACTTCCCAATGGCTTCGTTATCAAATTAGACGGCCTGATGTAATTTGGCCGTGAAACAACACTAAGTCTTGTGGGGAAGCACATCCGTGGGTCTGTCACTATGTAAATTTAACTGACAGTACCGTTGAGATTTTTCCGTTTCTGAAAAATCGCTGTGATCCATAAGCGATTGCAATTTGTTTTGTACCCGGTGCATCCCGGTCAAATGAAAATATGGAGGAAAATGCGGAGTCCATTTTTATTTCCAACGATGGAATTACATTCATCATTTGTAAGGGATTTCATTTTCATCATTCCATCAGATTACAAAGTAACATCTGTTGTTTTTTTTTTCACTACTGAGGTACCTTTTATCATCTTGATCCTTTTTAATCTTTGTCTATCCTTTTTAAAGCAGCAGCTCCTACGTGGTCTGTAATCAGTGGTCACGATGTGGTTTTTAGCAACAGGTACACAAATCCTTCGCGTTGCACTAAGATTTTTATGTTGACGGATGGGTGTATTTTTGGAATAATTGGCGAAAAAAAAACATAGATGCTTGACTAAGCGTTCTTTCTGATGTTGAGACAGAGGTATCATACCTTTTAAGTCATTCGTACACTATATCGACAACGTCTTTCGAGTTGTTTTTTTTAGTTGTTTTCGCACGGGAGGAAGGGCTTGGACAGAATGGACAACACGTCCCAATTTTTCGCTAAACGAGGGTTAGTATTTTTTCTCTTACCTTTAGGACTAGAAGAGGGATGGCTTCTGGGGTGTGACATTTTTATTTGTTCCGGTGCACACAATAAAAAAGATACACTGACGTTGATGACTTAGCACATGTCTATTTATTTTATTTTTGCAGGTGTATTTTTAGAGTAGGTCGAAGGGTTTGTAACCAGTCTTTTGACGAAGAAATTTACGAACGCATTGTCAAAACAAATCCTCACTTTAGGTTGATTTTCTTTTTTTTTGAACGATGGGGTCTCTTCTGGGGTAGACGTCGATGTATGGATAGGCATTTTTTCTGATTCAAGATCAAACGTCGTGACTTATTTTTCATTTTCCTTTTGGTACAGGAGAACGGCGATGGTGATGGAGTACACTTATATTAGATGAAATCTTTTTGAGTTTAAGGATAACTTTGTCCACGTTTTTTTATAGTGATGGATTGGTCGCCACTGATCATTTGTCCGTCGAATTATCGTCATGGCAGGCATCAATCGACATTAAAGTGTTTGGCACAGACTAAATTGGGTCAGTTCTTGCTTGGGTACATATATTAAACTCTTTAACATACCCTATCACTAGTGAACTTTGATTTTGAAAACAGGTACTTTGTTAGCAGCTGCTGCTGTAGCTAAAGAGGAGGAGTGTGCCACCGCCATGGAAGAAGTTCCTGGAGACACGGGTTACCGTTATTTCATCAAATTAGGTAAGACGCTTGTCACTTTGGGTTTGGCTGGCATCACTAGCAACATTGAAGTGGAAGAACCTGAGACTACTAGTGATTTGGTCACCGTCGCTGCAAATAGTGGCTTGGGGATGTAAGAGTTCGTCCTGGCCGCCGTGCTTCTCTTGCGAGAAGAAGCTGATTTCTGGAGTCTTTTCTTGCGACGTCTCCTTTTTTGTAGCTGTGACCTGGTCTTGACACCGCTGCTCCTTTTCCTGTGGGTACGTGTGTGTGTGTGTGTGTGTGTGTGTGTGTGTTTGTGTGTGTGTTTGTTTGTGTGTGTGTGTGTGTGTTGATGCGGGCTGTTATTGTATCCACAGCAATTATATAACCTTTCATGAAATGCAAATCCATTGTCTGGTTTTATATATGCAATATTCTTGAGCATAACGTGGCAATCTATACATGTTTACTTGAATACATTTGTGAGGACATCACAACAGATTGAACATCTAATCTGCATTTGATTCGACCATATAATTATAAGCACGTCTTTGGTGCTACCCAGCGCGTATTTATAGTAACATTATCTTTCAATTCTACTTTTAATTAAAATTTTAGTCCGGAATCAAAATTAAAAGATAAAGAACTGTGAACAGAAGTAGTTTGACACGTTGAAACCATTCTTTATTTTGTTCCTGACTTCCTCACATCAAATACAAAACGAAGAAACAAAAACATTTTGCGATCTCATTAGTTCGTTTTAGGTTAACGTGTCACCGTGATAACATCAAAGTAAGTCGATGTTCTGCATTGACTTCGATTTGACTTACAGCGAGGACTAACACTCTAACAGATGATCTGTATAGACCTTGACACGGGCCTTTGAAGTTGTTTTAGCAATTATATTGCGACGTAACATAAGTGATGTTTTAACAAAATCTTTGATCGTAAAAGCTGGGGTAACCTTATCTTTTCTACAATCGCAGTTTAAACGTCAAGCAGACCCTTTGTGTTCAAGTAGGTTTTTTGATTCTTTTCTTCACTTTTGAATTATATTTAATAAAAACATAAATATGAATTAAAGTCACATTTGATGATGATTATTACATTTATTATTATTACGTTATTATTATTACATTATTATTACAATTAATAGGCTGCATTATCGTATAGACAAAAACAGAGACAATACTGTTTTATTGTGATTATTAATTTGTTTCCTTGTTATCCACTGATATATTAGATTTTTTAAGCTATTACGCCAGAAGATAAGTGTTGTATGTCTTCTGTTTATGGTAATATATATTGTAGATGATCCATATAACTTACGTCAGGTGATTTTAGGTGGAAAAGTTTCTATTTATTTTTAAGTTAGATACAATAAAACCTACTTTTAGCACAAACATTTATAAATTTCAAAAATATAGTTGATCTAAGAACGGCCATGTTAGAAAAGGAATCAGGATTCAAAAAACAATAAAACTGCAATCAATGGTTAAAAAAATGTAGACATGACGTCATTCTCACGAGATCAATGCTTCACATTTATCATTGGAATAGCCATTGTGTAACAACATTGACCTTAGTTTAAACGTTTGAAGTGGTCTGCGTTAGATAACGAATCCAGCTTTTTACAGAATTATATTATGCATGAACAATTTATTAATATAATTTTGGTTGATTTACTGCATGTGGACCATGTAAAAACAAAACAAAGAAGTTCGTTTGCATTCATTGCTAGTCTGCATTGTTATAATTATCAACAGTTACGTGCATCTATACTGAAGTCTCTGCTATAATGAACACAAAAAGATCTGACTTACTATTACTATTTCTTTGAAATAAACAGTGTTATACCTCAAGAATTCGCAACCCCAGCATATTTTAGGATTGCATTGATTCCACAATTGTTGCATCGGTAACATCGATCTCATCAAAGTAAATATATTTTATGGAGAATTGACTGAAAGACTAAAATATAACTTCGAATAAGTATTTCGGGATACGGGGACTTAAATTCTGCTATTGTTAGATACGCATGCATCAAATTTTGCATTGGTGACTGTATATACATTAACGGTAAGTTTTACGTGAATAATTAAAAATATCTACTTGCACATATTTTAGTCACCTCACATGTAAAACTTATCACAACGGGAACAGTTTCCATGTGTGCAGATCTGCTTTTAAACTATCTTTAGTTATTGTGGAAAACTTATACAAGATGAAAATTTACGTACAAGTGGGAGTTTATTCACATACCGAACTTGAAACTCGCCGGTATATTTTAATGCTTTGGTAAATTTGGAAACTTTAATAATGTATTTTGGCGGACTATAGCACGTCAGTGACCGCCGGATTTTTTATGTTGACTTTGAGGTAATTTTTTTTCTTTGACATCACGCCACAATTCTTTACTTTCAAAGAGATCTCTTTATGTAAACTTAGAGCATATTTATATTCCAAACAACAGAACAAGAATAATATATTTCTTTCTATTTGGTTCAAAGAATTTAGAAACCTACGCCAACTGGATGTATCGCATTTACGATGCATCAGACGAACAGCTCACCTCCTTTTTGGTTACTGGTCATTAGCATAGGCTATTCACAGCCGCTCATAGTGAGTGTCAATGACATCATAACGACTCCTGCGACTATACCTGTAAGTGAAACGGTCCATACTTCACCTCCCTCTGTATCAGCTACCTCGGATGTAACCACAACTATGGAAGCATCAACAACTACAATGACAGCTTCCACCACCCAGTACACCACAGCAACGACCGAAAAGCAGAAGGAAGACTGCGTAATAGACGGTAAGAAAACTACACATCTACTAAATAACCTGCATGAGCAGTATACACAATGTAATCTAGCATGCCACTCTTCAACACTGAGCTCTAACTTGTATCCCTTGTTTGCAGTTATAAGTTTAAAAATCACACAATTTTAAGACGCTTTCTTAATTAGATAGTTAATTGAAAACAAATGGAGATCTCAGTATGTTCTAAATTTGGAAAACGTATTTGCAAAAACATTTTAGCTGAATCAAATATCTATATGTACATATTTATTGGTAAAATACATCAAGAAATGTCATGTTGCTATTGCTGATAAAACAACGACCTCAGAAGACGGTAGCATATCTCGTAAGACATTATTGAATCTTGTTTTACAGTTCTGGTACAGTATAATATGTTCAAAACCACTCATTCCTTTATGGATGCGACAACACAGAAAAGAAACAACAATCGAATTATACTAAACTGCATACGAAAAATGATGTAATTGTGACACTAACATTAAGCAAGCCTCTTCGCTTGAACCGAATATTCATGGGCAACATTGGTTTGACTTCAGCACAGCACAGAGGGTACCAAACATTGAATAGACAGCGTAAGCTTTTTGTAATGAGCTCCGAGAGTATAAGGAAGATTTTTAAGTTTTTGCATGGGTCTCATCATATCCATCTAGTGTTAAAATATTCATTTTTCAAATTTCAACTTGCGGGGCATGCTAGGTTTTCCTCTCTATGTTATCTAGTTCTCACACTGAGTAAGTGATGCATGGAATTTATGTAGAACAGACAGGAATGACGATTTCTTTAAATTTCTTTAAATTTGTGTACGTTCTTGGTGTTTCTCAGCACATTGGTAAATTCGTTGGCAGAAGACATTTAAAAACTGGTACCTAAAATGTTAATACCCCCAAGCATACAACCTTGAAAGAAGGTAGGAGCATATAATGATGTTGTCATTGTAGGCTTCAGCGCCATTTTTTATCACAAGATAGGCTATATAAATGGCGGCCAGTATTAATGGTGAAGGAAGAACCAGGAAAAAACCAGAAAAGAACCACCTACCCACGAGAATCTACTGGCAAGCTTTCACACAAACCCATACTGGTCGAGCCTGAAACTCGATTAAACGCAGACAGAGGTGAGATGGCAATGATCAGCAACGATGAGCTTTAGACCACTTGGTCATTCAAGGCCTCTTGCTGATCATGATGATCAGTAACGATGAGCGCTTTAGACCACTTGGTCACTCAAGGCCTCTTGCTGATCATGATGATCAGTAACGATGAGCGCTTTAGACCACTTGGTCACTCAAGGCCTCTTGCTGATCATGATGATCAGTAACGATGAGCGCTTTAGACCACTTGGTCACTCAAGGCCTCTTGCTGATCATGATGATCAGTAACAATGAGCGCTTTAGACCATTTGGTCACTCAAGGCCTCTTGGTAATAATGAAAAATGGTCTTGTCTCATGTATTTTCCTTACAAATCATATGTAATCAATAATATCCCTTGTTGCTCATCTATGGTGCACATTTTCTTTACTTCGCATGCAGACGGTTCTGTTAGTGCATTTGCCAGGTTTTCATTGGCTAGTTCCCATTCGCTAATTTCAGATGAAACTCGTCGACTATCTTTAATGCCTTTGATGCAAAGCTCACGAGAGATCGTAATTATTACAAGGGGTTCATAATTGGAGAAGAGGTGCTCTTATGTACAATCCTCTGTATATGTTTATAGCCAATCCATCGAACGCAAACATAAAGTCTTTAATGAACGGAACAATACGTTACAAGAACATATTCAAATCCCAAACAAATATTAAAGAAATTTTCTGCGTAAATCGTGACCATGTAATCGTGGTCTTCATTTGTCTTTTGTATTACAGATACTGACTTTTTGGATCAACTTCGACAGGAACTTATAAATGATGAAGGATACAAAGAAGAAATCTATGAAGACACTACTGGAAACCCTACTTTTGGAATTGGCCACAAAATCACAAGGATGCTGATATGTGCTAAATATATGGCTGCCTTTGTAATATATATATATATATATATATATATATATATATATATATATATATATATATATATATATATATATATATATATATATATATATATATATATATATATATATATCACAAAGCCCTACACTCAAAGCAAATAGTAATAAATCCAAGGTGATATTGTAGAATTAGTACCACACCCTTCTCTGTTAATACCACACCCTTATAATCGAAAGGTTATCGTGACACAGGCTTTATGTTCAAGAGGCTTATGGTTTCCAGTTTAACTCAAAAGACGAATATCCTGTCACGCTATATTAACACTCGTCTTCCAAAAATCATAAAGCGTGTTATGTAAATGCATCATGGCAAGTGTAGACTGTTATTGCAAATGTAAGTACATGTGACGTGTCATTCATTCTTCAGCAGCTTTCTTGAACCACTCAGCATACAAATTCGAGTATTGGGTGATGTTAATGTTCCAGTCATGACACTGACTTTTAGCACCATATAAAAACTACCAGAGAAGATCAATATTTTCCAATTTTCAAACTTTGCTTATATATTGGAGTTTGGATCATGAGTCTATGGTCTTTTCGCTGAATATAATTTCACTATTTGCTGTCTGTTCATGGCCACATAGATTTACATAGATTCTGTAGCTATTCTGTTAGCTGTAGCTAACACTCGAACCAATCATTTGAACAAAATATCTAAATCCATGTCCGACAAAACTATCAACATTTTTTAGAAGATGATATTCATTGCTACAACCCTAGAATCATGCTATCTGAAATCTTGCTAAATCGGAGATCAAAAATACAATAATTTCGACACTAAAATTCAATAAACCTCATGAACTGAATTGTTTCATCACGAGCCAAGTTCGTTTTCACTTCATCGCAGCACAGAGAATACCAAATATTTAATTGACACCGTCAGTTTATTTCCATTCTTTGATAAGCTTTCAAGTGAATTCTATACTTCCTTCCAAATTTATGTCTCTTTAACGTTTTAATTTGGTATGATATCTTTTATCCATATACCTCAATGCTAATGTTTTGTAAAATAAATATACTTTCTATCCTACCTCAGTATGCATCTCACTAACTGTCACAGTGAACTATGTAAGATTATCAATTTGACAGGGACAGAACCAGGTACTCCACAGCATTTCAGAGAGAGATAACTCTGCTGGAATTAGACAGGGGTAAGAGCTATATAGTTACAGCAGACACATTTTAAGTCATGTATACCACATTTTGAAAACATCATACAAAACACAAAATGTGATATAGATATAATTTGACATAATTTCACAAGTTGCCAAGAGGCTGAACTTCTTTTAGGCCTAACAGAAAGTACAACTCTCACACAATGCACCAATCACAGCTAGTTTTGTGGTTTATATCTCAATGCAATTTTAATCTCCGCAAGGGGGTCCCGAGTGGCCGAGTGGTCTACAGCGCTGTCCGTTACGGATCACTGCCATCTCACCTCTGTCTGCGTGGGTTCGAGTCTAGGATTCGGCGAATGTGGATATGTGAGAAAGCTTGCCAGTAGCTTCTCGTGGGTCGGTGGTTCTTTCCGGTGATTTATCCGGTTTCTTCCTCCACCATTAATACTGGCCGCCATGAATAGCCTATCGTGTGCTGAAAATGGCGTTAAGCCCAACAACAACAACAACATAATCTCCGCAAACCTGGGGTTGTACAATTGGAACTGTTATAACTTATGCTACATTTTTGCTGCATGATGCTCCAGTCCTATACATCACCATAAACCGTCATGCTGCAGAGATGGTATTGAGATGACAAAACTGTTAAAGCTATATTAAAAATCTTAATAAATATCTCTCTGTTTGTCTCTCTCTATCTCTCTGTCTGTCTGTCTCTCTCTCACAAAAACTTGTTAGTAATCGGATTGTACGAAAGTAAAACTTTTCTTATGAATGTTTAAACCCTAATAAATCTCTGTCACACATGCACATAAACACACACACACACACGCACAAACTTGTTAGTAATCGGATTTTACTAAAGCAAACCTTCTCATGTATTTTTTTTTTAAACTCATATGCTGTTTGGCTCTAACTATGAATAATAAATATGCAAACACGTTAGACACCAAGAGACAATTGTCTGTTTACTTGTTTGTATGTCTTTATTTATATTCATTCGTCTCTAACGATAAATTTACATTTTGGACACTTTTAAACTACCATTTAAATCAACGTCTATTTATATAATTATAAATCCATCATAGTTTTTATCGAGGGAGTAATTTTATATTCCTCGGAAATTAAAGATAGCGGATCAACACGTATGAACAAAATAAGTTAAAGTCATGGATATGATTATTTCTGCTGCACTTGGATAGAGAATGGCGACATAAATAATATCTTGCTCCCTTTAATACAACGTGACATTATCCAGTGATTCGGTTTATTTTATTTCCTTTCTCACTGATTTATAGACAGCAAACAACATTTTGATTCTTATAGAGACGATAGCTTTAAATTTCTGATGCGCACTTTTAAAGTTCATTAAAGACGCAAATTGCATGGGTGACTGACCTTAAAGGTGTGATGATGTTTATATATCAAAGGTAGATATATTTAACTGCATAAACCTCATATTGACTGTGCATTGTAAAGAAAGACTTTATGAAGAAAGAAGACTTCGGATTCTGCTAAGGTAATTATTTCTTCTTCAATTTTAATTATATAGAAGAAAAACATAAAAAGACTATGAAATCAAATTTGAAGACTAAATCTGAAACAGATAATAGAAATTATTTTTAGAGAATTGATGACAGACAGACCATAGATAATCCCATCTTTTTGTGCTCATGATTAATTTCATATTTATGTGGAGATCCTAGTTTTCTTATTTTAATTTGAAAAGCTGTCCCATATATATGATGCATAGATTATGTCAGATGCTATTAACAGAAACGACCAAGAAAAACCAAAGAGCAGCAATAAAATGTTATCACGAAAAAAATTGCACATTTTATTATGAAGCAGTTGTTCGTGTAGAAATTTTCTCACGGTCAGTTTTGCATATGAGGAAATCAAATCATACACGTACTAGCAAATATTATGTGTTCAAATTTTTAGTGGGATCTGCAAATATGATGCTTTTGAGTAGAACTTTTTTTTCTCGTGCATTCTATTGTGTTATCTAGCACGTCAGATTCTTTTCCATCAACTCAAAAATTACGAGACCGAATATAATAATAGTAACAACAATTAGAACATTTCTAATGATCAATATCTCAACGTTGCTAAGGCCTTTTTACCAAATTTATCATTGTTGTCCAGGGAAATCAATTGTTTTGTCAAAATACACAAAGGTTGTTGGCATTCACTCTTTTCTTTGTTACCTATTACGAGCCCTTGTCATGTAACACTTGAAATGGTCGCATAAAGCAATAGATAAAATAAGAAAATTATGGATGAAGACTTGCAAAAGACATTATTGTTGTGTGTGGTGGCTATCAGGGACATGGTATAGCATTCAGCAGAGAGGACGTTTAATTTAGCTATCCTCAATATATATATATATATATATATATATATATATATATATATATATATATATATATATATATATATATATATATATATATATATATATATATATAATTTTTTTTGAAGCCCTACACTCAAAGCAAACGGTAACGGTAATAAATCCAGGATGATATTATAGAATTAGTACCACACCCTTCTCTGTTAATACCACACCCTTACAATAGAAAGATTATCGTGACACAGGCTTTATGTTCAAGAGGCTTATGGTTTCTAGTTTAACTCAAAAAGCGAGTGTCCTCTCACGCTTTATTCACACTCGTCTTCTTAGAATAATAAAACGTGGTCAGTAGATGCATCGTGACAAGTGTACGCTGTTATGGCAAATGTCAGTACATGTGACGTGTCATTCATTCTTCAGTAACGTTCTTGAACCACAGAGCATAAAATTTGGTGTATTGGGTGATGCAAATGTTCCAGTCATGAAGCTGACTCTTAGCACCACACCCTTACAAATAGAAGAAGATCGATATTTTCCGCTTTTCAAACTTTGCTTATATATTGGAGTTTGGATAATTAGTCTATAGTCTTTTCGCTGATTATAATTCCACTATTTGTTGTCTGTTCATGGCCACATAGATTTACAAAGCTCATAGCCGTATAGATTGTCCATGCTATATACTTCACAGCCTTTACATACAGTAACAGACCTGAAATATTCTGTAGCTATTCTGTAAGCTGGAGCTAACACTCGAACCAATCATTTGAACAAAATATCTAAATCAATGTCCGCCAAAACTATCAACATTATTTTAGAAGATGATATTCATTGCTACAACCCTAGCATCATGCTATCTGAAATCTTGCTAACGCAGATGTGAAAAATACAATAATTACAACACTAAAAATCAACAACCATTATTAACTGAATCGTTTCATTTGTTTTGACTTGAGCGCAGCTCAGAGAATACCAAATATTTAATTGACACCGTAAGTTTATTTACATTCTTCGATAAGCTGTCAGGTGAGTTTTATCATATTTCCTTCCTAATTTTTTTCTCTTTGACATTCCTATATAGTATATCTTTTATCCATGGCCCTCAATGCTAATGCTTTGTAAAGTAAATATACTTTATATTCTACCTCAGTATTCATCTTACTAACTGTCACAGAGAACTATGTTAGATTGTCAATGTGACCAAGGAAAGAATCAGGTACTCCACAGCATTTGATAGAGATAACTCTGCTGGAACTAGACAGGGTAAGAGTTATCTCGTTACAGCAGACACATTTTTAGACATGTGTTTGCTGTAAAACATTTTGAAAACATTATACAAACATAACATAATCTCACAAGTTGTCAAGATGCTCAACTTCTTTTAAATGAAATTTTAAGCTCAAACCTGGAGTTGTACAAGGGGAACCGTTATACCTTATGCTACATTTTTGCGACATTATGCTCCAGTGCTAGACATCACCATACACTGTCATACTGCAAACATGGTAGTGAGATGACTAAACTCTTAAGCTATATTAAAAATCTTAATAAATAACGCTCTCTCTCTCTCTCTCTCTCTCTCTCTCTCTCTCTCTCTCTCTCTCTCTCTCTCTCTCTCTCTCTCTCTCTCTCTCTCTCTCTCACTCACACACACACACACACACACATAAATACACACACACCAACTTGTTAGTAATCGGATTATACGAAAGTAAAACTTTTCTCATGAATGTTTTGTTTAACTCCTAATAAATCTCTCTGTCACACATACACATAAACACACACACACGCACAAATTTGTATGTAATCCGATTTTACTAAAACAAACCTTGTCATGAATGACTTTTTTTAACTCATAGCTCTTTTGGCTCTAAACTATGAATAAGAAATATGCAAAAAACGCTAGCTACCAAGAAAAAATTTGTTTGTTTGCTTGTTTCTATATCTTTAGTTATATTCATTTGTCTCTGACGATCATTTTAAATTTTGGACACTTAAAAATTTCCATTTTTTTCAACGTCTATTTATATAATTATAACTCAGTCATTGTTTTTATCTAGGTAGTAATTTTATATTCCTCGGAAATTCAAGATAACGGATCAACACGTATGAACAAAATAATTTAAAGCCATGGATATGATTATTTCTCCTGCACTTGGATGGAGAATGGCGACATAAATATATCTTGCTCCCTTTAATACAACGTGACATTATCCAGTGATTCATTTTTTTAATTTCCTTTCTCACTGATTTATAGTGAGCAAGCAACATTGTGATGCTTATACAGACGAAGGTTTTAATGTGCATTTTAAGACGCAAATTGCATGGATGACTGACCTTAAATGTGTGATGATGTTCATATATCAAAGGTAGATATATTTAACTGTATAAACCTCATATTGACTGTGCATTGTAAAGAAAGACTTTATGAAGAAAGAAGACTTCGGATTATGCTAAGGTAGTTATTTCTTCTTCAGTTTTAATTATATAGAAGAAAAACATAAAAAGACTATGAAATCAAATTTGAAGACTAAATTTGAAACAGATAATGGGAATTATTATTAGAGAATTGATGACAGACAGACCATAGAAAATCCCATCTTTATATGCTTATGAATAATTTCATATTTATGTGGAGATCCTAGTTTTCTTATTTTAATTTGAAAAGCTGTCCCAAATATATGTTGCATAGAGTATGTCAGATGCTATTAACAGAAACGACCAAGAAAAACCAAAGAACAGCAATATAATGTTATCATGCAAAGAAAAAATTTGCACATTTTATTGTGAAGCAGTTGTTCGTGTAGAAATTGGCACACGATAAGTATTGCACATGAGGAAATCAAATCATACACGTACTAACAAAATATTATGTGTTCACCTTTTTTAGTTGGATTTGCAAATGTGATGCTTTCACTGTTTGTTCTCTGTTCATGGTCACATGGTCACAATAATTACAATACTAAAAATCACCAATCCTCATTAACTAAATCGTTTCATCACGGGCCACGTTTGTTTTGACATGAGCGCAGCTCAGAGAGTACCAAATATTTAATTGACACCGTCAGTTTATTTCCATTCTTCGATAAGCTGTCAGGTAATTTTTATCATATTTCCTTCCAAATTTATGTCTCTTTGACGTTCCAACTTGGTATATAGTTTATCCATAGACCTCAATGCTAACGCTTTGTAAAAAAAAATAGTTTCTATCCTACCTGAGTACGCACCTCACTGTCACAGAGAACTATGTTAGATTGTCAATTTGACAACGACAGAACCAGGTACTCTACAGCCTTTAATGCAGATAACTCTGCTCGAACTAGACAGAGACAAGAGTTATCTAGTTACAGCTGACACATTTTTAGTTATGGATACCACATTTTGAAAACATCATACAAAACACCAAATGTGATATAGTTAAAAATAACATGATGTCACAAGTTGCCAATAGGCTCAATTTCTTTTAAGCCTAACAGAAACCACAACTTTCACACAATGCACCAATCACAGCTAGTTTTGTGCTTTATTTCTCAATGCAATTTTACGTTCAGCAAACCTGGAGTCGTACAATTGGAACCGTAATACCTTATGCTACATTTTTCGGCATGATGCTTGAGTGCAAGACATCACCATAAACTGTCAAGCTGCAGACATGGTAGTGATATATATATATATATATATATATATATATATATATATATATATATATATATATATATATATATATATATATATATATATATATATATATATATATAACTCACACACACAAACACACACACCAACTTGTTAGTAATTGGATTGTACGAAAGTAAAACTTTTATAAAGAATTTTTTAACTCCTAATAAATCTCTCTGTCACAAATAGAGATAAACACTCTCACGCACAAACTTGTAAGTAATACCATTTTACTAAAACAAACCTTCTTATCCATGATTTTATTATACTCATAGACCGTTTGGCTCTAAATTATTAATAAGGAATATGCAAACACGTTAGACGCCAAGAGACAATTGTTTGTTTACTTGTTAGTATATCTTTATTTATATTCATTTGTCTCTAACGATGACTTTACATTTCGGACACATAAAAAAAATTTCCATTTGAATCAAACTCTATTTATATAGTTATAAATAAATCATTGTTTTCATCCAGGGAGTTATTATGTATTCATCGGAAATTAAAGTTAATGGATCAACACGTATGAACAAAATAAGTTAAAGCCATGGATATGATTATTTCTCCTTCACTTGGATGGAGTATGGCGACATAAATATATCTTGCTCCCTTTAATACAACGTGACATTATCCAGTGATTCGGTTTATTTCAATTCCTTTCTCACTGATTTATAGACAGCAAACAACATTGTGATGCTTATACAGACGAAGGTTTTAATGTGCATTTTAAGACGCAAATTGCATGGGTGACTGACCTTAAAGGTGTGATGATGTCCATATATCAAAGGTAGATATTCGGATTCTTAAAAGGTGTTTAATTACTTCTTCAGTTTTAATTATAAAGAAGAAAAACATAAAAAGTCTATGAAATAAAATTTGAAGACTAAATCTGAAACATATAATGGAAATTATTGTTAGAGAATTCATGACAGACAGACCATAGAAAATCCCATCTTTTTATGCTCATGATTAATTTCTTATTTTTGTGGAGATCTTAGTTTTCTTATTTTAACTTGAAAAGCTGTCCAATATATATGTTGCATATCTTAACAGAAACGACCAAGAGAAACCAAAGAGCGGCAATATAATGTTATCATGAAAAAAATACCTTGCACGTTTTATTGTGAAGCAGTTGTTCGTGTATAAATTGGGACACGGTCAGTATTGCAAATGAGAAAATAAAATAATACACTTACTAGCAAAATATTATGTGTTCAAATTTTTTAGTGAGATTTGCAAGTGTGATGCTTTTGGGTACAACTTTGTTTACTAGTGTATTATGTTGTGTTATCTAGCATCACAGATTATTTCGCAACCACTTAAAAATTATGAGACCAAAAATAGTAAGAGTAACAACAACGACAACATTTCTAATGATCATTACATCATCGTCGGTATGATATTTTTATTTATTAATCTTTTTAAGTGAGTCGTCGAGATATCTGAAAACTTCATATATTTATTAAAGTTGTACCAGCTTTAAATTTCAATATTGATGCACGATATGACTATAAAGTTAAACAAGATAAAACAGAAAATCCTAGTCCCTAATTCATTATGTACAGACAGATATGGAAAAGTTCTCTCTAAAGATCTTCAATTGCAGAAAAGGAAATCCATGTATCGAAGTATTATGCTGTCATTAATTGTACTCAGTTTTTGACAGTTATCTTGGCAATTAATTAGCTCCTAAATAAATGTTTTAGTAACTTTAAATTAGGCAGAATATGCATGTGAAAGCATCATTGTCATCATCATCATCATCGTCGTCATCGTCGCAGCTGTATTTTGTTGTTGCTGTTGTTGTTTGTCACATTCCTCTACAACTAATTATCACTGTATACAAAGAGAGGGAATGTAATACCTCTTATGCATAGCGCTTCTCTTTAGTACGAAAAATAAATTCTTACTATTGTCTGATAATATCTTTTCTGAGATTTAATTTTGGGTTACGTATATCTGAATAAATTGCTCGTGTGTAAGCTTTAAAATTCATTTTATTTCATTTTTGTTTCATTGTATTAAAATGCAATGAATATGTTTATCGGATTCTGGATTCTATTTTTAGTTGTAAGGTAGATTTGTATCACAAAGTTTGTTTATTCAAGACGAAGATGCATTACGTGAGAATTATCATTGCGTCCGTCTTACCCTGCTAACAGTGTCATCAAGAAGTTAAAATGATTGGTCAATATCAGGGGCATATATTCTTTGTGTGAACACTGCATGTAAGAACCTCTTTTATGATTGGTTCTTAAGTGAGATGACTTTGGCGGACGTGCCAAAAGTAGTTTAGTAATAGACCACTTGACAAATCTCGCGAGACTTGAAATTAAGTCTGGGGTTTTAAATACGCATTTCATATAATTTTTCAAAGAATTGGGATTAAAAAACAACACAAACGCCGATAATGTATGACTGTTTGTCTCTATTATATTTTATTATTTTATATAATTTTTCAGACAGTCATTCAAGACCTGGAAGGTTCAACGTGTATTATCTTTTAATTTGTTGCCATAATTGTTTATTCCTTGTCTTGGTTTTGATATCACGCCACAATTCTTTACTTTCAAAGAGATCTACTTGTTTAAGCGTATAGCATATTTATATTCCAAACAACAGAACAAGAATAATATATTTCTTTCTATTAGGTTCAAAGAATTTAGAAACCTACGCCAACTGGATGTATCGCATTTACGATGCATCAGACGAACAGCTCACCTCTTTTTTGGTTACTGGTCATTAGCATAGGCTATTCACAGCCGCTCATAGTGAGTGTGAATGACATCACGACGACTCCTGCGACTATACCTGTAAGTGAAACGGTCCATACTTCACCTCCCCCTATATCGGCTACCTCGGATGCAACCACAACTTTGGAAGCATCAACAACTACAGGGACAGCTTCCACCACCCAGTACACCACAGCAACGACCGAAGAGCCGAAGGAAGACTGCGTAATAGACGGTAAGAAAACTACATATCTACTAAATGTCCTGCATGAGCAGTATACACAATGTAATCTAGCATGCCACTCTTCAACACTGAGCTCTAACTTGTATCCCTTGTTTGCAGTTATAAGTTTAAAGATCAGAAAATTTTAAGACGGTTTCTTAATTAGATCGTTAATTGAAAACAAATGGAGTTCTCAATATGTTCTAAATTTGGAAAACGTATTTGCAACATTTTAGCTGAATCAAATATCTATATGTACATATTTACTTGTAAAATACATCAAGAAGTGTCAGGATGCTATTGCAGATAAGAAACGTCCTCAAAAGACGGTAGCATATCTCGCAAGACATTATTGGATCATGTTTTACAGTTCTGGCACAGTATAATATGTTCAAAACCACTCATTCCTATAGGGATGCAACAACACAGAAATTATACAAGAATCTAATTATGCTAAACTGCAGCTAACAAAATGATGTACTTGTGACACTAACATTAGGCAAGCATCGCTGCTTGAATTGAATTATCATTGGCAACATTGCTTTGACTTCCGCACAGCACAGAGAGTGCCAAACACTGAATAGACAGCGTAAAATTTATGTAATGAGCTCCGAGAGTATAAGGAAGATTTTTAAAAGTTTTTGCATGGGTCTCTAACTATTTGAATTGGTATCATATCCATCTAGCGTTACAAAAATTTATTTTTCAAATTTCAAATTGCAGGGCATGCTAGGTTTTCCTCTGTATGTTATCTAGTACTCACATGGAGTACGTATTGCATGGAATTGACATTGAACAGACAGCTATGACGATTTCTTTTAAAATTTCTTTTAGTTTGTGTACGTTCTTGGTGTTTCTCAGCACATAGGTAAATTCGTTTGCAGAAGTCATTTAAAAACTGATACCTAAAAGTTTAGTACCCCTATGCATACAGCCTTGAAAGAAGGTAGGAGTAGATAATGATGTTGTCATTGTAGGCTTTAAGGCCATTTTTCATCACAAGATAGGCTATACATGGCGGCCAGTATTAATGGTGGAGGAAGAACCAGGGAAAAACCAGAAAATAACCACCTACCCACGAGAAGCTGCTGGCAGGCTTTCACACAAACCCATACTGGCCGAGCCTGAAACTCGAACCAACGCAGACGGAGGTGAAATGGCAATGATCAGCAACGATGAGCGCTTTAGACCACTTGGTCACTCAAGGCCTCTTGCTGATCATGATGATCAGTAACGATGAGCGCTTTAGACCACTTGGTCACTCAAGGCCTCTTGCTGATCATGATGATCAGTAACGATGAGCGCTTTAGACCACTTGGTCACTCAAGGCCTCTTGCTAATAATAAAAAATGTTCTTGCCTCATATTTGTTTTCCTTACAAATCATCTGTTTAAATGAGAGTAACACTTACTGACATTTAACTATTAAGTCAGCTCTTTTGTACACACACTGTAATCAATAACATCCCTTGTTGCTCATCTGTGGTGTACATTTTCTTTAATTCGCATGCAGACGGTTCTGTTAGTGCATTTGCAAGGTTTTCATTGGCTAGTTCCCGATGAAACTCGTCGAATATCTGTAAAGTCTTTCTAGCCAAGGCTCGCAAAGCTCAAGAAAGATCGTAATTATTACAAGAAGTTCATAAATTTGATAAGAGGTACTCTCATGTACGATCCTCTGTATATGTTTATAGCCAATCCATCGAACTCAAACATAAAGTCTTTAATGAACGGAACAATACGTTACAAGAACATGTTCAAATCCCAAACAAATGATAAAGAAATTTCGAGCGCAAACCGTGACCATGTAATCGTGGTCTTCATTTGTCTTTTGCATTACAGATGCTGACTTTTTGGATCAACTTCGACAGGAACTTATAAATGATGAAGGATACAAAGAAGAAATCTATGAAGACACTACTGGAAACCCTACTTTTGGAATTGGCCACAAAATCACAAGGAAGGACCCAGAATTCGGTAAGCCGTTGGGAACAAGGGTCTCTAAGGAGAGGATTGAGGAAGCATTCAAAGCCGACGTGAAGGCTGCTATAGAGAGTTGCTGTAAACTTTTTAATAATTTCCAGAATCTACCAAAAGAGGTAAAGTTGATCATCTTGAATATCAGATTCAATCTTGGTCACACAGGATTAGCGAAATTCGCAAAGTTTCGAGACGCTGTTAACATAGGGGACTGGGAAAAAGCGGCGGATGAAATGGAACACAGTATATGGTTCAATCAAGTACCTAACAGAGCAAAGAGGCTCGTAGAACGAATGAGGAAAGTAGGCAAATAATGCTGATATGTGCTAAATATATGGCTGCCCTTGTAATACTGATGTGTCAATAGTTCCTCGTTGAATTCTATGAATCGAGAATACTATTCCGGCTTTAGAATTGCGAATAATTTCCAATAAATGTATTTTTTCTAGTCTTTAATGAGAAGCACTTATATTTCCAGGACAAAATATATTATTTTAAATAAAAATTTCATCTCAGCTGGTCAAATAACAAAATACCTCTAAGCTCCAAAAGGTATTAAAATACCACTGAATTCAATCAGGAAAAATGCGTTAGTTCTAAAAGCAGTTTTAGATCACTTGATGGGGTCACGTGATCACTTAATTTGAATGTCTCGGAAAGGTCATAAATCAATTGACACCTATGCGATGGTCGAATTTAGTCGAACCGAAAGAATTTTGCTGTAAATGTCAATAATACAATACATTAAAAACGTTGTTTTCAACACTACTGACGCAATCCATGAATTACCTTGATCACCACCAATGATGTTCACTTTGTGTTTACGAATTAGAAAAAAAAATCAGGAAATATGTCAGCTAAAATACAATTTAGCAAGACTGTTATTTACTAGAACTGAACGAAAGTTTCTGAAAAAATGTCAAATCCAGTGAATATTTTTATTACAATGACATGTAATGAAACAAAAATATAACAAAAAATTTAAACCGCAAACAAGTAATTTAATTACGTCTAATTTGGAGCTGTACAAACTAGTGCACTTTAAAATATGGCCTTTAACTTGACAAAAGCCTCGTGACTTTTTTTGTCCAAATAAACTGGTTTTTCTTACTCAATAAGTTTGTCAGGGATTCGGCATTATTAGATAAATTGGAACAAAATTTCTGAGAGTATCCAGTCATACCTAAAAGTGTCATCAGTTGCTTCTTACTGATAGGCAACGGAAATCATAGATAGCCTTGATCTTAGCATTTATAGGTGTAACTTCTCCATGTCCAACAATATGACCTACAAAAAACACAAGCACGGCAGAGTGCACTTTTAGATAAACTGACTGTCAAACATTCAATCATGCATCGGTGAGTTTGTCAAAGAATTTCAGAATTGTTGCTAGATGTTTTTCCAGATGTCGTTGTAGACGATGACATCATAAATGTAAGCATTACAATTATCTAGACCAGAGGTAATCATATTCATAGAACTTTGAAAGATACTTGGAGAACCCTTCATGCCGAACCGTATTACTTTGTACTGATAAAGTCCATCTGGAGTCACAAATGCCAAAATTTCCTTTAGCCTTTCCGTTAATGGAATTTGCCAAAATCCTTTCTTTTACAACGTTAATTTTGGTAACATACTTGGCATTTCCAATTTTATCAATGCAATCATCGATTATTGGTAATGGAAATATGTTTTTGTCACATTGTTCACCTCCCTATAATCAGTGCACATACGGAAAGTTTTATCTGGTTTCGAAACAAGTATACATGGTGAATTCGAATCACTTTTACTGGCTCCATGAAATCATTCTCAAGCAAATACTGTATTCCCTTTTTCAAGTATTCATATTTGACATGGTTCATCCTCTATGAGTGTTATTTCACAGGTTTGGAATTCACAATTTCAACGTCATGAAAAATCTTGTTTGTCCTCGTAGAAGCATGTGGAAATAAGTGCTTTTATTTTAATAATAACTATTTAAGTTCATTCCTTTCTTGTTGTTGAAAATTTGAAAGCGTATTGTCCAGATTATTCCTAATTTCCGAATTCCGAAGATTAGTGGCCAAAATCAGGAGAGTCCAATTGAAGTTATTCACTTTTATCCTCAGTGATTAGACAGGTACAACTAAATTAATTGCATGATTTACCTGGCTATCCCACTCAATATCCTGGTACTCCTATAATTTATTTTGATCAGAGTAATAGTATTATAATCATATATAATATTATAATATAACTCATTCCTTTCCTTCCTAACTATGTAAGGGCTATACAATTTAATTGGAAGAAAATTTTGAAGAATGACAAAGAGAGAATGCACTCTACTACAAGACTCGAAAGTTCCCTCCATAACGTTCTGTAAAAGCATAATTTCACTTTTGACTTGAATTGCTGTGTGCCAAATTCAAGCATGAATAAACAGGAAATTACTTACATAAAATGTGGCGCTTGATCCAACTGGACAGATTTGGAAAGGCCAAATTGAGTAGAGAAAAAAGCTTTTGCTATAGTTTTGGTCTAATATTCGTCGAAGGAATTGCCTCTGGAAATCATGTTGACGCACACATAATGGTAAACAAGAATTGGTTCACTGATTTGGTCATAGATATGGTACTAACACAATCTACCATCATTCTGCTGCATGGTTCGTCAAATGCAGGAATACGTTGCAGATGAGCCTTAGATATCTTCTGGTTGGGTTTTCTTCCCATTTGATAAGTATAACAAAATCTACAGTATTTACAAACATCACTTTGATTTCTGGCCATTAAAAGTGAGTCTAGATCTTGTGTTAAGTCTTATTAATCTTATAATTACCAGCACGTGGAGCTTCATGGGACAGACTAAGTATTTACTGTCTGCAAGAGTTTGGAACTACAATCTGATAGTTCACTGACCAGTCGTCATCGGCAGGTACCTCAGGAGGTCTTCATTTTTTTCATAATAATTCCATTTGTAATGAAACAACATACATGTACTTTAGTGGCTTAAGTTTCACACTAATGGTCCTTTGAAATAAACAGAAGATCTCATGATATTTTTCCTGTTTGTCGACATGTAATTACCTTTTGTCACCCTGATTAGAACAAAGAGAATAAGTAGTTAAAAGATTATCACTGTGATCAATACATTTTGAGACTTCCAAACAAGGAGTGAAATAACCTCATCAAAAGCCTGGCCAACACATGTGGCAGCTAAAGGAATAATTTCCTGATCAAAGTCCTACTCGAGAGCTTTGTATGCCATAGCTCAAGTAACTACACAAGCTGGGTACAAATCAGTGAATTCTTTTTCAATAGGATCAACTTTTTTGTCAGTTACAAGTGGATTACCCATAACCATTTTTTAGCTAGGTTATTGCCTAGAAATAAATTAATGACCCCAACGGATAAAGTACACACTATAACGACAGCCACATGTCCTGATACTGTCTGATGACAAATTTACAGAATGAAGAGAATTATTAACAAAGTCGCACTCTACTTCCTGAATGAGAACACTCTCATTAGATGACTTCTCAGAAAAAAGGCATATTATCTAATAATAAAATACACGAAGAAATTCCTGTGTCCCTTAAACGTTAAAAAGGGACATACTTGGCCAAATCACCCAAGAGTAATAAAGAATTTCTTTGACGTGAATGATTCATAATTCTCCATAATAAAATCAGACTTACGTTTATTAGACCCAACAAATGGTTCAACAAATGGTTCAACAAATGATCCTGACTCTGATCTCATAAATAAGAGCATTTTGAATAGGTTTGTCTTGATTCTGATGCTTATATTTCAATTTGAAGCAATCAGTAATAGAGTGTGCCTTTTTCTTGCAGTAAGTACATGTATGAAGAGACGAGGATTTTGAATCAAGCTTATCAGAAAGGTGATACTTAGAAGTTGTGCCAGATTGAATTTTAGAAGGAGTCATATTAGGGTGAAATCTTATTGTCACTATGGACACGGTTCTTGGATCCTTCACGTAATACAAGTTGTTTGAAACTTTCGTAATCATATTTAACTTTCTCGTCTAAGCAAAATCTTTCTAATAACTGCCTCTTTTAAGCAAATTCGAAATGAGATTGTTCAGCTTCATTTTAATAGTTCCTATATTTTTGAATATAAGCGTCAGGGACTACCTCATAACTCTTTACGATGCATTCCTTAACAAAGTCATAGTCAGCTCTCTGTTGTACTGACAGGGATGCAAAGACATTTTGGGCTTTTCCATAGAGTGCACACTGCAATAATTGAGTCCAATGCTCCATTTGGTCATTTCAAAGTTACAACGTTTTCATAAAAACAAAAACAATTACTGTTTGCTAAAAGGGGTAAAAGCTTAATATTCTTTGTAATATCAAAACCTGAATTTCTATGTGAAGTGGGAATGTGCTATTCAGCTTCCAGCTTCATTTCCTTCATTTTATTATGAAATTCCCTTTCATCCTTATCTCTTTTGGATTTTCATCTCTCTCTCTCTCTCTCTCTCTCTCTCTCTCTCTCTCTCTCTCTCTCTCTCTCTCTCTCTCTCTCTTTCTGAAATTGTATCTGCATTTGTTTATCTTTCTCCCTTTCTTATCTCTTTCTCCTCTTTTTCAAATTGTAACTGCATTTCTCTCTATCTCTCTCTCTCTCTCTCTCTCTCTCTCTCTCTCTCTCTCTCTCTCTCTCTCTCTCTCTCTCTCTCTCTCTCTCTCTCTCTCCTTTACTTTTATGTCAGAGTCTGATACAGCCTTACTGATCAAACCCAAAACACTTTTATGAAAAACATTCTTTTCTACTAAATACTGGATCTAAATGTTATAATTTCTTGCTTCGTTAAGGAATATTTTGCATCAGAAATATATTTTTCTGGCAAGTTCAAACAATTCATCTTTTCTGAAACTATTTGACGACTCCTGGGTATGATTAGAAAGAAAAGATTCCATTTCTAATGACATTGTGAAATAGCCTCATGATTTCACTGAAGAGTTCAAACAAACATGATACTTGGGATTTAACAATTTCTGAAACCTATGGGAATTTAAACTTTAAAAGGCAATTTTCTGAAACATTTTAGCCAAACTTCATCTATCCCAAAGATGAGGCCCGATATTTGTTCTGTTACATGTGTAGGCTCATACAAAGTAAATAAACAACGGGTGCTGCCAACAAACTTTGTACAATTTAACAAAAACAATTTATTTCCCTAGAAAACAAGGTAAAAATATGACAATGGACTTACGGCTTGTGAACATAATCCAAACATTAATCATAGAATATAAACATATAGTCCTATCACAAAATGTTCTAACTGAATAAAAGTTCGAATCCCGACGACATTCCAAGATGGGGGGGACGATTACGTCAGATGCATACAGTATTGTACTGATGTGTCAACAGTTCCTCATTGGATTTTATGAATCAAGAATAACATTCTGACTTTAGAAATCTGAATACATTCCAGTAAATGTCTTTGTCCAAGAATTTAATGAAGGGCACTTATATTTCCAGGAAAAATAAATTGTTTTAAAAAACAATTTCAACTCAATTTGTCACAACACGAAATACCTTTTAGCTCCTAAAGGTATGAAATATGAATGAATTCAATCACTAAAAGCGTTAGTCTTAAACGCAGTTTTAGATCACGTGATGGGGTCACGAGGTAGTTTAATTAGAATGTCGCAGAAAGCCCATAAGACAATTGACACGTACGCCATGAACGAGTTTGGTCGTACCAAACGAATTTTATTTTGAAATTCAAAAATAAGAAACATTGTTTACAACAGAGCTGACGCAAGCCAAGAATGATCTAGATCACAACCAATGATTTTCACTCTGTGTTTACTAATTTTGAACCCGGGTCAGGTACTGGGTCAGCTAAAAATATATTGGAGCAATACTATTAGTTACTAGAACTAAACGGATTTTCTGAACAAAATGTCAAATCTAGTGAATAAAGTTTTTACAATAGCATTATTTGAAACAAACATATAATATAAAAAATTAAAACAAACGCCGGTAATTTAATTACATATTACTTAACAGTCGGTTTGTGATCTATATAAGTATAATGTGGATATATTGTGTTTTCTTTCAACAGTAATTTTATTATTTTCCTGATCTTGTACGTATCTTTCAACGGTCGTTTATTTTACAATAGGAATTTAAGAAGAAAGTTATAATCCCAGTTTAATTAATTTACATAATTTATATAATGTAAAATCAAGATTTTGATATTCTCGTTGTCCCATTGCTACGCAATCGCTAAATTCGACAATTGATGGAATCACGTGTCTTAAATCAAATAATTTTTCAAACACCAGAAAGATACAAACGGGGTTAACTTGCCTGAAATTTAAGTTAGCACATCACATGCTGACGTAAACATGTCTGCAAGAGCAAAAATTTGTATGCTGTCAAAAAAGTTAAGATATACTATCGGATATATACCTCCACTGTTCATAAATGTATTAAACAGAAATGGCTTTCATGTACTCGACTCGTCTGAATAGTCGAGCATTTACTGCCCAAGTTTCATGTGTGTCGCGATGGAAAGGTATGTGCGACTGTCAACATCTAAAATAGTATTTGGATTCAGGTAGATTGTAAAGCAGCAGTATACGTTTGCGTTTTCATATTGGAGGTAAGATGGTTGGCAAAAAATATTAATAATTAACAGCTGAAGACGTCAAATGATGCGATGAGGTAGATGACCATTTTCACATGTACATACACAAAACGCTTTAAAGCATATACCTTCGACACCCAGTTACAGCAAAATGAAAAAGGATTAAAATATTCTGTGTTAGTATTAATCGAACAAAACATGTTTTGAGTTACTTTTAAATAATCAGTCTAGATGCTGCTTTGAAGACAATATTTAATGCCAGATATGGTGAGGTTTATTGGCTGCATCTGTGTTATCGGCATTTTTGCACTGATACATTAAGTGTTCATTTCATAAAGTTGACCTATTTCAATGCGCGTATCTTAAGATTTGCATCTAACATTGTTGACCATGTACTTGAGTTACTGTCGTTACCAATGACGGTACCAAGTGCTGTATAATGATTCCTTATAATAAACATGTGCTCACAAAAATATGTATTATAAACTAAGTCTAAGAATACATATAGAAATCAAGGCACATTTGTTAGTTCCTGATTCCCTATTATGCAATTGTAGGTCCAACTAGCAGAGACAAAACTAATCTTTTAAATATGCTACTGAATAACGGACATAAATGCAACAAGGCAATTGTCTATTCGTTCAACCCCATTTTGGATAAATGCAAAACACTTAGAGACCTTGATGAAGGAGTAGGCAGCTTCATTGTCAATAAACAAACACCGCAATTCAATACACTTGGAAAAGTCTTAGTACGATCTTCCAAACGATAATGTACGCAGCACGGGCAGCTTTGTCTAGTTTCGTTGCTTAAACAACCGCGATATAGATTCTGCTGCACGAGAATATTGTCATATCCTAGACTGCTAAAATTAAGCAATGCTATTACGGTGTTAAAGGAAGCAAGAATAATGTGTCTGATATTTCATTTAGATGCATCAGAAGATGCTCAAATGTATCATTGTGGCTTCGACAAATTATATTTGCCAGAATAAATCTACTGACATAAATCAGAGTGTTGGTCAATGATATTTATTAAAACATTTAGTACGGTGTCATTTGTCTGAGTAGAGCAGCAAAATAACAAGGCTGATGATGAAAATACGTGGAGCAACAGCATTACTTTCGCATTTGTGTTCTTGCAGTCAAAACTTTGCGAGCACTAATTTCATCTCAAATATTATCTTAGCTACTATCAACAGCAATAACTGAGGTGGCAGCTGTGCACAATAGAATACAGGGGAAACAAGTTAAAAAGTAAAAGTGTTACTCATTTTTCTTAGCAACGTTCATTCTGGTGCAAAATATAGAACGGAGACTCATCAACAAATATCAGAACATCAGCTTTATAAACTACAAACATTAATAGGACCGACGACACAAAAGCATACAAAAAATAGTTTAGGAGGTCATACCTGAGGCTGCAGGTGGTCAGCATGATATATTTATTGGTTTGAGGATCTCAGTGAAGAGGGCTACTAAAAAGCGTGATGGTTATTCTCTACGATCTATTAATATGCTGGTCTCTCGCTTTTAAAGAATTTTAGTGTGAACGCGTGTAACTTAAGTGCATAATCCTGTTTTCGAGACATACCCTATGGAACGTGAAGTTTTATAGTCTCGAATTGATGAATCTGCTACAGAAGACGAATAGATGTATACGGTTTCACATCAAAATATTAAAGCAGGAATTTTTAATACGACAGATGACTATGTCATTTTGCTTCTTCGCCAAACATTTCTTGAAATCAGAATACAATTGAAAGGTTATCGTGACACTGGCTTCATGTTCAAGATGCTTATGATTTCTAGTTTAACTCAAAAAGAGAGTGTCCTGTCACGTTATATTCACACTCGTCTTTGTGATAAATTGGCTGCGTTCAAAACACACCAACCTCTTTCACTACGATTCGTTGCTAGGGAATGACCTCCGCGGTGTAATTTACCCAGTGTGGATAGATAGAAAGAAGAATGCAGATCACTGAACAGGTATATTGAAGAAATAAACACGACGAGCCCCCTTTCAATGAACAAATATAAAATTTAATCAGTTTATCAACAGAATTTAAAATGAAAAGAAATCAATTACTTGGTAACAAAAGAAGGAAAATTTTACTAACATGTACTCAAACAAAAAGACAATACAAATTTCTTTAACTAATAAAATTACTTTCGACGTTAATATGCTATCTTCATTGCCAACTAGATGTAACCTTTGAGTGCAACGATGAGAGTCTTCATCACCTATTTTATGCGGACATCAAGACTTCCGTTCGTCCCTGCTCTGCCGATCTTTGTCTAGCTGTTTGGTCTTGGACTCTTGTCCGTCGAACTCTGATTTAACAATCGTCTCTGGACTTAGATTTCGGCTTAGAATTTGCTCTGGTCCTGTGATTGGTTCTGGGATTTCTCAGGTGAATCCAGGAAATTTGTTTCCTTTTGCCGTTTCCTTTAAGTTTCCACGAACCTCACTTATAGTCCGTCTCCTAACTGAGACAGCTATCTGACCCCATACTCAATAACGAAAGCGTACTTTTTACGAATTCGAGGGTAGAGTTTGTCTACTCGCTGAGACAACTCTCACGCTTTACTGCCAAATCACGAGATAACGTCTTTCACGCTTTTCCCGGAGTCCGGTCTAACTTTTCCCAAGAAAGACTGAAGACTGAAGAATTTTCCTACCGTAAAACCTTTAATTTCTTACTGAGTTACGCCAATAAATCCATATTAACCAATCGGAATAGAGTGATTCCTAAATCTGTTCCGTAGAAGTTTTGGATTGACAAGACAACTAAACAACTAATCATGACGTAATTAACGTTCTTTTGAACAGTCACTTATGGCAAGCTTCCGCCTTTTCCGGTCGATTTTGGGAAAGGGTCTTATGTCATTCTCTTGTACCAAAGTATATGACTGTTCCTTTCTACTTTAATTAAGTTAACTTTGATACAATTCCTTTAACCATTGCTTCTAACAGTTTTCAAAATTCGACACATCACAGTCTTCCTAGAATCACAAAACGGAGTCAGTAAATGAATAATGACAAGGGTACACTGTTATGGCAAACGTAAGTACATGTGACGTATCATTTATTCTTCAGAAACGTTATTGAACCACTGAGCATAACAATTCGTGTATTAGGTGATGATAATATTCCAGTCATGACGCTGACTCTTAGCACCACACCTTTACAACCAGAGAAGATCGATTTCTTCCGCTTTTAAAACTTTGCTTATATATTGGAGTTTGGATCATGCGTCTATGATCTTTTCTCTGATTATAATTCAACTATTTGTTGTCTGTTCATGGCTACATAGATATACAATGCTCATGTCCGTATCGATTTTCCATGCTATATACTTCCCAGCCTTAACAAACAGTAACAGACCTGAAATGTTCTGTAGCTATTCTGTTAGCTGGAGCTAACACTCGAACCAATGATTTGACCAAAATATCTATATCCAAGTCCACCAAAACTATCAACATTTTATTTTTAGAAGTTGATATTCATTAATACAACCCTAATATCATGCTATCTGAAATTTTGCTAAATCGGAGATGAAAAAAAAAATAATTACGACACTAAAAATCAAGAAGCCTCATTAACTGAATCGTTTCATTACGGGCCACGTTTGTTTTGATTTGAGCGCAGCTAAGAGAATACCAAATATTGAATAGACACCGTCAGTTTATTTCCATTCTTCGATAAGCTGTCAGGTGAGTTTTATCATATTTCCTTCCAAATTTATGTCTCTTTAACCATTTAACATGGTATATCTTTTATCCATAGACCTCAATGCTAACGCTTTTTTAAAATAAATATACTTACTATCCTACCTGAGTATGCATCCATCTCACTGTCACAGAGAACTATGTTAGATTGTCAATTTGACAAATACAGAACCAGGTACTCAGCAGCATTTAAGAGAGATAACTCTTCCGGAACTAGACAGGGTAAGCGTTATCAAGTTACACCAGACACATTTTCAGTCATGTATACCACATTTTGAAAAAAATCATAAAAAAATACAAAATGTGATATAGCTATGAATTAACATAATCTCACAAGTTTAAGAGGCTCAACTTCTTTTAAGCCTAACAGAAAGTACAACTTTCACACAATGCACCAATCACAACTAGTTTTGTGCTTTTTTAATGCAATCTTAAGCTCAGCATGCCTGGAGTTGTACAATTGAAACCTTTACACCTGATGCTACATTTTTTGCGGCATGATGCTCCGGTGCTAGACATCACTATAAGCTTTCATACTGCGGACATGGTAGTGAGATGACAAAACTGTTAAAACTATATTACAAATCTTAATGAATATCTCTCTCTCTCTCTCTCTCTCTCTCTCTCTCTCTCTCTCTCTCTCTCTCTCTCTCTCTCTCTCTCTCTCTCTCTCTCTCTCTCTCTCTCTCTCTCTCTCTCTCTCACACACACACACACTCTCACACATACATACACACACGCACAAACTTGTTTTTAATCGGATTTTACTCAAGCAAAACTTATCATGCATATTTCTTTTCACTCAGAGCCGGTTTGGCTCTAAACTATGAATAAAAAATATGCAAACTGGTTAGATAACAAAAGACAATTGCTTGTTCACTTGATTGTATATCTTTATTTATATTCATTTGTCTCTGACGATAACTTTACATTTTGGACACTTAAAAAATTCCATTTTTATCAACGTCTTTTTATATAATTATACATCCATCATTGGTTTTGACCTGTGACTAATTTTATATTCATCGGAAATTACAGTTAAAGGATCAACACGTATGAACAAAATAATTTAAAGCCAAGGATATGATTATTTCTCCTGCACTTGGATGGAGTATGGCGACATAACAATATCTTGCTCCCTTTAATACAACGTGACATTATCCAGTGATTCGGTTTATTTCAATTCCTTTCTCACTGATTTATAGACAGCAAACAACATTGTGATGCTTATACAGACGAAGGTTTTAATGTGCATTTTAAGACGCAAATTGCATGGGTGACTGACCTTAAAGGTGTGATGATGTCCATATATCAAAGGTAGATATTCGGATTCTTAAAAGGTGTTTAATTACTTCTTCAGTTTTAATTATAGAGAAGAAAAACATAAAAAGACTATGAAATAAAATTTGAAGACTAAATCTGAAACATATAATGGAAATTATTGTTAGAGAATTCATGACAGACAGACCATAGAAAATCCCATCTTTTTATGCTCATGATTAATTTCTTATTTATGTGGAGATCCTAGTTTTCTTATTTTAATTTCAAAGGCTGTTCCATATATATGATGCATAGAGTATGTCAGATGCTATTAACAGAAACGACCAAGAAAAACCAAAGAGCAGCAATATAATGTTATCATGCAAAGAAATAATTTGCACATTTTATTGTGAAGCAGTTGTTCGTGTAGAAATTTGCACAAGTATTGCACACGAGGAAATCAAATCATACACGTACTAACAAAATGTTATGTGTTCAAATTGTTTAGTGGGATCTGCAAATGTAATGCTATTGGGTACAACTTTTTTTTTACTTGAGCATTCTATTGTGTTATCTAGCATATCAGATTATTTTGCAACAACTTAAAACTTACGAGACCTAAAATGATAATGGTAACAACAATAACAACATTTCCACATCGTTGGTATGATATTTCTATTTATTAAGTCTTGTAAGTGGGTCGTGGAGATATCTGAAAACTTAATATTTTTATGAAATTTGTACAAGTTTTAAATTCCAATATTGATGCACGATATGACTATAGACTTAAACAAGATTAAACATAATTCCTAGACTCTAATTCATTATCTACAGACAGATACCTGAAAAGTTCTCTCGGAAGGTAATCAATTGCAGAAAATGAAATCTATTTTTTAAGCATTATGCTATGTTATTAGTTGTACTCAATTTTTGACAAATATATTGGCAATTAATTAGCTCCTAAATAAATATTTCAGTAACTTTAAATTAGGCAGAATATGCATGTGAGAGCATCATTGTCATCATTATCGTCATCGTCGCCGCTGTATTTTGTTGTTGCTGTTGTTGTTTGTCACATTCCGCTACAACTAATTATCACTGTCTGCAAAGAGAGATAGTATAACACCACTTATGCATAGCTTTTCTCTATGTATGTAGTATGTAACACCACTTATGCATAGCTTTTCTCTATAGTACGGAAAATAAAATCTTACTTTTGTCTGATAATATCTTATCTTAGATTTTAACCTTGTGTTACGTATATCTGGTTAAATTGCTTGTGTGTAAGGTTTAAAATTCTTTTTATTTCATTTGTATTTCATTGTATTTAACTGCAATGAAATTTTTCTCGGATTCTGGTTTCTATTTTTTGTAGTGAGATATATTTGTATCACAAAGTTTGTTTATTGAAGACGAAGATGCATTACGTGAGAGTTATCATTGAGTCCGTTTTACCCTGGTAACAGTGGCAACAGGAAGTTAAAATGATTGGTCAATATCAGGAGCATGCATTCTTTACGTGATCAATGCGTGTAAATAAACCTTTTTATGATTGGCTCTTAAGTGGGATGACTTTGGCAAACATGCCAAAGATCGATATTTTCCGCTTTTCACACTTTGCTCATATATTTGAGTTTGAATCATGAGTATATGGTCTTTTCGCTGAATATAATTCCACTATTTGTTGTCTGTTAATGGCCACATAGATTTACAAAGCACATGGCCGTATAAATTGTCCATGCTATATACTTCCCAGCCTTTACAAACAGTAAGAGACCTGAAATATTATTTGGTTGGGGGCCTGAATCAACATAGGGTACTAGCAACGGGTGTAGAAACATGTCGGCAAATGGGACAAGACGCCACGTTTGGGATAAAGCGGAAACTTCCGGAAACTTCTGCCATAAGGCCCCGTATTTTAAGTTATTTTCAATAGCATAATATAATCAATCTATCTGTACAGTCAATTGTACCTTGGGGTAACTCCGTTTCTTCATATAATGCCATGAGCATATTCTTTTAAAACGATATCTACCTGTTGAAATATCAATAACACGGGTATTCCCTAAAATGCCAACAAAATAATATCGTCCTTTCTATTTCGTACACAGAGTTTACTGAACTGCGCTACAGGGTATATCGTATCTATGATGCATCAAATGAACATCTCACGTATTCATTGGATAGTATTCCTTGGCATCTGCGTTTCGCAGATGCAAATATTGAGTGCGTCATCTGTGACTGCATCAATAACAGCTCCTACTACTGTAATGGGAACTGAAACAGTTTATCCTTTCTTGACGCGTACTAGTTCCTCTGCAGAAGACACGTACGTCTCCACCACATCAGCTTCTACTACAGCATCAGAGTTTGTAGGTGCATACACAACTGTAGATCCAAGAAGTACAGTGGGAAATGAGACTTTTTAGTCTCCCTCGATAATTGCAACTTCGCCAAAAGTAAGTTCTCGTCTTCGTTAGCCCCAGAGACAACACAGCTAATTTATGCTGAATATAACATATCTACTGCACACGTAATGACTACAAACATTTATGCTCAAATGACTTCATCTGTTGGGGAATCACCAGCTTCAACATCGACCTCGACAGATCAATTTATCTCAGACACAACGACAACACTAAAAGCATCAACCACTACAAAGACAACTTCAACTCGAGAAACAGCTTCAACTACAGGGACAACTTCAACTAAAGAGACAACTTCAGCTACAGGGACAACTTCAACTACAAAGACAACTTCAACCACACACTGCACCACAAGTACTCCCAAAAATCCTAAGAAAGATTGCGTGATAGACGGTAAGATAGCTACGTATCCTCCCAATAATCTCTGCACTTTTTCCTTTAAATTTATTGTGCCGTGCTCTGCAACTCTGATTTATACCTTGTAACTCTTTTAGCAACTTCGTGTTTCAAGATCGGACAATATGATCGGACACTTTTGTAGTATATTTAAACTAGATCTGATGACTCTTTTAAATGTTTTTCAACAAATTTGTTTATCTTAGAGCACGGCACAATAGATTTTATCTTTCTTGTATATGATAACAAATTCAGGTCCCTATTTGTTCCTAAATTCTGATAACTTATTGTGACTTTTCAGCTGAAACAAATACCCATATGCATATATTTGGTTGTAAAATGCATTAAACATTTCAGGCGAAAAAATCCACAAAGTAGGTCTTATGTCAAATCCTGTTAGCTAATGACAATAGTATGAAGTACTTTTATGCTAGTTGCATATTATACAAGTGCCTTAAAGCCGACGGATTTTGTTGCTCTGTATATGTTGTGCTAAATGTGTTTGAAACCTATAAAGCTGTTTTTGGACTATATTCCACGAAATGTGGGTTATAATTTTGTTTGGTGGTATATCAGGTACGATCTCAGAAGTCTGTGGCTCATTGGATACGATTACTGAAATATGTTGGAGATAGTGGACGAACTCTAAAGTCCATGCGTAACCATACGACATGAATAAATAGTAATTTGTTTTATTCTGGTTCAGTACAGTATATTCATACCAACTCATTCCTAGATGGAACTGACAACAGAGCGATGAACGAAAAATCTAATATTTCCACCATAGTCGCGAAAACACCAACAGGCTCGTATCGAGGAAAGGACAATCCGAAAATAAAACTCGATTTTCACTGGAGCTAACACTCGAACCAATCTTTTGACCAAAAGATCTATATCCAAGTCCGTCAAAACTATCAACATTATTTTTAAATAGTGATCTTCATTACTACAACCTTATTATCATGCTATCTGAAATCTTAATAAATCGGATTTGAAAACATGCTGTAACTTCGGCACTAAAAAAAATCAACAATCCTCATTGACTAAATCATTTCATCACGGGTCACGTTTGTTTATACTTGAGCGCAGCAAAGAGAATACCAAATATTGTATTGACACACTCAGTTTATTTAAATTCTCCGATAAGTTGTCGGGTGAATTTTATCATATAACCTTCCAAATTCATGTCTCTTTAACTGTTTAACTTGGTATGATATCTGGCTGGTGTAATAAAGATTCACTGTTCAAATTTCAGACCGTATGGGCATGCTAAGTTTTCCACTGTGTTATCTGGAACTAAGAATGAGGTAGTATTTCCTGGATTTAGGATAGAACAGGAATAAAAAATATTTTCAGGAAATGTGTTGAAGTCAAAATGATCCAGATTTGAGGCGTTTCTTAGTAAATATGTAAATACAATAGCAGAGGCCATGTAAGTCATTGCGACCTAATAGTTCAGCACAAAGCCAACCACCTTAGAATAAGGCGGGTCCCAAGTATGAAATCCCACTCCTGCTCGCACATGTTTTTCTTGCAATGCAAATGCTCAATAGAAGAGACACTGATATTTCCTGGCGGTTGCGACATTTACTGCGTTACCTGACAACCGGTAGACGTAACAATACGATATTTACAGACGACTCTCAAAACAGTTTTGCTAGCATAGGGAATAAATTGTGACATGTATTTTTGTTGTGGTATTTACTGCTGATGTAGCACATATAAACTTCACAAATTGTAACGTTTAATGTTGAGTAAGCACATCCTCTACAGTAAGGGTCTTACTGTTTCAGATGAACAGTGATTACGTTATTATATCAACCTTTTTGTGCACACGCTAAAATCAATCATATACGTGTATATGTGGTGTATGCTTTCTTTTAACGGCATATAGAAGGATCTGCCCTTAAGTTTGTCAATTTTGTCCTTCTTTAGTTGTCGTAGAAACTTGTCAAATAATTATAATCTTTTCCTCTCCAAGGCTAAGAAATCTCGCAAAAATTGAAATTATTCCATGAGGTCTATAACTTTTATTTCAGAAGAGGTGAGGTACTCATGTCAGATTCTCTATATGTTTTAAACAATACCAAATACATGTCGATTGGAACTTACACATAGCAATGGATAATGTATAGATCCGAGCGCTCTAGAATCATGTTTAAAATGTGCATGCAGATGTTAAACAAAATTTAAGTGTTAACCCTGACGAGGTTTTAATGTCTTTTGTATTTCAGACCCTGACTTTTTGGATCAACTTCGACTGGAACTTACAAATGATGAAGGATACAAAGTCAAAATCTATGTAAACAAAAAAGGAAACCTTACGTTTGGAATTGGCCACAAAATCACAAGAAAGGACCCAGAATTCGGCAAGCCGTTGGGAACAAAGGTCTCTAAAAAGAGGATTGAGGAAGCATTCAAAGCCGACGTGAAGGCTGCTATAGAGAGTTGTTGTAAACTTTTCAAGAATATCCCGAATCTACCGAAAGAAGTTCAACTGATTCTTTTCAACATGAGGTTTAACCTTGGTCACTCGGGATTGGAGGGATTTAAAAACTTTCGAAAGGCTGTTAACGGAAGGAACTGGGTTGAAGCGGCAAATAAAATGGTAAAAAGTAAATGGTACAAACAAGTACCTAATAGAGCAAAAAGGCTCGAGGAAAGAATGAGAATAGTAAGAAAAGGCTGTTGATAGGTGAATTTTCTATTTTTAGGATAGGCTTCCACGTGTTGTTAAAATGGATTCAACTTACCTGGACTACATATATGGCCATATATTCAATGCTTACAATTTTTATTACATATTAACTGTTGTATCCATATAAGACATTTAGGGTTTCATTTAGTTTGTTAACGAGCATAATATAGAGTTATGTTCCATAACAATTAACATATTTCATCTATATTGACATAAGAAAAGAATTATTACTCAAAATAAAAATTAAACTTAATTAATAGACAGACAATATTTTGACTAATTAGATGTTTAGTAAAACTTACCTCACTCTTCCAACAAAATTATCCACTGAAATAAAATCATGAATCATGTATATTCAAAGGTCATTGAATAGTTTCCATTACGTTACAAAAGTTATTCCAATTTGCTATAATAAAATATATTTTAAAATGACGTATTTCTTTTATATCTTATTTTATAATTAAACCTTATAATAATTACTAGGATTTAAAAAACTGTACATACTTCTGCTGCTTAAAAAGTTTTATTATAAAATCGAAGATAAACATGTTTCTAAGCAAACAATTTAGTTTCAGGAACAAAGAAATTAGGGTTGGGAAAAAAGAGACAATGTGATTTTATCAGGGTTCGATGGGATAATCATGTCAAAATATTAAAAATTGGAATAATTTTCTAGAAGGTACTCTGTTGCAAAGTAATCTGTTCTGTCCTACATAACACGTCTACCCACGTTACAATATTTCGCCGAACTATACGTTTCTTCTTGTTCGAATTTACTCCAAATAACTCGTAGTATAAGAAAAATGTAACAGTAATTGTTATAGTTGATATTTGTCATATAATCATCTTTAATTGAGGACATATGGATCATTCCTATATGGGTGTTGGCAGTTCTGGGTGTGGGTAAAGTATAGATTCATTGATTAAAAAAAATAATCTGATTACGGTAAATACATAATACTTATAATAATTATATTTTTTCACTTTGTCATTGTTTTGAATTATTCAATAATTATAATTTATTAACTTTTTATTTAACCCTGCAATAACTTTATCTGTATCTCCACTACTATTTTTGATAAACAAGGATGTTCGACTTATTAGTTCTTCCTTTTCTGCCATATCGTTGATTTCGTCATCTAACAGTGTCCTTCAGTACTGAACAGCACCAAGGCCATAGTTATATTAGTAAGCAGCTCACGAAACAGCAAGTGTAGCCTCTCCAAAACCTTGCAATGCATTCTAGACTTCTTCAAAGAACATTATCTATCAAATATTCATTTTACTCTAAGGTGTCTCCTGCCATGAGGCACTGGAAGATTTTATTTTTTCCAGCGAAAATTGAAATGTTTTATAGAGAAGCTATTGTTATTGGATTGCAATTCATCCTTTTCAGGTAAAGATATTTTATATTCAATTTGTGCATGTACAAATGAACGTGCAATTTGGATACTGGCTTTAATCGTTTCTAATCTATCCTGATAGGTAATCCCATAATGATATATTGCTATCAACATACCCTAATTTAGATTGCCATTGACACATCCTTATTTAGATTGCCACCCAAATACCCTAGTTTAAATTGCCACCCGCACACACGAGCTTAGATTGCCACCCACACACTAGTTTAGATTGCCACCCACACATATTAATTTAGATTGACACCCACACACCGTAGTTTAGATTGCCATCTACACACACTAGTTTAGATTGCACCCACACACACTAGTTTAGATTGCCACCCACACACCTTAGTTTAGATTGCCACCTAAACACCATAGTTTAGATTGCCACCTACTCACCCTAGTTTAGATTACCATCCACACATACTAGTTTAGATTGCCACCCACACACCATAGTTTAGATTGCCACCTAAACACCATCGTTTAGATTGCCACCTACTCACCCTAGTTTAGATTACTATCCACACACCCTAGTTTAGATTGACACCCACACACCATAGATTAGATTGCCACACACACACACTAGTTTAGATTGCCATCCACATACACTAGTTTAGATTGCCACCCACATACCGTAGTTTAGATTGCCACCCACATACCATAGTTTAGATTGCCACCCACACACCATAGTTTAGCTTGCCACCCACACACCATAGTTTAGCTTGCCACCCACACACCATAGTTTACATTGACACCCACACACCATAGTTTAGATTGCCACACACACACACTAGTTTAGATTGCCATCCACATACACTAGTTTAGATTGCCACCCACACACCATAGTTTAGATTGACACCCACACACCCTAGTTTAGATTGCCATCCACACACCCTAGTTTAGATTGCCATCCACACATACTAGTTTAGATTGCCACCTACACAGCCTAGTTTAGATTGCCACACACACAGCCTAGTTTAGATTGCCACCCACACACCCTAGTTTAGATTGCCAACCACACACCCTAGTTTAGATTGCCACCCACACACCATAGTCTAGCTTGCCACCCACACACCATAGTTTAGATTGCCACCCACACACACTAGTTTAGATTGACACACACCCTAGTTTAGATTGCCACCCACACTCACACTAGTTTAGATTAACACACACACACACACACACACACTAGTTTAGATTGACACAAACCCACACACACTAGATTAGATTGACACCCACACACCATAGTTTAGATTGCCACTCACACCCACACTAGTTTAGATTGCCACCCCCCCCACACACACTAGTTTAGATTGATACCCACACACCATAGTTTAGATTGCCACCCACACATCCTAGTTTAGATTGCCACCCACACACCCTAGTTTAGATTGCCACCCACACACCATAGTTTAGCTTGACACCCACACACCGTAGTTTAGATTGCCACCCACACACACTAGTTTAGATTGCCACCCACTCAATATAGTTTAGATTGCCACACACACTAGTTTCGATTGACACCCACACACACTAGTTTAGCTTGCCACCCACTCACCATAGTTTAGATTGCCACCCACACACACTAGTTTAGATTGACACCCACACACCGTAGTTTAGATTGCCATCCACACACCCTAGTTTCGATTGCTACCCACGCACACACTAGTTTAGATTGACACCCACACACCATAGTTTAGATTGCCACCCACTCACACTAGTTTAGATTGACATCCACACACACGTGTTTAGATTGTTACCCAAAAACACCCTAGTTTAGATTGCCATCCACACACACTAGTTTAGATTACACACCCTAATTTAAATTGCCATCCACACACCCTAGTTTAGATTGCCATCCACACATACTAGTTTAGATTGTTACCCAAAACACCCTAGTTTAGATTGCCATCCACACACACTAGTTTAGATTTCCATCCCTAATTTATTCCTAGTCTATATAATTTGTAATTCCACATCCAAATGTTGCCATTCACATGGTTCAGTTCAGATGATTCGCCAAACAATGGACGTGACACATAAATTTATAAAAGTAGTTAGAAACATCAATGCCAAGATTGAAAGTGTAGTCATCACGATATATTTAATGATTTAATATCAATAATTATATTTTAATACCATACATTTAAGTCTTGATAAATTCATTATATATGTTAACTTTCAGAAGGCGAGTTGTCCTATTTCATTCAATAAACCGAGTTGCCGTAATGGAATAGAGTACTTGTACGTTTTCGTTTAATATGCAGTCCTTTAATCAACGATAAAGTGCTAGCTGTTGCTAACTCCTTTTTCGATTTTAGAAATAATAGTGAACTATTTTTCTCTGAGTTTGCTTTTCTTATACAAATACATTCGGCCTATATTTACTGTTTTTCATGATTCACCTGCAATTCTCTTGTTATAGTTTGTAATAGTGCGTGCGTGAGTGCTTACATGCAGACGTGCTCTTCCTAAGGGAGCTAATCCAAATGCTAGCGTGGATGATTTTATTTAGTGCATTTACTTCCCATAATACTTTAGTTGAATAATGAGTACAGCAAGGTATCACGGTACTAATTCTTTTTTTCATACACCTCAATGCTAATGTTTTAAGAAATAAATCTACTTTATATCCTACCTCAACATGCACGTCATAAACTGTTAAAGTAAGCAACGTTAGATTGTGAATTTGACAAGGATAGATCCAGGTACTCCATTTCATTTAAGAGGGATTACTCTGCTGGAACTCAAGGCTAAGACTTATCTAGTCACACCAGACACATTTTCAAACATGTGTACCACATTTTTTTTTTTTTAAATCATAAAAAATACAAAGATACCTAGATATGAATTAACATAATCTCACATGTTGCCAAGAGGCTCAACATTGTTTAAGCCTAACAGAAAGTACGCCAATCACAGCTAGTTTTGTTGTTTATTTCTGAATGCAATGTAGCTTACTCTTTAAGCTCCGCACACCTGGCGGAGAGAGAGAGAGAGAGAGAGAGAGAGAGAGAGAGAGAGAGAGAGAGACCTTTTGGACATTTTCATATTTAAATATTTAATTAATAATAATCGATTTTTAAAACATTATGGTATGTTTAAAACACAAAAACAAAATATTGCAGGTATCCCAGTATGTGTACCACGTAAACTTGGAATTTTCTGTAAAATATCGACATCATTTGCAACTTATGTATCATTGATAAACATTGTAGAAAAATCCCAAGGAAATTACACACGTATCGTTACGACGAACCATAATACCCAATTGCCCTCCCTTCTTGTCGGCCTTGCACGAGAGTATAAGGTCATTGGTTATAGATTACTAAATCTCGATGGAGAAAGTTTTAAAACCATTTCAGCCTGAAATACTCATTTAATTCAAAAGTGTTGAAAATATCTCAGCCTGAAATACTGATTCAATACATAAGTTACATTTACATCATAGTTTACACTTTCTTGCTATTTTGCAGTATGCATCATTAAACAATGATGTAATGCATAATATTAAATTCATTTTAAGTACAGAACACATAAAATAATTAGGAAAAACACAAGTGAAATTATGTTGAGTTCCTAAATATATGACGTAGCATTGCCGTATTAGATCAAGTGTTGGGATGGGGTCAAACTTTCAAATTAACACATCTTTCTTAAAACGATATGCAAAATATAATAAAAGAATTACGATTATTTTAGTAAGTTTGAGCTGCACTTTTGTTATATTATATGTGTTGTTCATACTTATTGTACATTATTTTCTTTTGTTTGTTATGATGTTCTCTAATGGGAACGAATGCAGTTTGGATCGGGATCAAACACTACGTTGATAGCATCCAATCCCTGTAATATTACGCTACAAACCTTGCATAAATATTTTGATAATTTGGAAAATTTACTGAACTTGGAAGTGAATTAAGCATTTGGAGAGAGAGAGAGAGAGAGAGAGAGAGAGAGAGAGAGAGAGAGAGAGAGAGAGAGAGAGAGAGAGAGAGAGAGAGAGAGAGAGAGAGAGAGAGAAAGGTTACATTTTTTACGATGTCGAGATTCGTTTTCAAAATGTTATTTTGTGATTCGTGTGACATTGTAGCACCATGAGGAATTAATGAACATGGTGACAAGCAAACATTAAGGTGGTGAAGGTAACTAATTGCGATCTACAATGACATCTGGAAGTCGAGTCATACCTGACCTAAATTTCTTGTTACTTTCAATCATATGCACTAACATGGCATGACTGTTTAATTTGTCAGTTCTGAATTCATATACATATATATATATATATATATATATATATATATATATACATACATATATATATATATATATATATTATATATATATATATATATATATATATATATATATATATATATATGTATGTATATATATATACATACATACATACATACATACATACATACATACATACATACATACATACATACATGCATACATGCATACGTACGTACGTACGTAGATACATACATACATACATACATACATACATACATACATACATACATACATACATACATACATACATACATACATACATACATACATACATACATACATACATACATACATACATACATAAACTTTGAAACTTTGATGGTTGGATGATAAATGGACAACAGATAGATATATAGACAGATATATAAACTGAAAAATAGGTAGATAGACAGATAGACTGATAAACAGTTAGACAGACACAGACAGACAGATAGACAGATACATACATACATACATGCATGCATGCATGCATACATACATACATATATGCATGCATGTATACATACATACATACATACATACATACATACATGCATGCATGCATGCATGCATGCATGCATGCATGCATGCACGCGTGCGTGCGTGCGTGCGTGCGTGCGTGCGTGCGTGCGTGCGTACATACATACATACATACATACATACATACATACATACATACATACATACATACATACATACATACATACATACATACATACATACATACATACATACATACATACATACATACATACATACATACATACATACATACATACGAATCTTCTAAGAATGGTGAATTCTTCTATTAATTGGAATTTCTGTAAAACTCAACAACTCAATACAGAGTACATGTTTACGTATTATTAGACTAAATCACACACGACACTCAAATGAATCGGTTGAATTCATTTATTTAATTTTTAAATATATGATATAACTATTTGCTACTGACAAGATGTGACCAACTAACTCACTTTACAAGCAATATTCATCGACTTTTATCAGAAATATTTCAACTTTAGAAACACCGTGAAATCTGATTATATCCAGATTAATTCATTAAGAATGAACTCCATTCTGCAGATAGAGTACCAAACAGATAAATTATTTATATGTTACATATGTATTACAGAAATCCATGGAAGTATGTTTTAAGACTTAGCGTAGTTTCTCATTCATCGGAACTGACGGTTGCTGATCATCTGCTTATATGTTGTTAAAATCCAAAATTTTATTGTTATAAAAAATCTGATATTTCCAGTTGATGTTCTGTTCCGAATTTGTCTGTATATTATATTTTTATATCCATATACGAAAACACCTTTACTTATATGAATATATTCCCTGTGATCAATGAATAAGTAACAGGTGCTTTATAACTATATTTCCCATTAGAGAAAATATACGTATTATTTTTTTGTTCATCGACGCAAAATAACAAATGAGGTCGATGTGTACAGTGTAGTGTAGACATAACTTTCTCAGTCTTTATCCTCATGTGCTAAAGGCACTGAATAGGACTGTTTGTTTAAAGTGCCATAAACGTGTAAGGTTAAAATTATTTTCTACATCCGTCTAAAAATGACGGCATGGTTTATATATCTACATTAGACGTAGACTTTTAATCTTCTCCATCAAATTTCCAGGTACATAGTTCTGAAATAAAGAAAGAAAAATAATATATACATAAATGTAAGTGTGTGCAAAAGATGCCAAAGTTAAAGACATCGTGAGCTTCTTGCTCAAAAAGTTTAGAGAATACAGGTTTGGTTTGATTACCTACTACTTTAAGTGGCTTCAATTTGTTGGAACTTAATTTCGTTTTGTAATTTTACCTGGTTAGAAAATCTCAATCAAAAAAAACTTCCACATTCTTAACTATTTTTAATCTGTATGTAGCACGGTCAGAAGACAATAATATCTGCACTATTTAGAAATCGACAATGAAATCGTGAAATATAATTTTATTCTCTGTCATTGTTATATTCGCTTGATTCAACATTTCCTTTACCTGATTAAATGTTTCCCACTTGGATCTACTTTTGCGTCATGATCTTCACAAACTCTGCAAAGAAATGAGAAATGAGCCATTGGCAACAATTATGCATCTCTCTCTCTCTCTCTCTCTCTCTCTCTCTCTCTCTCTCTCTCTCTCTCTCTCTCTCTCTCTCTCTCTCTCTCTCTCTCTCTCTCTCTCTCTCTCTCTCACAGATATATATATATATATATATATATATATATATATATATATATATATATATATAAGCTCCTCGAGCTACGTATATTGATTTAATTTGGGGCTAAATGCGTCCAACTATTATCACCAATGTTCTATCTATATTATATATTAGTAAGATAAAGTTAAACACATCTTATGCCGTGCCTTACAGTAGAATCCATGACCGCCGAAATTTATATGAACCTATTACACGTGCACGCAATTATGAACTGTTTCAAAATCACTACATGTCATTTTCTTCTCGAAGAAGTTAAATAATAATACCCAGAACTGAATGCATCACACTCAGCAATTTTTCAAGCATTCGATTTACTTTTACCAAGAAATACAAAAGAATCTTCAAAACCTTTAAAAACTTTAGTTTCCGTCCTTTGTAGATTGACATTTTTGCTCATCATATGGTCCCGTTTTCTACATTCGAAGTGTATTTCTCCATTCCATTATCTGCGTCTGCTCGATTTGACTTGTTCGAACTATTTGTGCAAGTTAAATAAATTATAGTACTGCATTAATTATAGTACTGCATTAATTATAGTACTGCATTAATTATAGTACTGCATTAATTATAGTACTGCATTAATTAATTATAGTACTGCATTAATTAATTATAGTACTGCATTAATTATAGTACTGCATTAATTATAGTACTGCATTAATTAATTATAGTACTGCATTAATTAATTATAGTACTGCATTAATTATAGTACTGTATTAATTATAGTACTGCATTAAATAATTATAGTACTGCATTAATTAATTATAGTACTGCATTAATTAATTATAGTACTGCATTAATTATAGTACTGCATTAATTAATTATAGTACTGCATTAATTATAGTACTGCATTAATTACAGTACTGCATTAATTATAGTACTGCATTAATTACAGTACTGCATTAATTATAGTACTGCATTAATTATAGTACTGCATTAATTACAGTACTGCATTAATTATAGTACTGCATTAATTACAGTACTGCATTAATTATAGTACTGCATTAATTACAGTACTGCATTAATTATAGTACTGCATTAATTATAGTACTGCATTATAATTATAGTACTGCATTAATTATAGTACTGCATTAATTATAGTACTGCATTAATTATAGTACTGCATTAATTAATTATAGTACTGCATTAATTATAGTACTGCATTATAATTATAGTACTGCATTAATTATAGTACTGCATTAATTAATTATAGTACTGCATTAATTAATTATAGTACTGCATTAATTATAGTACTGCATTAATTATAGTACTGCATTAATTATAGTACTGCATTAATTATAGTACTGCATTAATTATAGTACTGCATTAATTATAGTACTGCATTAATTATAGTACTGCATTAGTACTGTATTAACGAGACAGAAAGAGTAGTAATTGCCTTAGTATTATGTGTATTGTATGTACATTGTAAAGTCTAATGTCCCTCAGCTTTTTATCTCTAGTACTCGTATTAGAATCGTTGTTGACTTAACTATACATATGTTGTGATTGGATGCAGGCTAATCGACGAAAAGGGAGACAATCCTCCCCTTACTGTCCGATGAATGAATTATGATAATTTGAAATGTTTTACCATTGTAATTAATACAGCCATCACCGTCTATATCTGCCTCTTTGATCATGGCTTTAGCCTCGTCTTTCGAAAAGGGGGTATCCCCAATTTCTGTCATGGCGGCTTGCAATTCCTTTACATTGATTTTCCCATTGCCATCCTTGTCAAATTTGCTAAATGCGGCTCTTAACTCTTCTGCTTCTTCCTCTGTTGATTTCGCTTTTGTGCTCATCATTTTGAGAAACTCGTTAAATTCTATTGTTCCATTACCTGAAATGCATTACTATTCTTTGAAAGTAACCCAATATTTACTCTTCTTTTCTACAGGGAGACGGGGAAAATAAAGAGACAAGTAAATTATGACTTAGATAAGTTCTTAATTAATAAAATATACTGAATATGTTTTTATATGTTTTATCTAAATAAGAAAAACAATGTATTGAGAGACAGTAAAATGAAAAGACTTTTTACAAGTTGTCCCCGTTCAACTGGAAATGCGCCTGAGCATTGATCGAAACAATATCCATTCGGAATATCTCGGACGTATTAATATGTTCACTGACTTAACCATTTTCGTATTACCAAAGACCTTTGCCACAAACTAACGTGCCCGATCTGGTGCATTTGTTAAGGCCGACATGTTTTCTTCATGCAATTTAAATAGTTCTGACATGATAATATAAGAATTACATTCAATTGTTATTATGTTGACAAAAGTCTTACAATGATTTTGATAACGAAGCATTTAAATGCATAGCCTCAAAAAATATATTTGTAAATATCTAACATTTATTCAGGCCAATATCAACCATTACAACAAAATTCATCCAGAATGGTTTTGTGGGGAGTTGTGCTTTTAAATTACTCATCCAGGTGATTGGTTATATTTTTTTATTTAAAAAAATAAACGACTATACACGATCTGATAGATTTTAACATTAACTGAGCAAAGAATCTGATTTTATTAAAGTTTTACTTTCGTGATACAAATTTCCAGCGAACATATTAAATTATGTATTGTCTATGTAAACAGATTCCTTCATTGTTTAGTTCAGGGTAATCGTTATATTTTTTTTTAGAAAAGCAGTTCGCTGATTTAAAATACGGTTGCCAATATGCAGCTTATTAGGGATCCCAGTACAAACCGTTTGAGTCTAGCTCTGCAATCAGTTCCTTTACTTCAGCTTCTGTGGGGTTCTGACCAAGGCCTCGCATGACAGTGCCGAGCTCCTCGGAGGAAATCCGGTTATCACCGTTCCTGTCAAATTGTTCGAACATCTCTTTGTACTCTGAAATGTCGTGTAAAAACAAAAATTGCATGTCCATCCAAAATGGCAAATGTTGGGCTCCTATAAGTCAATTCTTGTACAACTCCTTGCAATCAACAAAATTGCAGTACCTCTCACGCTAAATGAATTTGATTAGTTGAGAGGTTGAGAGGAATAGATAGTTACAGCATAATATTATCTTGGTGATATGTCTTGTTGAGTACACAAGTGCATATATATATATATATATATATATATATATATATATATATATATATATATATATATATATATATATATATATATATATATATATATATATATAGATGCAATAAACTGACGACGAACAGTACGAAACTAGTAACTAACTAAGGCTAGTTAGTTACTAGTTTCGTACTGTTAGTCGTCAGTTTATTGCATCTATTTTAATTAATCCCTGACAGACTTGATCCCTTGGTGGATCCAGTACGCTTGAGAGGGTTGTTATTCGCCATATGATTTGTATTCTTTATATATATATATATATATATATATATATATATATATATATATATATATATATATATATATATATATATATATATATATATATATATATATATATATATATATGAAGAGACAGTCAGAGTCACTTGGATTGAAACAAACAGTATGTGACATAGACACAGAATCTTCAAAATTTAATTACAGATATCGTATTTTGCACAGCGCCATTTATGATGTAGTTAGTGTCGATTTTAAATCCTAACATTTTGTCGACATTTACAAAGAATTCTTGATTATAGCATCTGAGGTTTATACCAGAAGATTAGCCCAAATAACTTTGTAAGCCAAACGTTTGCTCCACAAGACCTTCGTCTATCCACCTTAAGCAAGAGTTATATATTAACAAAATCGAATTAAATTAATTTTTTACAGATTAAATTTGCTTCTGACTACTTGATGTTGACTCAATAAGTGAAGAACTACTTGCTCTATAATTTTCTCATCCTTATATGTCCACAAAAATAATCTAGAGTCATATTTATCCGCCTTTTCAATAACACAAGTTAAGAGAATGACTGAATGAAAAAAAATTGATATTTTATTTTAAGAAAGGAAATGCTAGAGGTCGCTATGGAGGAGGCTGAAATTTAAACTTTTAGCTAAACTGCGTTTTTGCAGCATTACTGCCTGACAATATTGTAACCTTGGGTCGGTTCACCTAATAGTTACAGGTTTAGTTTATTTTGCATATGATACTCCTTCGTCAATTTCATTGAAAGCAAAACGCAAGGAAAAGACTAGAAAGAGCAGATATCCAACCATTTTGCAGGAGGCAAGGTCTGGACAGGCCTATGGCGTTGTCATCGATGTGAAATTTACAACTGGGGATAACTCTGATGAGAATTATGCCAAAATTACCTGTGATATTTGTGAATCACTGAGATGAGGATTATAAATATACATTACCTGCAATAGTTTCCTCTGGTAATTCATCCTGGAAAAAAAGAAATATTTTTAAAATTTCTGATGCAAAAATAGTTTTAAAAATGGCAGCTAGAAAACTCAGAAGATAATAACCTCCCGCTAGACATAAAGGTATTCATGTGTTCGATACCTGCATAATGCAACCACGTTTGGATCATCAGATCCAGAAATTAATTTATTGGGATCGGGGTGGATTAGAAAAGAGCAAATTTAGTGAAAATGTAACACGAATACAGTGATATCTACTTGATAATGGTGGAGTGGGGGCGGAAGGGGGGAGGGCAGGTGAAATCAGATGAGAGTGTCCACAGGAACCAGTTAAGAATACCAGTCTGAATAGTTTAGGTAAACGAGCGCCAGACTAGTTTAGGCACTAGGAAATGATCTTATGGAAACCGAACTCTGTGGCTGCGAAAACTACACGAATGACAACAAAAATATAATTTTGGTAGAAAAAGTTCAGCGAAACTTTTCAACAAAGTTTAATACAACGGACTAAGAGAAAATATGCTCTTTTAACAGTCGATAAAGCATAAAATATAAACTTTTCAGCTGGTTGCTCAGAATGCCACACAATTGTTAGAGAAGATTCCAAAATTTTTCAACTTTCTGAGAGCTTATTTTCAGGATTAATCCTTCAAAGTTTGATCAAAATGGGAAAATAAATTCAACATCGTTGGAGGTGTGCCATGAAATACTGTAAAACGCTAGGGTGCATGTTATTGCATTTAATCTTCTATTTATAGTTTTATTAGATTTTTAGCGATTATTTGTTTCTTTATGGGGTATCGGTGTTGGAGGATTCTTTTCAAACCAATCAATTAGCCAACGACTAGTACCTTACATCATTACGAACAGTATTCTCGAGACTGTGTGCTATGGATTAATTTCGTAGCGTGGAACAATATGCGTTTTTATTAATTATTTATATGATTTTAATTCAGTCTTACAGTTCAGATAAGTGTACAGACAACTCTGACTAAGGTGTAGCAAGTATGATATGAAGGTACCTTGAATGTGTAGTTGTTGGTTGATTAGAGGAACATTATTTGTGATATTGACGCCCTTAAGATTCCTTCAATTGGAGGTGGCTTGTATTTTCGCGGCAGTGAGATGATGTTAGACCCCTTGTGTACCACTATAATTTTTTTACAATTGTTAATCAAATTTAGCCTAGTCCGGATGGTCATTGCGGAATGTCTGAAAGTAGAAAGTTTGCCTTTGGTTTCTACGGTAATTAAAAAGGAAAGGAATAAAAACATTGCTTTAACGGAACCTGTCATACAAAAATAATTCTTCAAAGTTTGATCACAAAATGGAGCATTCTTTTTAGAGATTTCACAAACTAACTGTTCATGGGAGTACGACGGACTACTGATGAGAAATGTGTTATTTTAATAATCGATGAATACACTATTAGCATGACATTCTCTCACACCTGAGCTTAGGGATAGATGTTTATTTAGTATCATTCGCATCGATACTTCATATTATGCAAAATACTTTCATTGTAAAATTACACACACGCACGCACATACACACACGCGCACGCACACACACATAGATGACTGTTAATTATATCTGAAAACTAACTTCACGAATTTCACTTATTTTTGTACATCTCATTTTTTTTTACAATAAAGAAATATTTTGTCTTTGACGATATAAAGTATAAAGGAAAGGTACACAAAGGTGCATACGTGATGATAGCAGTAACAGTGCGTTTACGTATCAGATATACACGTGAAAAAGTGAAAATAAGCAGGCAAACAAGTACTTTAAAACAAAGAACTAATTTGCTAAGAAGTTATGAGTTGCGAAATTGTACACTGCAGTTGTGTAGTTGTGGCTAAAATGCATGGCTGGATGAGGATTGCAACCTTCTTGCATTTCTCAGATTCTTCTTAAAAAATTGTCAATGATTCGGGTTGCCATGGTGCCCACTTCACCTCATAAGCCCCTTTCATCGCGATTTTCCACCTTCGTGTGTTGTTGTCATAGTAAATATTTAATTTATATCGATTTGTACATTCACACTTCTTGTTAAACTTGCTCTATACGACTGTGATGTCAAAATATGGTGAGTTAGTAGGTGAAGAGAGTTTAAATAAAATTCACACTTGCTCTTGTTATCACGGGTTTCAATCAATGGTTGCCAACATTTAAGGTATATAATTTACAGATCTTCATAATATATGCAATATTTTCAGTCTGAGTTACATCCCTTTACAAGCCTCAAACATCATATTTAAAGAGTGAATAAATAAACTTCCATTATATCTGTGCAAGTCTATGCATGCGTATATTTTACATTAGGGTCAATTTGGACTATTTTAAACGAAAATAAGGAATGAAAAAATAAACCAAGAGTATAAAGTAAATTAAGTACGTAAACAGTTAAGTACAACGTGCGTTACAAAAGAAGAAAATATCTGCCCCAAAAAATCGTTATAATTTTTTTCTGGATATTTTTTTCCTGCTTCTTTAATAAGACGGGAAAATGGTCACATATTTAATGTGCGAGATAGTAACAATGAGCCTTGTTATCATTGTGCCATCACTAGAATAGGAATGTGTACACGAAAAATTACTAATGTGAAGGTAAAACTGTACAAGTGAATAACGTGTATAAATGGCCAGTCGGACAAAGGAGTGAATATACTGATAAGTGATTAGACCTTTGCGTGTATGTATGTAAGGATGGATATGATCTGATATAATTATGATTTTTAACGTAACCTTAACAATTTTTCAGTCATATCGCCACGATGTCTGCAGTATGGTTAGTTTATAGTGATATCTAACATTGGGACATCATGCTGGAGACATGTAGAATGAAGTTATAGCTGATGAACATGTATGTATGTATGTATGTATGTATGTATGTATGTATGTATGTATGTATGTATGTATGTATGTATGTATGTATGTATGTATGTATGTATGTATGTATGTATGTATGTATGTATGTATGTATGTATGTATGTATGTATGTATGTATGTATGTATGTATGTATGTATGTATGTATGTCTTCAAAGAAAAAGCCAACTAAGTAGCCAAAAAACATATGTACATACATGCTATACGAGCATACATACATACGTAGTTTCACACATACACGCATAAATTCATGCACACACACACATACATACATACATACATACATACATACATACATACATACATACATACATACATACATACATACATACATACATACATACATACATACATACATACATACATACATACATACATACATACATACGTGTTCATCAGCTATAACTGTCTCATAGCATGTAAAAATGATCCATTCAATCTCTAAATTTATGTAGTCATTAGCTATGTTTCGATCAACTTTTGTTATTACAAACAGCAACATTGTACAAAAATCTGTTTGTGTACAAGAAGTGTCTAGACTTACCATTGTTTTCTTGTTTTGTTTCTTTTGTTCGTATTTTGATGTCTTTCCTGGTTTGTTCCTTTATCCGCAGAATTTCAAAATACGACGTTCTATCTTCCAAGTCAACAAACAAATGCCTGTGACGACGGACTTCAATAATAGATGACTCTGTAGTACCTGGTTCTAATATGTTTACACGTACTGTATACTGGCAACGCAAGGGTAAATATTTCTACCCAAACATAACGGTGACTTTATACAGGTTTTGAAAAGGAATACTTAAGTGTATTCAAAACGTACCTATACAAACGTGCTTATCGTGAGCGTTTGTTAGAATAGCGCATATCTAGTAGATATTCAATCAATTTACAGACAATATGCAAATTGATTTTTTGCCACGTCGATAACATGAGTATTTACATTCCAAGATAAAATTTGCATACTTAATATCCACATAAAGAAACGAAAATGTGTACGCGTCGTACACGTGAAAATGTCTACGTGTTTTACAAGTGAAAATGTGTATGCGTCGTACAAGTGAAAATTAAACTCTTTGCAAACATATCCGTTTCTTAACATGTCAGTTTATAAATTCACTTTCGATCAGTTCATCCCTTTGGTGTAATAAATTATTTCAATTATGACCGCTTGGAAAAGTTACAAATCTGTGTGCGCGAGCTACTTTCTTGAGTTCATGGTTTGCATTTGTAAATGTTTTCTGCTGCCTCTGTCGCTGTGTTAAGTGTTAATTTATTTTGTATTATTTGTACTGATGAAGTTCAAGATTGCTTAAGGTAACAAAAATTTTCTTTCTGTTTAGTTTCTTTCATTGTTCTGCTGTTCTTTCAAGGCATGGTAGGTATTACTTTTTAAATACGCTAAGCATGAGTTTAAAATTGAATACACGTACTGTCACCGCTGAAAGTGTTATAAACTCAATGTTATCAAAAGAGGTCATTAAATAAATTTTTTAAAAATACCTAGGTTAACTTTTTCTTGTGTTTGTTACTCCTTCAGTTGCTACTGGAGACTATCTACCTACCTTGCATTCAAAACGAAAACAACTTCAGCCTCGTTTTCATTCCTTTTGTGTTAGGGGAGTGTAGCTGATCAATAGCCCAAATGATTTTTCTCCTGATCCAAAACACAGGTTTTGAAAACCACATAGGCGTCACATAATACTTCCTCCCAAAGATCCTATCTTACAAAAGCTGTAAAGTACTTAATCGATTTACAGTATCAAAAAGAGGAATAATTTTAAAAGTTGGTATTGATTATTTATGCCGAGTGTACTAGTGTCAAGAAGAACTTGGAAACTCTGCCTAAACAAGGGAGTTAAATCCGTCAAGAACAGTTCGTCGTTATAATTGTTATTCCGCCTTTACTGGTTCTTAAAGACACTGCTAGGATCATCTGTACATCTTTCTGACAATTAAACCAATCAGTTACTGTTCGATGTTTGGTAAAGCTGTGAATAAACATTTGGGTTGCTCTCGTACACAGAGAGACAAAAATGGTTATTATTGACGAAAATTACTTTGCCTAACGACAAAACCCAGCACCTTATATTTCAGCAGTATCGGAATGAAATTGTTGGTTGCCATACAATATAAATTTCACATAAAAAAAATCAATTTTATAAATTGACTGTGTTTTCTGCATTTTGATTGGATGTAAACGGTCACGTGATACTGATCTGGAATTGTTTACGATAAATCCTGCGGATTACTTTTGGTTCCCTCTTTCCAGATCATTTAATATGAAGTTTTATCTATATCGACGCCTTACACCCTAATAATGACAACAACAAACTCCCACCTACCTACTCCAGCTATTTCCGAACAAAAAAAAAAAAACAAGCCAAAGATTAAAATCGATCATTAAAAGTTAAAACAATGTAATTGCACAGACCTTACTGCATTCCAATACTCACTCCTTTAGCCGAAGAAGGTATAATGTAGGCTTTAGAAGCCAATCTTCGGAAATTATTGCATTTCACCTCGACAACATGTTACAGCAGCAGTTAGCAAAGGTTAGATCATATGTCAGCCAAAGTATCTCACTAAAAACGAGTTTGCTTTAGAAATATCGAAATGCGTAGAAAGTAACAACGATGTTGCCATAAAAACACGTGCCATACGCTAGCATATTTTTTTTTATAAAAAAAGATTATTCCTGGTTAAACTTCAACAACTATCTTTATGTATAAAAATAATGATCATAACAATATATCACTGGCAAGACCCGCTATGACATTCTACACCGTATTACTGTATAAAGAATCGAAGAATCTTGGCAAGCGATCTCACCTTATAAGAAGCATAAAAGTTGATAGTTTAAACAATGGCACATTTATATTTAGATACTTAAGAGTTTTTGTTTGTTTTTTTTTTTTTTTGTAAATCTAATAGAAATTAATACAAGAGATTTTTTGGGAACGTGTATTTGCTTCTTTATTTTTCTTCATTACACTGTGTAGCAACTTTGTTCCAGGGTAGTACGTACTATTTCCTAATTGCTTACGCCTCAAAAATAAAGAAAATGAATATTATTCCCAAGAAACTTTGCCTTTGTGACAAGGACAGCGATCTTTTAAATTTACTTTTTTTTTCAGAACACTACAGATTCAGTGCTGAGTAAACTTGTAGTAACTTATTGAACTTTCTAGTAAAATAAATAGTAGTACAATAACAGGGGCCTTAAGCCCACCAGTAAAGTTTAGCTGCAGCTGCTTAAGTAGATATATATCTGTATTTTTCTGAAATGGCATCAAGATGCTGGCTTCAAACTTCCGTCAACCGCATTTTAATATGCCTGCGGTCAATTTACCAAGAGCAAAAAAGTACCCCGCGGAAGCATCTGTTAAGATGTGTGAGGCCTACAAGACATATTTCGGCATGTCTGTCGGGGATCAAGACAAACCCTGGGCACCTCATTTCACCTGCGAGTATTGCAAAAAGGCTCTGAAAGGAAAGATGGACAACTGTTACTATAAATTTTATATTATAAAATTTGGTAAAAGTTTGAAAATTGTAAAAGTTTATATTTTAAAATGTTTTACAATTTTCAGTGTTATTGAAAACTTATATAAAATTATTGCGAGAATCTCTTACACATTAGTCATACGTGAAATAAATGTATTTTTGAAAGGATGGTACAGAGGGGAAAAGAGAGCAATGAAGTTCGATATCCCAAGAATTTGGCGAGAACCAATTGACGTTTAAGATCCAGAAGACAATTTCAGAGGTGTAACTGAGGAGAAAAACCCATACTACCCCAACCAAAATGTCCTCAACGAATAGATCGGAGATCTTGGTCTCACCATGTCCAAATCCGATCTTTTGACGTCTAAACTCAACCAGTAGAACCTATTAGATAAAAGTGTGCAAGTCGCAGATCAGAGTTAGCGTCACCAAGCTTTTTCCAGCTTCTTCACCCATCCAGATGGGCTTTGCTTCTGTCACAATGCGACCAGTCTGTCCATGGAAATTGGAATCGCCTGTAACCAGAATCAGGGGCTCCTCTTCATTGACAGCTCATTCAGTAGCGTCAGAGTGGTACTACTCCATAATAGTAACAAATGTCCATCTCTTCCGATGACTGACTCGGTGCACCTCAAAGAGGATTATAACAGCATCAAGACTTTGCTGGACGTCTTGAAATATGACAAGTACAGCTGAGATGTCATCGAAGACTTCAAAATGGTGACATTCTTAATGGATCTCCAAAGCGAATTTACCAAGTTTCACTGCCTTCTTTACCTTTGGGACAGCAGAGACACCAAGGCGCACTATCACAGTAGGGACTGGCCACAGCGGACCGAGTTCTCTGTGGGGAGGAACAACGTCAAGTGGGAACCAATGGTGGACTGCCCGAAAGATGCTGATGCCACCACTACACATCAGACTGGGCCTTATGAAACAACTTGTCAGGGCTCTAGATAGGGAGTCGGCAGCCTTCAAGTACATTCAAGACTTTTTACCTAAGCTATCTGAGGCAAAGGTCAAAGATGCTGTTTTAGTCGGACCACAGATAAAGAAGATTCTGGATTTCAATCATTTTCCCAAGAAGATTTGTAGTAAGAAGAAAGCAGCTTGGAACAGCTTTATCGCAGTGGTCTGGGCCTTCCTGGGCAATCAGAAGGCCGAAAACTATGTGAAGCTGGTTGAAACTGGTGAAGAACTGCGGCACAGTGGGCTGCAGGACGTCCCACAAAGTCCATATCCTTGATGCTCATCTTGATCAATTCAAGGAGAATATGGGAGCGTAGCAAGGCCAGCTCTTCCACCAGGATCTAGTGGACTTTGAACTCCGCTACCAAGAACAGTATAAAGAGAACATGATGGGAGACTACATGTGGAGGCTGCTTCGTGAGAGTGATTTACAGTATAATCGTAAATCTCGAAAAACGTCTCACTTTTAAATCTTTTGTGGCCATTTTTGTGTTACTTTAGTATAAATACATGGTAATTTTTATTCAAATGTTTTCTTTTCTGAATTCATGTGAACGAAAAGACACAAATTCGCCTTCGTTCTCATTGAAAATAGGTAAATTTCACAATATCACTGTTCTGGTCACAAATGCAAAGTTTTTCAGAAATGATAGCCATTTTCTACACTTTTTAGGCATACGTAATTACCAAATAGCATTTACTACCCAGGAACATATATAGTGTTGCATAGCAATTATCTATCTTCTTCATTTTTCTTCATTATCTATTTGTCTTATTTTTGCCTTATGTGGATTATTTAAAAAATTCAAAAGTAAGAATTGTGTTGTAAATGCAGATATCAAATAGGAATTGTGTTGTAACTGTAGAAAGAAAATAGGATTTATGTTGTAACTGTTCACAAAAATTAGAAATTATGGTGTAACTGTAGAAAGAAATTAGGAGTTATTTTGACACTGTAGACAGAAAATAGGAATTACGTTGTAACTGTAGACAGAAAATAGGAGCTATGTTGTAACTGTAGACAGAAAATAGGATTTATGTTGTAATTGCAGAGTTAAAATAGGAAAATATAAATAAACGTAAGAAATTTTGTGTGGAGATCGATCTGGAAGTTCGAGTTATAAAGAATAATTACCTAGGATATTTAGATAGGTGTTGAATGTATACACTAAATGAAATGGAAACAGTAACCTAAATTTTATTCCAATTTTATTATTTCTACAGATATGACTGATGAATATTAAACAAGCTTCGTATATTGTCACTTAATCTAATTATCCAGTGCCAGTTACAGATTTCCTACACTGACACTTAATCTAATTACCCAGTGCCAGTTCCAGATTTCCTACACTGCCACTTAATCTAATTATCAGTGCCAGTTTCAATTTCCTACACTGCTACTTACATAATTACCCAGTGCCAGTCACAGGTTTCCTACACCGCCACTTAACTAATTAGCAGTGTTGACTGGTAGCTTTTAGAGTACGCTAGAATGTTCTTTTCATTAGATTTGGGGGATGGGGGTGAATCTACTGATAAATTTCGGTAAGTAAAAAGTACTTGCTTGTTGAACTGTCTTTCTCAATGTAAATATAAGCCACCGCACACCTCATTAATTGAACAAAGTAACCTATAAATATAAAATAGTATCAAACAGAGTTAAAAGTCCACAAATAGGCAAACAGAAGATTGGATAGATAGATAGATAGATAGATAGATAGATAGATAGATAGATAGATAGATAGATAGATAGATAGATAGATAGATATGGTGAAACAGACGTAAGTTAATATAAGGCGAATAGCAAATATACACTAATCTAAAGTCGATGCCAGTTGATAAAGAGGCTGAACGAAGCAATTCATACGGTTTATAGACATACATCGTGAACATGTCAATGCATAGAAACATATCAATTCATATTTTTATGGTTGTAACTAAAGATAAGCTAATATTCAGTTTAGAATGAAAGCCATTGTATGGTTGTCTTTTGGCATGGAACTTTTCATAAGGACCATTTATGCATGCTGAAAACATTTTGGCAGAAAGCATAGTTTTTGCCCTTTTGTTA